>WNWK01001974.1:137500-145000 GCA_009830355.1 Cherax destructor
AGGCAGTGTCCTGACATTATTACTGTTTCTCATCCTGAAGGCAGTGTCCTGACATTATTACTGTTTCTCATCCTCAAGGCAGTGTACTGTCATTATTACTGTTTCTCATCCTCAAGGCAGTGTCCTGACATTATTACTGTTTCTCATCCTCAAGGCAGTGTCCTGACATTATTACTGTTTCTCATCCTCAAGGCAGTGTCCTGACATTATTACTGTTTCTCATCCTCAAGGCAGTGTCCTGTCATTATTACTGTTTCTCATCCTCAAGGCAGTGTCCTGACATTATTACTGTTTCTCATCCTCAAGGCAGTGTCCTGTCATTATTACTGTTTCTCATCCTCAAGGCAGTGTCCTGACATTATTACTGTTTCTCATCCTCAAGGCAGTGTCCTGATATTATTACTGTTTCTCATCCTCAAGTCAGTGTCCTGACATTATTACTGTTTCTCATCCTCAAGGCAATGTCCTGACATTATTACTGTTTCTCATCCTCAAGGCAGTGTCCTGACATTATTACTGTTTCTCATCCTCAAGGCAGTGTCCTGACATTATTACTGTTTCTCATCCTCAAGGCAGTGTCCTGACATTATTACTGTTTCTCATCCTCAAGGCAGTGTACTGTCATTATTACTGTTTCTCATCCTCAAGGCAGTGTCCTGTCATTATTACTGTTTCTCATCCTCAAGGCAGTGTACTGTCATCATTACTGTTTCTCATCCTCAAGGCAGTGTCCTGTCATTATTACTGTTTCTCATCCTCAAGGCAGTGTACTGTCATTATTACTGTTTCTCATCCTCAAGGCAGTGTACTGTCATTATTACTGTTTCTCATCCTCAAGGCAGTGTACTGTCATTATTACTGTTTCTCATCCTCAAGGCAGTGTACTGTCATTATTACTGTTTCTCATCCTCAAGGCAGTGTCCTGTCATTATTACTGTTTCTCATCCTCAAGGCAGTGTACTGTCATTATTACTGTTTCTCATCCTCAAGTCAGTGTACTGTCATTATTACTGTTTCTCATCCTCAAGGCAGTGTCCTGTCATTATTACTGTTTCTCATCCTCAAGGCAGTGTACTGTCATTATTACTGTTTCTCATCCTCAAGGCAGTGTCCTGTCATTATTACTGTTTCTCATCCTCAAGGCAGTGTACTGTCATTATTACTGTTTCTCATCCTCAAGGCAGTGTCCTGTCATTATTACTGTTTCTCATCCTCAAGGCAGTGTCTGTCATTATTACTGTTTCTCATTTCAAGGCAGTGTCCTGTCATTATTACTGTTTTCATCCTCAAGGCAGTGTCCTGTCATTATTACTGTTTCTCATCCTCAAGGCAGTGTACTGTCATTATTACTGTTTCTCATCCTCAAGGCAGTGTACTGTCATTATTACTGTTTCTCATCCTCAAGACAGTGTCCTGTCATTATTACTGTTTCTCATCCTCAAGTCAGTGTCCTGTCATTATTACTGTTTTTCATCCTCAAGGCAGTGTCCTGTCATTATTACTGTTTCTCATCCTCAAGGCAGTGTACTGTCATTATTACTGTTTCTCATTCTCAAGTCAGTGTCCTGTCATTATTACTGTTTCTCATCCTCAAGTCAGTGTCCTGTCATTATTTCTGTTTTCATCCTCAAGGCAGTGTCCTGTCATTATTACTGTTTCTCATCCTCATATTTTTTTGTGCAAATGACACCAAGATTAGTATGAGAATCACCAGACGAGTCTGGCCCATGGCCGGGCTCCGAGAGTAGTAAGACTCTCGAAACTCATCAAAGGTAAGTAGAATACACAGAAATTAGAAGCAGTTGTCAGCTTTGTCTTCCAGTGGACAGATGAAACTAGCATGTTTAGTGGTGACAGTGTCAAGTCCTTTTGGTATGAGAAGAATAAAACGTGCAAAGGAACACAGTATAGAGAACACAAGAGAACACATCATGGAACGTAAGGAAGGCGTAAAGCACTTGGGAATAACACTGTCAGATTATGTGTGATTGAGAGAACACAGTCAAGTCAATGACGGTACTATGTAAACAATGTTGATAATGGTGTAAAATATCGACAACTTGATTAAGACTCATGTGCAACACTTGGGTATCTTTATTGTTTAAACGTTTCGCCCACACAGTAGACTTCTTCAGTCACATACAGAGGCAGCAGTGTAGTAGTGACATGAAGATGATGTAAACAGAATTACGGAGGCATTGGAGGACGACCAAAACGCAGATGTGATTTACACAGATTTTGCAAAGGCGTTTGACAAATGCGATCATGGAGTGATAGCGCACAAAATGAGGGCCATAGGCATTACGGGGAAGGTAGGCAGATGAATTTTTGAGTTCCTAACACAAAGAACACAAAAAGTAGTAGTGAACAGGGCAAGATCCAGCATCAGCGAGGTCAAAAGCTCAGTGCCCCAAGGCACTGTCCTGGCACCTCTGCTGTTTCTCATCCTCATAGCAGACATAGATAAAACACCCAGCACACTTTTGTATCATCATTTGCAGATGACACTAAAATAAGCATGAAAGTCACTACGGTAGAGGACACTGAAAAATTACAGGAGGACATAAGCAAGGTCTTCCAATGGGCAGTGGAGAACAACATGACGTTCAATGGTGATAAGTTTCAGCTGCTTAGGTATGGAAAAAATGAAGAACTCAAAAGGAACACTATATACAAAACGCAAGAGGGTCACCACATAGAACGAAAGGAACACGTAAAGGACTTGGGAATAATTATGTCTGCTGATCTGTCGTTTAAAGACCATAACAAGACAAAGATCACAACAGCCAGGAAGATGACGGGGTGGGTATTGAGAACTTTCAAAACAAGGGAAATAATGCCGATGGTGACACTATTCAAATCGCTAGTGCTCCCTCACTTAGAATACTGCTCAGTGCTGACGGCCCCGTTCAGGGCAGGAGAAATAGCAGAGCTGGAACAAATCCAGAGATCGTTTACGGCTCACATTGAGCCATTGAAACATCTAAATTATTGGGAACGCCTTCAAGTCTTGAACATGTACTCATTGGAGCGGAGGAGAGAGAGATACATGATAATATATACTTGGAAAGTACTTGAGGGCCTGGTCCCAAATCTGCACACTGCCATAACAACATACTGGAGTGAGAGATATGGGAGAAAGTGTAAAATAAACCCAGTGAGGAGCAGGGGTGCGGTGGGGACAATACGGGAGCACTGTATTAACATCCGGGGTCCCAGACTATTCAACATCTTACCAGAAGATATCCGAAACACGGCTGGAACCAGTGTAGAAGCCTTCAAGAGGAAACTGGACAAATATCTTCACCAGGTGCCAGATCAACCAGGCTGTGATGGATATGTGGGGCAGCGGGCCTCCAGCAGCAACAGCCTGGTTGACCAGGCAAGCACCAGACGAGCCTGGCCCATGGCCGGGCTCAGAGAGTAGATAATCTCTCGAAACTTCAAAGGTATATCAAAGGTATAATCAGTCCATCAACCTAGCAGAAATATTTGAGGTCAGTCAACCAGACTGAGGGACTGACCACCTTCACATTGTTCCAGACGATTGAGTCAACTCTTCTCCAGGCTGAGGGACTGACCACCTCAAATACTATTTTTCCCAGCTTGATGGACTGATTACATCATCTTCATTACACCTGCTACCTCTATACTTGACTGAAGAAGCCTACTGTGTGGGCGAAACGTTTCAACAATGAAGATACCCAAGTGCTGCACATGTGTCTTAATCATCACCTATTTAATTAAATAATATGAATGATGGTAGTGTATGAATAATTTGTGGTGTGACGTCTAGTGTTGTTGTGTAGTAAGAGTTGTGTTCAAGGCAGGAGACATATCACAGCTGCAAAATATACACACATCGTTTACTACCCGTCTAAAACCAATACAACATTTAAACTAATGGGAAGTATTGCGAATGTACTCTGGAGAGAGAGAGAGAGAGAGAGAGAGAGAGAGAGAGAGAGAGAGAGAGAGACGTGATAATATACCCATGGAAGATATTGGAGGGCCACATCCTAAATCTTCACAGTACCATAACATACCTGAGTGAGAGATGTGAAAGTGTAAAATAGATCTAGTGAAAAGAAGGGGCGACATGGGTACAATAAGAGAACACTGTGTCAACAGTCGTGGTCCAAGACTATTCAACTTGTTGCCAAAAGATATCAGAAATATTGACAAAAAAAGTGTAGAAGTTTTTAAGAAAAAAATGAAACACTATCTCCACCAGGTAGCAGATCAACCAGGCTGTGATGGGTGTGGGTCACAGCAACAGCCTAGTTGACATGGCAGTCAACAAGAAAGCTTAGCCAAAGGGTAGAGAACCCTCAAAATCATTCACAGGTAGTGGCGGAGATGGTGGCTTAGGTAGTGGTGCAGTAGTGGGTAGTAGTGAAGGTACAGTAGTATTGGGTAGTGGTGAAGGTACAGCAGTAGTGGGTAGTGGTGAAGGTACAGTAGTGGGTAGTGGTGAAGGTACAGTAGTATTGGGTAGTGGTGAAGGTACAGCAGTAGTGGGTAGTGGTGAAGGTACAGTAGTGGGTAGTGGTGAAGGTACAGTAGTAGTGGGTAGTGGTGAAGGTACAGTAGTAGTGGGTAGTGGTGAAGGTACAGTAGTAGTGGATAGTGGTGAAGGTACAGTAGTAGTGGATAGTGGTGAAGGTACAGTAGTAGTGGATAGTGGTGAAGGTACAGTAGTAGTGGATAGTGGTGAAGGTACAGTAGTAGTGGATAGTGGTGAAGGTACAGTAGTAGTGGGTAGTGGTGAAGGTACAGCAGTAGTGGGTAGTGGTGAAGGTACAGTAGTGGGTAGTGGTGAAGGTACAGTAGTAGTGGGTAGTGGTGAAGGTACAGTAGTAGTGGGTAGTAGTGAAGGTACAGTAGTAGTGGATAGTGGTGAAGGTACAGTAGTTGTGGATAGTGGTGAAGGTACAGTAGTAGTGGATAGTGGTGAAGGTACAGTAGTAGTGGATAGTGGTGAAGGTACAGTAGTAGTGGGTAGTGGTGAAGGTACAGCAGTAGTGGGTAGTGGTGAAGGTACAGTAGTGGGTAGTGGTGAAGATACCGTAGTAGTGGAGATGCAGTAGTAGTGGGCAGTGGTGAAGGTACAGTAGTGGGTAGTGGTGAAGTCACAGTAGTGGGTAGTGGTGAAGGTACAGTAGTGGGTAGGGGTGAAGGTACAGTAGTGGGTAGTGGTGAAGGTACAGTAGTGGGCAGTGGTGAAGGTACAGTAGTGGGTAGTGGTGAAGTCATAGTAGTGGGTAGTGGTGAAGGTACACTAGTAGTGGAGATACAGTAGAAGTGGGCAGTGGTGAAGGTACAGTAGTGGGTAGTGGCGGAGGTGCAGTAGTAGTGTGTAGTGGTGAAGGTACAGTAGTGTGTAGTGGTGAAGTCACAGTAGTGTGTAGTGGCGAAGGTACAGTAGTAGTGGGTAGTGGTGAAGGTACAGTAGTGGGCAGTGGTGAAGGTACAGTAGTGGGTAATGGCGGAGGTACAGTAGTAGTGGATAGTGGCTGAGGTACAGTAGTAGTGGATAGTGGCGGAGGTACAGTAGTAGTGGGTAGTGGCGGAGGTACAGTAGTAGTGGGAAGTGGCGGAGGTACAGCAGTAGTGGGTAGTGGCGGAGGTACAGTAGTAGTGGGTAGTGGCGGAGGTACAATAGTAGTGGGTAGTGGCGGAGGTACAGTAGTAGTGGGTAGTGGCGGAGGTACAGTAGTGGTAGTGGCGGAGGTACAGTAGTAGTGGGTAGTGGCGGAGGTACAGTAGTGGTAGTGGCGGAGGTACAGTAGTGGGTAGTAGTGGAGGTACAGTAGTGGGTAGTGGCGGAGGTACAGTAGTGGTAGTGGCGGAGGTACAGTAGTGGGTAGTAGCGGAGGTACAGTAGTGGGTAGTGGCGGAGGTACAGTAGTAGTGGGTAGTGGAGGTACAGTAGTGGGTAGTGGCGGAGGTACAGTAGTAGTGGTAGTGGCGGAGGTACAGTAATGGGTAGTGTCGGAGGTACAGTAGTGGGTAGTGTCGGAGGTACAGTAGTGGGAGTGGCTCAGTGTCAACAGTAGTGCTGGCCAGGGTAGTGGTAGTGGCGGAGGTACAGTAGTGGGTAGTGTCGGAGGTACAGTAGTGGGTAGTGTCGGAGGTACAGTAGTGGGAGTGGCTCAGTGTCAACAGTAGTGCTGGCCAGGGTAGTGGTAGTGGCGGAGGTACAGTAGTGGGTAGTGGCGGAGGTACAGTAGTGGGAGTGGCTCAGTGTCAACAGTAGTGCTGGCCAGGGTAGTGGTAGTGGCGGAGGTACAGTAGTGGGTAGTGGCGGAGGTACAGTAGTGGTAGTGTCGGAGGTACAGTAGTGGTAGTGGCGGAGGTACAGTAGTGGGAGTGGCTCAGTGTCAACAGTAGTGCTGGCCAGGGTAGTGGTAGTGGCGGAGGTAAAGTAGTGGTAGTGGCGGAGGTACAGTAGTGGGAGTGGCTCAGTGTCAACAGTAGTGCTGGCCAGGGTAGTGGTAGTGGCGGAGGTACAGTAGTGGTAGTGGCGGAGGTACAGTAGTGGGAGTGGCTCAGTGTCAACAGTAGTGCTGGCCAGGGGTCATGTTTGCTCACATTCAATTAATGCGTTCCTCCTCTCACCCGCCCACCGTTTGCCCTCTTCCTCCTCCTCTTCCTCTTCCACCTGCTTCCTTCTCCTCTTCCTTTACCACCTGCTTCCTCCTCCTGCTCTGCCACCTGCCTCTTCCTGCTTCTCCTCTGCCACCTGCTAATATTCCTTACTGTTGTTGCTGCTGCTGATATATTGTGTGTGTCTTTGAAGATTATTGTAGGTGCTGTTGCTGCACCTGGCTGTCCTTACACCAGATCTGCTCTTGTGCTGCACACCAGCAGTCTGCTCTCACTGCTGTGTCTGCTTTTGTGCTGCACACCAGCAGTCTGCTCTCACTGCTGTGTCTGCTTTTGTGCTGCACACCAGCAGTCTGCTCTCACTGCTGTGTCTGCTCTTGTGCTGCACACCAGCAGTCTGCTCTCACTGCTGTGTCTGCTTTTGTTCTGTACACCAGCAGTCTGCTCTCACTGCTGTGTCTGCTCTTGTCTGCACACCAGCAGTCTGCTCTCACCTGCTGTATGCTCTTGTCTGCACACCATCAGTCTGCTCTCACCTGCTGTGTCTGCTCTTGTTCTGTACACCAGCAGTCTGCTCTCACTGCTGTGTCTGCTCTTCTGTACACTAGCAGTCTGCTCTCACCTGCTGTGTCTGCTCTTGTGCTGTACACCAGCAGTCTTCTCCCACCTGCTGTGTCTGCTCTTGTGCTGTACACCAGCAGTCTGCTCACCTGCTGTGTCTGCTCTTGTGCTGTACAGCAGTCTGCTCACCTGCTGTGTCTGCTCTTGTGCTGTACAGCAGTCTGCTCTCACCTGCTGTGTCTGCTCTTGTGCTGTACACCAGCAGTCTTCTCCCACCTGCTGTGTCTGCTCTTGTGCTGTACACCAGCAGTCTGCTCACCTGCTGTGTCT
>WNWK01001974.1:150000-237718 GCA_009830355.1 Cherax destructor
GCTGTAGTAGAAAGAGGAAGTAGTGTTATATATGGATGTAGCCTGGCAGACGTGCTGCAAAGGTGATGTAGGTTATGATACCTGTGTAAACACGGCCGAAAATACAAGATGAACCAGGCTGTGATGGATATGTGGGTCAGTGGGCCGCCAGCAGCAAGAGCCTGGTTGACCAGGCTAGCACCAGACGATCCTGGATCATGGCTGGGCTCCGAGAGTGGGAGAAGAAAGGTCGTTATGGTATCTCTTGCCTACATCATTTCTGAATGTAGGTAACTACCTGCACGTAGTGCTTTCTATCACAAGATGATAAACGAGAAGAACGCGGAGAGAGAAGGATAATAATAATAATCTTTATTTCTACCAGTACATGATACAGAGCCCATAGCTGACATCAATGACATGTTATATAGAAAGTTCCTGGTTATGCAGAGCATTTCCCGCAACTTAGGTTACTTTTGTCCCAGTCTCAGTAGTGTATGTACTGGTATGTATATACTGGTGTAGTATATAATACAGCTGTTATAATTAAGATACCTTGTTACTTGTGACGTCAGAGACCCGCGCCATGTGAGCGCAGAGTCAGAGGCCCTCCCTCTCACTCTTTGGATTGGCATAGGACTGCCAGGTTAGGCTGGGCACTAGGCTCTCCTCACAGACTCACTCAATACATAGTTACCACCCACAAGTGTTTCACTACGACGTAACTATCTCCTAGAACCCCTTCAACACCAGGATGTGACCCACACCGGTCGGCTAACACCCAGGTACCTACTTACTGCTTCCCAATCATGGAAGGAGCACCATGAGGGTACTAGAAGAACAACAAGACTGGATAATTAACACAGGCTTAGTAACCCAGGAAAATCCAAGAAAGCCAGTTTGGCATATTTCCATTGGCGTCCTTTCATCTGCCTTCCTAGGACGCCTCCCACAAGAGTCGGCTAACACGCAGGTACCTACTTCCTGAAACGTGCCCCGTGTCTCTACCACCCGCCCCAGTATATAACATGGGCTCTTCGGTTTTGAGTCGACGGCGTTACCACTGTGGCACTACATAAGAACCAATGCTTTCCTATATCATTTCTAAATCTAAATTTTTCCAACTTGAACTCGTTGCTGCGAGTCCTGTCTTAGATATTTTTAGCACGTTATTTACATCCCTCTTTATTTATTCCTGTTTTCCATCATATCTCCCCTAATTCTACGCCTTTCAGTCTATCCTCGTAGGGAAGATTTCTGGTACGGGTGATCAACTTTGTCATCCGCCTCTGTACGTCATCCAGCGCACTGAACAGTAGTCAATCCACAGTTTGTAATCCAATCTTTACCTCAGTACCCCTCTCTTCCATTCTCCCCCTCTCGCTCACACTCCCCTCTCCGTTACTCTCACAAACCTAGACCAAAGTTAAGCATTAACTGCTGTAAATGAGGTTACTTTACTTAACCTATGTTGATTTATCAATAAGAACGTTGTATGTAGTGGAGGGTAAATGTTTGTCAGCTGTACACACACAACCCGCACATATAAAAGAGAGGAGCTTACGACGGTGACTTTGTAAATGGTCCAAGTCGGGCCGAAACGTCGTCGTAAGCTCCTCTCTTTTATATGTGCGGGTTGTGTGTGTATTGTTCCAGTCACGGTATTGTGCCTTTTTTGTTATTTGTCAGCTGGTTTATATGGTGGCCAGCCATACGTTCTTCTTGAAGCTGGTCAGCCATACGTTCTTCTTGAAGCTGGCCAGCCATACGTTCTTCATGAAGCTGGCCAGCCATACGTCCTTCATGAAGCTGGCCAGCCATACGTTCTTCATGAAGCTGGCCAGCCATACGTTCTTCTTGAAGCTGGCCAGCCATACGTTCTTCTTGAAGCTGGCCAGCCATACGTTCTTCATGAAGCTGGCCAGCCATACGTCCTTCATGAAGCTGGCCAGCCATACGTTCTTCATGAAGCTGGCCAGCCATACGTTCTTCTTGAAGCTGGCCAGCCATACGTTCTTCTTGAAGCTGGCCAGCCATACGTTCTTCTTGAAGCTGGCCAGCCATACGTTCTTCTTGAAGCTGGCCAGCCATACGTTCTTCTTGAAGCTGGCCAGCCATACGTCCTTCATGAAGCTGGCCAGCCATACGTCCTTCATGAAGCTGGCCAGCCATACGTCCTTCATGAAGCTGACCAGCCATACGTCCTTCATGAAGCTGGCCAGCCATACGTTCTTCATGAAGCTGGCCAACCATACGTTCTTCTTGAAGCTGGCCAGCCATACGTTCTTCATGAAGCTGGCCAACCATACGTCCTTCATGAAGCTGGCCAGCCATACGTTCTTCTTGAAGCTGACCAGCCATACGTTCTTCTTGAAGCTGGCCAGCCATACGTTCTTCTTGAAGCTGGCCACCATAGTCCTTCATGAAGCTGGCCACCATACGTCCTTCATGAAGCTGGCCAGCCATACGTCCTTCATGAAGCTGGCCAGCCATATGTTCTTCATGAAGCTGGCCAGTCATACGTCCTTCATGAAGCTGGCCAGCCATACGTCCTTCATGAAGCTGGCCAGCCATACGTCCTTCATGAAGCTGGCCAGCCATACGTCCTTCATGAAGCTGGCCAGCCATACGTTCTTCATGAAGCTGGCCAGCCATACGTCCTTCATGAAGCTGGCCAGCCATACGTTCTTCATGAAGCTGGCCAGCCATACGTTCTTCATGAAGCTGGCCAGCCATACGTTCTTCATGAAGCTGGCCAGCCATACGTTCATGAAGCTGGCCAGCCATACGTTCTTCATGAAGCTGGCCAGCCATACGTCCTTCATGAAGCTGGCCAGCCATACGTTCTTCATGAAGCTGGCCAGCTATACTTCATGAAGGGCTGGCCGAGCCATACATTCTTCATGAAGCTGGCCAGCCATACGTTCATGAAGCTTGCCAGCCATACGTTCTTCATGAAGCTGGCCAGCCATACATTCTTCATAAAGCTGGGTAGCCATACGTTCATGAAGCTGGCCAGCCATACGTCCTTCATGAAGCTGGCCAGCCATACGTCCTTCATGAAGCTGGCCAGCCATACGTCCTTCATGAAGCTGGCCAGCCATACGTCCTTCGTGAAGCAGGCCAGCCATACGTTCTTCATAAAAGATGGTGAAGGGGTTGACAGTTTCGAATATCTATTTTCACCCCATCCATCCATCCATCCATCCATCCATCCACACACCCACCCATCCATCCACCCATCCATCCATCCACCTCCCCTTCAAAACATACAAAGTTTAACATGTGTATTCTAACAGGTGTTCTTCTTCTCCCACAGGTGCGTGTGAGGACTTATGTGACACCTGTGTGTGTCTGTCACAGGTGAGGCAGGTGTGTACTCACCTAATTGTTGTTGCAGGAGTCGATTCATAGCTCCTGGTCCCAAAAAAACACCAACCTTTCGGTGTGTGTGTTAGATATTTACCAGTTGTCAGAGGCGCTAATCTTTAGATACTTTGCCTGTTGTGTATGTGTGTGTGTGTGTGTATATGTGTGTGTGTGTGTGTGTGTGTGTACACATTGTACATTCGTTAGGATTAGTGTGTGCTGCATGTTGTTTGAGCAGTTCTACCTGCACAGCCAGCAGCACACATGTTCTGACACATGTACAGACAGGGAGAGTGTACATTGGTGGGTGTTTAGGAGTACACACTCAGGGAGTGTGTGCACTGCTGAGTGTTCAGGACGTGCACGTGTACATCCTGACCATTGTCAGAGTGCACTTTCTGATGCTCAGGACATACACATGTACACGTACATGCGTGCAGTTAGTGGGTGTACACTATTGGGTGTATTGAAAATGGTATACAATACCGACAAGTTGATAAGTAAGACACAGGTGCAACACTTGTAAGACACAGGTGCAACACTTGTAAGACACAGGTGCAACACTTGTAAGACACAGGTGCAACACTTGTAAGACACAGGTGCAACACTTGTAAGACACAGGTGCAACACTTGTAAGACACAGGTGCAACACTTGTAAGACACAGGTGCAACACTTGTAAGACACAGGTGCAACACTTGTAAGACACAGGTGCAACACTTGTAAGACACAGGTGCAACACTTGTAAGACACAGGTGCAACACTTGTAAGACACAGGTGCAACACTTGTAAGACACAGGTGCAACACTTGTAAGACACAGGTGCAACACTTGTAAGACACAGGTGCAACACTTGTAAGACACAGGTGCAACACTTGTAAGACACAGGTGCAACACTTGTAAGACACAGGTGCAACACTTGTAAGACACAGGTGCAACACTTGTAAGACACAGGTGCAACACTTGTAAGACACAGGTGCAACACTTGTAAGACACAGGTGCAACACTTGTAAGACACAGGTGCAACACTTGTAAGACACAGGTGCAACACTTTAAGACACAGGTGCAACACTTGTAAGACACAGGTGCAACACTTGTAAGACACAGGTGCAACACTTGTAAGACACAGGTGCAACACTTGTAAGACACAGGTGCAACACTTGTAAGACACAGGTGCAACACTTGTAAGACACAGGTGCAACACTTGTAGACACAGGTGCAACACTTGTAAGACACAGGTGCAACACTTGTAAGACACAGGTGCAACACTTGTAAGACACAGGTGCAACACTTGTAAGACACAGGTGCAACACTTGTAAGACACAGGTTCAACACTTGTAAGACACAGGTGCAACACTTGTAAGACACAGGTGCAACACTTATAAGCCACAGGTGCAACACTTGTAAGACACAGGTGCAACACTTGTAAGACACAGGTGCAACACTTGTAAGACACAGGTGCAACACTTGTAAGACACAGGTGCAACACTTGTAAGACACAGGTGCAACACTTGTAAGACACAGGTGCAACACTTGTAAGACACAGGTGCAACACTTGTAAGACACAGGTGCAACACTTGTAAGACACAGGTGCAACACTTGTAAGACACAGGTGCAACACTTGTAAGACACAGGTGCAACACTTGTAAGACACAGGTGCAACACTTGTAAGACACAGGTGCAACACTTGTAAGACACAGGTGCAACACTTGTAAGACACAGGTGCAACACTTGTAAGACAGGTGCAACACTTGTAAGACACAGGTGCAACACTTGTAAGACACAGGTGCAACACTTGTAAGACACAGGTGCAACACTTGTAAGCCACAGGTGCAACACTTGTAAGCCACAGGTGCAACACTTGTAAGACACAGGTGCAACACTTGTAAGACACAGGTGCAACACTTGTAAGACACAGGTGCAACACTTGTAAGACACAGGTGCAACACTTGTAAGACACAGGTGCAACACTTGTAAGACACAGGTGCAACACTTAGGTATCTTTATTGTTGAAATTTTTCGCCCACACAATGGCTTCATCAGTCACATACAGAGTCAAACCATACCACGGGTGGAGATAGAACCAGCGGTCAGAGTCATAAAACTACACGCTAGCCACTGGGCCAGCTGGCTACAATAAGATTCATCCAACTAGGTATATTTATACACCATAGGAAGGTTAGCATAGGCCACCACTGTGACCACAAATACAAGTTTTTACAGACGAATCTCCCGCTAGCGTGGCCACGCTGTGCCTCCTTTGATATCTATGATATACCTTTGATGAGTTTCGAGAGAGTTTTTACTCCTGGCCCATGGTCCTGACCCATAGTTTGGCTGGATGTATTAATTTATTGAACACTGGTACAGACAGGCCCTGCTTATACAGCATGTTGGGCTACTGCTGTAAAGTGAAACACTTGGACTCCCCTCCCTTTTTTTTTTATTTCAAATGTATATAAAATCCTGACAACATGTTTACACTATCATATATTAAGTGAGCAATATAACTTGGCCCAAAAGATGCATGTTCAGTACACACATTACTTACCTTATATTTATTGTAGGAAGTCTAAATAAATGAAGAGTGGCTATAATTGACACGCGCTGTATTAGTGAAGCACTGTAAAGTGAATCGCTGTAAAGCGGGGCATGTAAACCCTTTTTCCCCGAAACAGAAGTATTATCCTTAGTGTGGAGTCAGATCTAGTGAACATTTGTTCATTTCTGTTAGTTATTTCTCTTTGTTCTTCCAAGAATGTGTATTTTGTGTGAGGTTACACATTATGTAGTTGACTGTAAATGTATGTATGTATTTGATAAATTATGCTAGTTGTTTGTATGCATAGCATGTTTGTTTGTTTGTTTGCAGGCATTAGTTGTGTGTACGTGTGTTGTGTGTACGTGTGTTGTGATGCAGGTGCACAAGTGTTGTAGTACCCAGGGTACACAAGTGTTGCTGGTTTCCAGGTAATGTTAGTCTTGTAAGCGTGGCCATCACAGGTGGCACGAAAGTGCAGGTGTGTGGCACTGGCGTCTATAGTACGTAAGGTTATGGCAGAGATTATCAAAAACAGAGTTGACAATTCGAAGGCAACATTCAGCATGATTTTTGAGGTGGTAAATCCTGTCTTAGAAAGCTGCTAGAGTTCTGTAATAACTAACCAGAGTTATAGGAAAGAGACTGGCACAAAAAAATAGAAGAACAGGAAGGAATTACAGGAAAAGCACTGCTACAACTGATCAAGGAATACTTAACTGTCAAGGAGGAGATTTCGGAATGGACGAGTGACGAGTGGGGTTCCACAAGGCTCGCTACTTGATCCACTACTGTTTCTTGTGTATGTGAACACTTTGACAATGGAAATTGGGTCAGAGGTGACCCTGTTTACAGACGATGTGAAAGTAATGAGGAAAATACAACGATGAGTAGACCAGGAGAGACTACAAATGGATCTAAACAAGGTTGTGGTGGAGCTGTGACTCGACCCCCCGCAACCACAAATAGGTGAGCGCGCACACACACACCGTCCTTGTTGCTGTCTCTTATTTTTATATTAAATATAATTGCATACATCAGCATGGTGCAGCTACCATAGTTTAAATGACAGGTGCACAGTGGCAACACAAGCCAGTTACGTTACCCTGGCACACGGGGTGAACTTCTTAAGTGCTAGTAGTAGTAATATGTACAAGCACATGATACAACGTATGCACACCATAGCTGACATCATTGACATACTGTTTACAAAGCCCCAGGTTGTGCCGAGCATTTCCCGCAAATTAGGTTAATTTTGTCCCCAGGATGCGACTCATACCAGTTAACTAACGCCCAGGTACCTATACTGCTAGGTGAACAGGGACAGCAGGTGTCTTAAGGAAACGTTTCACCCGTAATGGGGATCGAACCACGGATCTGAGTGCGTGAGGTGAGTGCGCTACCAACCTAGCTACGGGGTGATGAGGATATCGTCACTCTCTACCAGACTTTCAAATATTTCGTTGTAACAAAGCTGCTGTTACCATCACTTAGTAGTGAATATCTCTCAGTGGAAGGTCTCAGTCAGGTGACCAGAAGCTCCAGCTGTGGGTCATCATATGACCAAGACCCGCGTCAGGAAACACTTGTCTTGCTTCCTGACCAGCCTTACCTAACGTAACCTCGGAGGAAAATTCGAATGTACACGAATATACGAGGTTTATGACATCCTGAGAGGCCAAAGAGACATCATAGAAAACCTTGAACACTCTACAAAACAAGAAAAATAATTTCTGAACTACTCAGAATACTGCAAATGCCACAAAGGCAAGAAATTCCAGTGTGGAACATTGTTGATACACAGCAATAAGTAAAGTATACACCGAATAAAATACAAGGTACACTTAGCATGCCACACCCCCACCCCAAAAGGTCTCTTAATAGCCAGGGCTAGGCATCCCTCCATGGGTAGTGCGCCACCAGGGCAGCAACTATCAGGCAGCCACAGTGAACAACAACTCTGGAAACTACTCACAGGTATGTGAAGCATGGATGAGGTAAGCAGAGTGTTGAATACGGGATAGATGTGGCACTGAGAAGTGTTATGTAGTCATGATTACAGTGCCAGGACTCTTATCATATACATCATTGTGTTCCTCTCTTCTATGTTTTAGACAAGCTCACATTACACAGCTTCAAGACTAGATATGATTAACCCTAAGAAGTTAGAATTTAGGATGATGCTGAACAAGTAAGTGTAGTAGGTAGGGCCAGGAGCCGTATCTTAATCTCCGCCAAACACAGCTCACTGAGCACATATACACCAGCAATTTTCCACGTATCATTAGAGAGTGTTCAGTGTTTACATGCACTTTTACACTGAGCGTTTTACACTGTTTTAAATTTTTTCGCCTGACACACGCCACTATGAAGGAACGCTCTCAATACCCACGCCTGCCTGCCACCCCTTCCTTCACACGCTGCCTCACCCTTCCTTCACCGTCTGCCTGCCACCCCTTCCTTACACGTCTGCCTGCCACCCCTTCCTTCACACGTCTGCCTGCCACCTCCCTTCAACGTCTGCCTGCCTTCTTCACACGTCTGCCTGCCACCCCTTCCTTCACACGTCTGCCTGCCACCCCTTCCTTCACACGTCTGCCTGCCACCCCTTCCTTCACACGTCTGCCTGCCACCCCTTCCTTCACACGTCTGCCTGCCACCCCTTCCTTCACACGTCTGCCTGCCACCCCTTCCTTCACACGTCTGCCTGCCACCCTTCCTTCACACGTCTGCCTGCCACCCCTTCCTTCACACGTCTGCCTGCCACCCCTTCCTTCACACGTCTGCCTGCCACCCCTTCCTTCACACGTCTGCCTGCCACCCCTTCCTTCACACGTCTGCCTGCCACCCCTTCCTTCACACGTCTGCCTGCCACCCCTTCCTTCACACGTCTGCCTGCCACCCCTTCCTTCACACGTCTGCCTGCCACCCCTTCCTTCACACGTCTGCCTGCCACCCCTTCCTTCACAGTCTGCCTGCCACCCTTCCTTCACACGTCTGCCTGCCACCCCTTCCTTCACACGTCTGCCTGCCACCCCTTCCTTCACACGTCTGCCTGCCACCCCTTCCTTCACACGTCTGCCTGCCACCCCTTCCTTCACACGTCTGCCTGCCACCCCTTCCTTCACACGTCTGCCTGCCACCCCTTCCTTCACACGTCTGCCTGCCACCCCTTCCTTCACACGTCTGCCTGCCACCCCTTCCTTCACACGTCTGCCTGCCACCCCTTCCTTCACACGTCTGCCTGCCACCCCTTCCTTCACACGTCTGCCTGCCACCCCTTCCTTACACGTCTGCCTGCCACCCCTTCCTTCACACGTCTGCCTGCCACCCCTTCCTTCACACGTCTGCCTGCCACCCCTTCCTTCACACGTCTGCCTGCCACCCCTTCCTTCACACGTCTGCCTGCCACCCCTTCCTTCACACGTCTGCCTGCCACCCTTCCTTCACACGTCTGCCTGCCACCCCTTCCTTCACACGTCTGCCTGCCACCCCTTCCTTCACACGTCTGCCTGCCACCCCTTCCTTCACACGTCTGCCTGCCACCCCTTCCTTCACACGTCTGCCTGCCACCCCTTCCTTCACACGTCTATCTATATAGTGTGTGTGTGTGTGGAAGATGAGGACATGTATAATTTTTTTGTATTCTAGGTGTGTGTGGTTGGTGACATATGTATCTAGGTGTGTGTGGTTGGTGACATATGTATCTAGGTGTGTGTGGTTGGTGACATATGTATCTAGGTGTGTGTGGTTGGTGACATATGTATTCTAGGTGTGTGTTGTTGGTGACATATGTATCTAGGTGTGTGTGGTTGGTGACATATGTATCTAGGTGTGTGTGGTTGGTGACATATGTATCTAGGTGTGTGTGGTTGGTGACATATGTATTCTAGGTGTGTGTGGTTGGTGACATATGTATCTAGGTGTGTGTGGTTGGTGACATATGTATTCTAGGTGTGTGTGGTTGGTGACATAAATTACGTTGTACATAGTACTCTACACAACATTTTATTTTTAAAAAAATGAAAAAGCCACCACCCACAGTGAACATATGGGTGGTGGGCAGGTGTGTGTGGGTGGTGGGCAGGAGGTGTTTGTGGGTGGTGGGCAGGTGTGTGTGGGTGGTGGGCAGGAGGTGTTTGTGGGCGGTGGGCGAGGGGTAGCATTGGGCGCGTGGGCGGCCCATGTGGGATACCAATTTACTGTATAACCTCCCCTCATCCCCCTCCCCCACCCCTCCTTATCTCGACGAGTAAGAAGGAAGGGAGGTGAAAGAAGGGGACACGGTTGAAGGCAGGGGTATAGGTTAGAAATGGTGGGCGGTGGAGGTTGGCAACTCCCGGATGGACAGGTAGACGGAGGTATGGCTTTGTCTACCTGTTGATGAACATAAGGAGGGAGGAACACTGCAGCAGGCCTACTGGCCCATCCTTGGCACGTTCTTCTCTAACCCACTAAAATACTCGCCAAACACATTATCAACGTTAATCAAGGAATAATCTTTGATAACCCCTATTAAGGGGCACCTAAGTCCCCGTCTTCTAATAACATGTTCATTTTTCCACTATAATCTACCTTGTCCATAATTACTACCGCATTTGCTTTGTTTGGTAAGGTGAAGTCCAGGATATTTCCTTAATTCATGGTATAACTTAACAAATCTTTATAACTTAACAAATCATTCTCCTTGTAGTTGTGACAGGTGTTACATACCTGCCACAGGTTTCAAGGGTTCTTCTCCTGGCAACACTGTTATGATTCTTGAACTTTTAACGTGGTTCCTCCCAAGTGTCTGTTTTTCCTCTTCTACTCTACTGAGTGTTTTATTCTCTATTTTAGTTTCTTTTGTTTCATTTTTTTTCTATGGCAGATAACTGGGATTTGTCCTGTAACACTGCATAGTAGACCAGGCAAACACCAGACGAGCCTGGCCCATGGCCGGGCTCTGGGACTAGAAAAAAACTCTGGGAACTCAGTAAAGGTATAGATTTTTTGTGGGTACTTGAAGATTTGGTTTACATAGGTTTGGAGATCTGCTGTGTCCTCGATGGTGTCCTCGATGGATCCCACACATGTTTTAGTATTGTTTACGATTAATGGTAAAGTGCCATTATTTGTGTCAGACACATGCAAGAATGGGAGAGAATTGCGAGTACCGGCGGGTCCTGCTTTACAGCACTTCGCTTTAGGGCGTTTCACTATTACAGCGGTTTTCACTTACACCCATTCTTCATTTATTCAGAATTGCTACAATAAATATATTCACCACTCACTATAAGCTAAGGATGAAAATATTTTCAGGTAAGTAATGTGTGTACTGTATATGCATTTTTTAAGACTAACTGTTGCTCATTTAATATATGATAGTGTAAACATGTTATCATGCTTTTATAGGCATTTGAAAGTGAAAAAGGTTGTATTGCGGTTATAGTAGTAGCCCGGAATCTAAACCGCTGTATAATCGGGGCCCGTGACCTAACCTGCCGTATAAGCGGGGCCCTCCTATAGTGAGGAACAACTTTTTACGTGGAATCTTCTGAACTTTTATACTATACTGTTAAAATTGTCAAAGATTTTTCCAAATTTTGTGTATATTACGTGTTCATTTTGTGTTTATTGGCGTATTTAAGAGTGTAATGGTGCAGTGGTTGAGAGAGGCAGGAGTGACCTGCTTGTGAATACATCTTAACGTTTCCTTGACACTGTTGAGGCCTGGTCACAGACCGGGGCGCGGGGGCGTTGACCCCCGGAACTCTCTCCAGGTAAACTCCAGGTATCAATCTTTAGTTTGATTACTAGCTGACTAAACAGTCACGTAATGTCTTGAGTATGTTGCACTTGTCTTTGTGGTCAGCAGTGAAAGTTGCAGATATACCTTTGAAGAGTTTCGAGAGTATCTACTCTCTGAGCCCGGCCATGGGCCAGGCTCGTCTGGTGCTTGCCTGGTCAACCAGGCTGTTGCTGCTGGAGGCCCGCTGCCCCACATATCCATCACAGCCTGGTTGATCTGGCACCCGATGAAGATACCACAGATGTCTTGATCAATATGCTTGTGGCAGAAGAGGAAAAGTATTTTGGGTTTACATTCATTGAGGGTGTTTCTGCCTCTTGTGTCTCGTGGAGGTGTATATATGAGCAGGCTTCCCCACCAGCCGTGCTGGGTGGCAGTGGTGGGTGGTGTGGGGCAGGGGGTAGCCGCCCCTGCTACAAGTGCCAACTCTGTCAACCTGGGAGATGATAGTCTTACCGGGTGTCTGGCACTGTCTGCCTCCCTTCCACCACATCTCCCTCACGGTAACAGTTATGTTGGCCCCTTCTACTGATACTATTGTAGTGTCACTTGTTGTGTCACTTGTGGTGACATTTGTGGTGACACTTTTGGTGTCACTTGTGGTGACACTTGTGGTGACACTGATGTCACTCTTGTGGTGTCACACTTGTGGTGACACTTGTGGTGACATTTGTGGTGACACTCTGATGTCACTCTTGTGGTGTCACTCTTGTGGTGACACTTGTGGTGTCACTTGTGGTGACACTTGTGGTGACATTTGTGGTGACACACTGATGTCACTCTTGTGGTGTCACACTTGTGGTGACACTTGTGGTGTCACTTGTGGTGACACTTGCGGTGACGCTCTTGTAGTGACACTCTTGTGTGCCACCCAGCTATGGTATTGCTGTTGCAGTAGCAATGATTGTCAGTAAGAGTAAGAGTTGAGAGCATCAGCAACACGACCTGCACTACCTGGACACGTTATGTGTAGTAATCGCCCCCGCGGCCCGGCCCCAGGGCCGTCCTCGCAGTGTTGCTGCTGTTACCTTGGACCAGGAACCAAGGGAAGGAGATGGATGACATAAGGAAAGGTTGGACAAAGGAAGAGGAAGCAGAAGTAAAGGTTACGAAAGGTGGAACAAGGGAAAGATGAAGACTTAATGTTGATAACTGGAACAAAGGGGAAAGAGAGAGAGAGAGAGAGACGGGGAGAATTACCTTATCAAAAGGAGAATATGGAACAAGAAACTCTGGAGGAAAATTCTTTAAAACAGAGAAATTGAAATACATGAATAAAAGTTGAATAAACAACAAGATAATTATAGGGAAATGGTGTGGTTAGAGAGAGAGAGAGAGAGAGAGAGAGAGAGAGAGAGACTTGTAGAGGATGAGAAACAAAGTATGGAGGAGGGTAAGAAGATGAGAGAGGGAAGAAGCAATAATGCGAGAGGGAGAGGGAGAGGAAGCAGTGAGAATTAAAGCAGTGGGAATATTGAGGCTGACACAAAATAACAAATTTACGTTTACGAAATGTACTCTGTGTGGATAGTAAGTACTTATACTATCATACCCCCCCCCACTTTGTAGGAGGTATAGGCATATGTAAACACTGAAGTAGGGACGTAGTGCCCCATGTTCATTAAACTCATTAACTATGTATAGTTAGATTTATGATTTATCCGTAACCAGTTCCAGGGGTCGCCGCCCCCCTCCCCTCGGCTGGGTCCTAGACCAGCCTGATGAACCTGGCTGTTGGTGCTAGCCTCACGGAGTCTAACGTGTGCGCCACAGCCCGGCTGATCAGGGCTGATCAGTTTCTTCTTGCAGACAGCCAGGGGTCTGTTGGTGACTCACCTTATGTATGAAAAGAGGGTGTTGCAGAGTCTTGGTCCCTTTACACTTATAAGCTCTCAATTTATTTTGTAGAGTCTGCTGAGCCTCGTACTCTTGTAGGGTAGCAACAACGCCAGTATTTCTCTCTCTCTCTCTCTCTCTCTCTCTCTCTCTCTCTCTCTCTCTCTCTCTCTCTCTCTCTCTCTCTCTCTCTCTCACTGATGTTATGGGCACATAAAAGTACATTATGTAGATTTATGTACATTTAAACTATTTCATCATGATTATCACTATAATAACAATAATAATAAATGTATAAGTGAGGTAAGAGTAGATTGTAACAATGGTACTGTGAACTGCCCACTGTGTGTGTGTGTGTGTGTGTGTGTGTGTGAATCCAGCCGTGTTCAACAAGTAGCTGTGTTGCGGCAAGGAACTGTTCATAACTTCACCTCTGTTCACAGATATACAAAAAAAATTGTTCATGAACAAAATGAATTAGGAAAGCGTACTGGGCGTGAGGATGAGCCAAGCGGAGTGCAACTCGCTCTAGGATTCGCCAGGCCTTGGGGAAGGATGTAAAGTGCGCCCTCATTGGTCATTTGCGTTTTAATCTGCGCGCTGATTGGTCAGCAGTGACTTAATGGAAGAAAAGGAGATGTGGGCTGCTACTAGTATAATATTTGACCAGTTTTTGTTGATATTTCTTCTAGTTGTAAGTTATATTGTCTAGTAGGTTGATAGTAGATTGGTAGGTAAATTGGCTGTAGAGAGAGGCTTAGAGTAGTGGTTTAAGGTGGAGTATTTGCCTTTGTTGACAGACAAGGGATGGAAGGGAAGCCAGGAGGTAAAACCGGCAAGAAAACGGGAGTTTTTGTTGGGACTGGCGGGAAGAGGAGGACCAGAGGGAGACAACCCAGGGACTCCCTCACCCTCTTAACACCGCCCTTATCTAATTGTTATTGAAGGTTCATTATTGTAGGGGCTGGCTAGCTGGGGCTTAGCGTCCTCTAGCTTGGCTGCTACCTCACTGACCCACCCAACAGAAGGTAGCTCAGGTAGGTACGAGTCTCCTCATTACTGGGGGAAGGGATGGTAGTTGGTGGTGGTTATACTGGTAGTTGGTGGTGGTTATACTGGTAGTTGGTGGTGGTTATACTGGTAGTTGGGCCTGGTCCCAAATCTGCACACTGCCATAACAACATACTGGAGTGAGAGATATGGGAGAAAGTGTAAAATAAACCCAGTGAGGAGCAGGGGTGCGGTGGGGACAATACGGGAGCACTGTATTAACATCCGGGGTCCCAGACTATTCAACATCTTACCAGAAGATATCCGAAACACGGCTGGAACCAGTGTAGAAGCCTTCAAGAGGAAACTGGACAAATATCTTCACCAGGTGCCAGATCAACCAGGCTGTGATGGATATGTGGGGCAGCGGGCCTCCAGCAGCAACAGCCTGGTTGACCAGGCAAGCACCAGACGAGCCTGGCCCATGGCCGGGCTCAGAGAGTAGATACTCTCGAAACTCTTCAAAGGTATATCAAAGGTAGTTGGTGGTGGTTATACTGGTAGTTGGTGGTGGTTATACTGGTAGTTGGTGGTGGTTATGCTGGTAGTTGGTGGTGGTTATGCTGGTTGGTGGTAATGTTTATATTGGCTGGTGGTAGTGGTTATATTGGTTGGTAGTGGTGTGGTGTGTTAACGGTTGGTGCTGCTGACGGTTGGTGGTAGTGATAGGTATGCTGAGGTAGTACTGGTCATGGCAGTACTGATCATGACAGTACTGGTCATGGCAGTACTGGTCATGGCAGTACTGGTCATGGCAGTACTGGTCATGGCAGTACTGGTCATGGCAGTACTGTTCATGGCAGTACTGGTCATGGCAGTACTGTTCATGGCAGTACTGGTCATTGCAGTACTGTCATGACCAGTACTGGTCATTGCAGTACTGTCATGACCAGTACTGGTCATGGCAGTACTGGTCATGACAGTACTGGTCATGGCAGTACTGTTCATGGCAGTACTGGTCATTGCAGTACTGTCATGACCAGTACTGGTCATTGCAGTACTGTCATGACCAGTACTGGTCATGGCAGTACTGGTCATGACAGTACTGGTCATGGCAGTACTGTTCATGGCAGTACTGGTCATTGCAGTACTGTCATGACCAGTACTGGTCATGAGATGGTACAAGTATTAGGAAGTGGAGTAGGTAACAAAGAGGTAATAATTACGGTCATATATGAAGCAGAGTCAGTAAGGCGGGAACAGTTCACTCAGCATTATGCTGCACAGTTCTGGTCACAGTATTACAGAATGGATATAAATGCTCTGGAAAACGTACAAAGGAGGATGACTAAGTTTATCCCATGTATCAGAAATCTTCCCTATGAGGATAGACTGAGGGCCCTGAATCTGCACTCTCTAGAAAGACATAGAATTAGGGGGGATATGATTGAGGTGTATAAATGGAAAACAGGAATAAATAAAGGGGATGTAAATAGCGTGCTAAAAATATCTTGTATTGACAGGACTCGAAGCAATGGCTTTAAGTTGGATAAATTCAGATTCAGGAAGGATATAGGAAAGCATTGGTTTGGTAATAGAGTTGTCGATGAGTGGAACAAACTCCCGAGTACCGTCTTAGAAGCTAAGATGGTGTAGTTTTAAAAATAGGTTAGATAAATACATGAGTGGGTGTGAGTTGGACCTGACTAGCTTGTGCTACTAGGTCAGATGCCGTGCTCCTTCCTTAAGTGAATGTGACTTGACCTGACTAGGTTTAGGTTAAGGTATTGGCTTAAGCCGGTGGGAGAATTGGACCTATCTCGCATGGGCCAGTAGGCCTGCTGCAGTGTTCCTTCTTTCTTATGTTGTTATGAAATAAAGGCATGGAGGAAGAGCACTACATCACGACTACTGGCCCATATTGGGCAGATTCTTCTCAGACCTAGAGTCACTAACACAGTATTTGAACAACCCATTTTCAGTGTTACCCAAGAAATAAGCTCCTTGTTAGTTTCGAGAGGGAGACAATGGGCATCACCTGGGCATCACCTGGGCATCACCTGGGCATCACCTGGGCATCACCTGGGCATCACCTGGGCATCACCTGGGCATCTCTATGAAGACGTTTCACTAACCACTGGTTTGGAAAGTACTAATTAACGAATCCTCTTCATAAATCAAGACACCAAAGGTTGCTCTTGTTCATTAACTTGTCAGTATTATATACCATTAATGCCACGATCCCCCAACTGGGTAAGCCAGCGAGTGGACGCTACCTATGAAGGGGCATCCTTTGACTTCAGAATCGTCTCAGGAGACGTGTTTTCTGACCCATGAAACACCATCACCAAGTCTGAGTTCAGTAAAAAGTTAAGTAACATAAGACTCTGCCCTGACACCTTGACACTCTCATCAGGAGAGCCATAAAAACACAAACTGCAGATTCGTTTCAGGTTTGTGGACGCTAAGGGAGTGTGAGTATGGTATAACAGCACACAAAATACTGATTAACAAGAATGACTGCAATAACGGGTTGATGGATATCTTTAATTTCCTAAATAGTCGGATTCTGATAGTCTTACTCAAGGAATTAAGAGTCAAGTATACAGTAAAAAGCTGTGTTCCTCAAGGCACAGTACTCGCCCCACTCCTCTTTGTCATTCTTTCATTTAACATAGATGTGTCAACCACAGCAAAGCGTCGTCCTTTGTAAACGATGCAAGGATTTATTCGAGAGTGGCGTCTATAGAAGACGCAGTGAACCTCCAGCTAAACCCAAGACTCCCAGTGGACCGCAGTGAACCTCCAGTTAATATAACCCAAGTCTCACAGTGGACCGCAGTGAACCTCCAGCTAAACCCAAGACTCCCAGTGGACCGCAGTGAACCTCCAGCTAAACCCAAGACTCCCAGTGGACCGCAGTGAACCTCCAGCTAATATAACCCAAGTCTCACAGTGGACCGCAGTGAACCTCCAGTGGACCGCAGGGAACCTCCAGTGGACCGCAGTGAACCTCCAGCTAAACCCAAGACTCCCAGTGGACCGCAGTGAACCTCCAGCTAAACCCAAGACTCCCAGTGGACCGCAGTGAACCTCCAGCTAATATAACCCAAGTCTCACAGTGGACCGCAGTGAACCTCCAGTGGACCGCAGGGAACCTCCAGTGGACCGCAGTTAACCTCCAGTGGACCGGAGGGAACTATACGATGTTCAGTGAGGACAAAATTCCTCATTCACTCCGCATGACGTGTCATGAAAATGTTTTTTTAAAAACACACCAGTTGAAGACCGAGACACTTGCCAGCCAGTGTCTTCTTCAGTCCCATACAGAGAAGAACAGAGGAAGACGAACCTTGCCAGAATAAAGATACCCAAATGTTGAACAAGTGTCTCATTATCAACCTCCAAGTACTTTCTAACTTGTGACTCAAGTGTTTTTTGTGTGTTGTGGAGAGTTGGTGTTGTAAGTACACAGAAAATGATCATTTATTTGTATGGAAAAATGACCCTTGCAGGTCTTAATTATATTTGAGGCACTTAATGGGTCATTAAGAGCATTTTGAAGAATGTCACTGTGTAAGTTGCGACTTTGAAACCTCTGGATAACTTGATACAAAGTTTATGGTGCGCCACGCAGCTGTTGAGACAAGCTGTAAATCTTCTTTGAAGTAAATATGTGTATAACCTTATTTCTAGTAATATAATTTAAGTGTATCTAGTATACTTACCTCCAGGTACACCAGAGATGTCTTCAGTCTGGTGTATTAGTGAGGCATCAGTGTATCTAGTATACTTACCTCCAGGTACACCAGAGATGTCTTCAGTCTGGTGTATTAGTGAGGCATCAGTGTATCTAGTATACTTACCTCCAGGTACACCAGAGATGTCTTCAGTCTGGTGTATTAGTGAGACATCAGTGTATCTAATATACTTACCTCCAGGTACACCAGAGATGTCTTCAGTCTGGTGTATTAGTGAGGCATCAGTGTATCTAGTATACTTACCTCCAGGTACACCAGAGATGTCTTCAGTCTGGTGTATTAGTGAGACATCAGTGTATCTAGTATACTTACCTCCAGGTACACCAGAGATGTCTTCAGTCTGGTGTATTAGTGAGGCATCAGTGTATCTAGTATACTTACCTCCAGGTACACCAGAGATGACTTCAGTCTGGTGTATTAGTGAGACATCAGTGTATCTAGTATACTTACCTCCAGGTACACCAGAGATGTCTTCAGTCTGGTGTATTAGTGAGGCATCAGTGTATCTAGTATACTTACCTCCAGGTACACCAGAGATGTCTTCAGTCTGGTGTATTAGTGAGACATCAGTGTATCTAGTATACTTACCTCCAGGTACACCAGAGATGTCTTCAGTCTGGTGTATTAGTGAGGCATCAGTGTATCTAGTATACTTACCTCCAGGTACACCAGAGATGTCTTCAGTCTGGTGTATTAGTGAGACATCAGTGTATCTAGTATACTTACCTCCAGGTACACCAGAGATGTCTTCAGTCTGGTGTATTAGTGAGGCATCAGTGTATCTAGTATACTTACCTCCAGGTACACCAGAGATGTCTTCAGTCTGGTGTATTAGTGAGACATCAGTGTATCTAGTATACTTACCTCCAGGTACACCAGAGATGTCTTCAGTCTGGTGTATTAGTGAGGCATCAGTGTATCTAGTATACTTACCTCCAGGTACACCAGAGATGTCTTCAGTCTGGTGTATGAGTAGTGAGGCATCAGTGTATCTAGTATACTTACCTCCAGGTACACCAGAGATGTCTTCAGTCTGGTGTATGAGTGAGGCACCAGTGTATCTAGTATACTTACCTCCAGGTACACCAGAGATGTCTTCAGTCTGGTGTATGAGTGAGGCACCAGTGTATCTAGTATACTTACCTCCAGGTACACCAGAGATGTCTTCAGTCTGGTGTATTAGTGAGACATCAGTGTATCTAGTATACTTACCTCCAGGTACACCAGAGATGACTTCAGTCTGGTGTATTAGTGAGGCACCAGTGTATCTAGTATACTTACCTCCAGGTACACCAGAGATGTCTTCAGTCTGGTGTATGAGTGAGGCACCAGTGTATCTAGTATACTTACCTCCAGGTACACCAGAGATGTCTTCAGTCTGGTGTATTAGTGAGACATCAGTGTA
This sequence comes from Cherax destructor, assembly GCA_009830355.1. Lineage (NCBI taxonomy): Eukaryota > Metazoa > Arthropoda > Malacostraca > Decapoda > Parastacidae > Cherax > Cherax destructor. The sequence continues at coordinate 169,668 of WNWK01001974.1, forward strand.
TCTAGTATACTTACCTCCAGGTACACCAGAGATGACTTCAGTCTGGTATATTAGTGAGGCATCAGTGTATCTAGTATACTTACCTCCAGGTACACCAGAGATGACTTCAGTCTGGTGTATTAGTGAGGCACCAGTGTATCTAGTATACTTACCTCCAGGTACACCAGAGATGACTTCAGTCTGGTGTATTAGTGAGGCACCAGTGTATCTAGTATACTTACCTCCAGGTACACCAGAGATGTCTTCAGTCTGGTGTATGAGTAGTGAGGCATCAGTGTATCTAGTATACTTACCTCCAGGTACACCAGAGATGACTTCAGTCTGGTGTATTAGTGAGGCATCAGTGTATCTAGTATACTTACCTCCAGGTACACCAGAGATGACTTCAGTCTGGTGTATTAGTGAGGCATCAGTGTATCTAGTATACTTACCTCCAGGTACACCAGAGATGACTTCAGTCTGGTGTATTAGTGAGGCACCAGTGTATCTAGTATACTTACCTCCAGGTACACCAGAGATGACTTCAGTCTGGTGTATGAGTAGTGAGGCATCAGTGTATCTAGTATACTTACCTCCAGGTACACCAGAGATGTCTTCAGTCTGGTGTATTAGTGAGGCATCAGTGTATCTAGTATACCTACCTCCAGGTACACCAGAGATGTCTTCAGTCTGGTGTATTAGTGAGGCATCAGTGTATCTAGTATACTTACCTCCAGGTACATCAGAGATGACTTCAGTCTGGTGTATTAGTGAGGCATCAGTGTATCTAGTATACTTACCTCCAGGTACACCAGAGATGTCTTCAGTCTGGTGTATTAGTGAGGCATCAGTGTATCTAGTATACTTACCTCCAGGTACACCAGAGATGTCTTCAGTCTGGTGTATTAGTGAGACATCAGTGTATCTAGTATACTTACCTCCAGGTACACCAGAGATGTCTTCAGTCTGGTGTATTAGTGAGGCATCAGTGTATCTAGTATACTTACCTCCAGGTACACCAGAGATGACTTCAGTCTGGTGTATGAGTAGTGAGGCATCAGTGTATCTAGTATACTTACCTCCAGGTACACCAGAGATGTCTTCAGTCTGGTGTATTAGTGAGGCATCAGTGTATCTAGTATACCTACCTCCAGGTACACCAGAGATGACTTCAGTCTGGTGTATTAGTGAGGCATCAGTGTATCTAGTATACTTACCTCCAGGTACACCAGAGATGACTTCAGTCTGGTGTATTAGTGAGGCATCAGTGTATCTAGTATATATGTACACCATAGGTTGCCTCAGTGTGAGATACTGGGTCCAGCAGGTGACATCTTATTGACACTGTTGACTCACGCTCCAGCGCCTTGTGTTAATGGTTAGTGGTCAGTAAAGGCCGTGGATTTTATTTGGCATGAGGCGGTAGCACGTTGAGGGACAACACAATAAGTGTCAGGGGCCCAAGACTGTTCAACTGCCTCCCAGCATTGGCTGGAAGTCTTCGGATAATCCCCGCCCACTGTTATGATGCCAAATCGTCAATTATTATACAAGTAAGAATACAACAAGAAATTAAGGAAAAAAATCGGGAAAAAAAATACGAAAATTCACGAAATGTCAGCCGATGTTGTGCTTCCAGGGGTTAATTCATATCCTGTGTCCCTGTCTGAGTGCTTATCAACAAGTTAGACTTGAGAAACCCGGTGGTATCTACTGATACTGTGTTGTACAAGCCAGTGGTGATGTCATTTATATCACATGTTCTCTCCTGACTGGAATATTACTCTACATTAACATCTTTTACTGATGAAGTGACACATAGTCTCATCTCTGTTTATTTACCTAACATTTTGTGGGTAATTTTAGGTGTATTATTACAGTCATCACAAGGAGGCCTGGTCTAGGACCGGGCCACTCAGATACTCACTCCTGAAATCGTCTAAATCTAACTCTCAGCTAACCACCTACCCAGAAATGGTCTGGTGATACCGACAAGGTGTGGAAAAAGACACTTATGTACAGTTTAGGACATTTATTAGAGGAAACGTTTCTCCACGAGTGACTTGTTCAGTCGTAATACAGAGATAATAAAGAAACCCAGTATAGTATATAGCGGCAGGAGCCAGGTGGAGGGTCGTAGCAGTGCGCCTCACTCGCCCACCAAACACTGCAAAGTACTTACTGACTTGCGTATGCCAGAGGTACTTTCTTGACATAGAATGTCACCAACTGCATAACCCACACGGTTTTAGCGTTATCACCGCGTGATAACGAATGATTGTTGCTGCTGATTGTGATGTACAGTGTGACAAGTAACTTAGATTGTGATGTACAGTGTGACAAGTAACTTAGATTGTGATGTACAGTGTGACAAGTAACTTAGATTGTGATGTACAGTGTGACAAGTAACTTAGATTGTGATGTACAGTGTGACAAGGAACTTAGATTGTGATGTTAGTGGTGGATTGTACAGTGTGACAAGTAACTTAGATTGTGATGTTAGTGGTGGAGTGTACAGTGTGACAAGTAACTTAGATTGTGATGTTAGTGGTAGATTGTACAGTGTAACAAGTAACTTAGATTGTGATGTTAGTGGTGGAGTGTACAGTGTAACAAGTAACTTAGATTGTGATGTTAGTGGTGGAGTGTACAGTGTGACAAGTAACTTAGATTGTGATGTTAGTGGTGGAGTGTACAGTGTGACAAGTAACTTAGATTGTGATGTTAGTGGTGGAGTGTACAGTGTGACAAGTAACTTAGATTGTGATGTTAGTGGTGGAGTGTACAGTGTAACAAGTAACTTAGATTGTGATGTTAGTGGTGGAGTGTACAGTGTGACAAGTAACTTAGATTGTGATGTTAGTGGTGGAGTGTACAGTGTGACAAGTAACTTAGATTGTGATGTTAGTGGTGGAGTGTACAGTGTGACAAGTAACTTAGATTGTGATGTTAGTGGTGGAGTGTACAGTGTAACAAGTAACTTAGATTGTGATGTTAGTGGTGGAGTGTACAGTGTGACAAGTAACTTAGATTGTGATGTTAGTGATGGAGTGTACAGTGTAACAAGTAACTTAGATTGTGATGTTAGTGGAGTGTACAGTGTAACAAGTAACTTAGATTGTGATGTTAGTGGTGGAGTGTACAGTGTGACAAGTAACTTAGATTGTGATGTTAGTGGTGGAGTGTACAGTGTGACAAGTAACTTAGATTGTGATGTTAGTGGTGGAGTGTACAGTGTAACAAGTAACTTAGATTGTGATGTTAGTGGTGGAGTGTACAGTGTAACAAGTAACTTAGATTGTGATGTTAGTGGTGGAGTGTCAGTGTGACAAGTAACTTAGATTGTGATGTTAGTGGTGGAGTGTACAGTGTAACAAGTAACTTAGATTGTGATGTTAGTGGTGGAGTGTACAGTGTAACAAGTAACTTAGATTGTGATGTTAGTGGTGGAGTGTACAGTGTGACAAGTTCTTTTTTGTCTTGTTCTGCTGAGGTGCATAAAGGCGTGTAGAATTAAGTTAGTGAGTAAATAAAGGATAGATGAAGAGGTAGACAGGATAGATGAAGAGGTAGACAGGATAGATGAAGAGGTAGACAGGATAGATGAAGAGGTAGACAGGATAGATGAAGAGGTAGACAGGATAGATGAAGAGGTAGACAGGATAGACGGAGACGTAGTCGAATGATAGACAAATTATAGACAGAGGTAGACAAAGGATAGAAGTAGACAAAGGATAGACAGAGAGGTAGACATTGTGTGAGAGTAAGAAGGGCGAACTGGACCACGTGGACCTTAGATAATATACCTGGACCGGATGTTGAGTTAACCCTCCCTCTTAATTCCCCCTACTCCTCCCCCTACCCCAAGCCCTCCCCGTCCCCTCCCCATCCATCGTTCCTCCTTGCCCCCTCCCCATCCATCGTAGTTCCTCCCTGCCCCCTCCCCACCCACCGTTGTTCTTCCCTCTCACCATTGTCCTCCCCCTCTCCCCGTACCCCTCCTATGATTGTCCTGGGCCACGTCCGGGGTCCCAGATTATTCAACATCTTACGAGAAGACATCAGAAACACTGCTGGAACAAGCGTACAAGTCTTCAAGATATCAGAAACACTACTGGAACAAGTGTACAAGTCTTTAATATATCATAAACACTACTGGAACAAGTGTACAAGTCTTTAATATATCAGAAACACTGCTGGAACAAGTGTACAAGTCTTCAATATATCAGAAACACTACTGGAACAAGTGTACAAGTCTTCAAGATATCAGAAACACTGCTGGAACAAGTGTACAAGTCTTCAATATATCAGAAACACTACTGGAACAAGTGTACAAGTCTTCAATATATCAGAAACACTACTGGAACAAGTGTACAAGTCTTCAAGATATCAGAAACACTACTGGAACAAGTGTACAAGTCTTTACTATACCAGAAACACTGCTGGAACAAGTGTACAAGTCTTCAAGATACCAGAAACACTGCTGGAAAAAGTGTACAAGTCTTCAAGAGGAAGCTGGACAAGTATCTTCACCAGATAAACCAGACTGTGATGGATATGTGGGTCAGCGGGCCACCATCAGTAACAACTTGGTTGACCAGGCTATCACCAGACGAGCCTGGCCCATGACCGGGCTCCGAGAGTAACATTCGCTGCCCAGCCTTTGCGGAGTGCGGGTGTGCTTGTTTCTGGTCCCTAGCGGTGGAGTTGAGAACTGGTAGTTTTCATCAACATGGTGGAGCGCTACAGACGACGTGTCAATACTGTCTGTATTGAAGTGTTGCAGGGCGCGATTTACCCAAGCAACGCAGATGTTCTCCTCCCAGCTATTTTGAGGGATTCTTTAGGGATATCCATTGAAGAATTATTTGGGATATCTCTCAACGGTTCGTCGAGGATTTTTGTCAAGTTTGCAGTGGCCAGCGCATATGAGCGAGTGGTTGACACGTATCAGGAGAAGAGGATTGTCGTCAACACGGGATTAGAGGTACGGCTTCGAGATGTGTCACGGTACTACACTTATATACGAGTCCGAAACGTGCCGTTCGAAGCGTTGGAGTTTGATGTGCGAAACGTCTTCAGTCAATTTGGTGACGTCCATGCAGCCACGGTGGGCCGGTGGGCACAGGGGACTTATGCCGGGCTGCAAGAAGGTTCATTTTCTTTGAAAATGACGCTCAAACGTCGATACCTTCATACGTCATGATGGAGGAGTTCAGGCAGCAAGTCTATGTGACTTACGCAGGCCAAGTTCGAACGTGTCGCCTGTGTGGATTACCTGGACATGTGGCGGCGGCATGTGATCGTCGGATGGGCCAACAGAGACATGGAGCTGCTGATGGTATGAGGAAGGATGAAGTGGTGGTCGTGGATGCTATGGATGAGTCGCCACGGAGAATATGAGCGTGGTGCCAAGTGGACAATGGAGTGACATTGTTGATAAGGAGGATGAGCGTGTACTAACGTTGTCACAGGTGACCCAGGATGGCGAGACAGCGGAGACAGAGGAAGTGGCTCTGCCGGAAGGTGTGAACTTGGTTTTGTCTGAGCCGCTTTTGGAGGATTTTCCACTGTTGTTGGACAGTCCTGTGTGTGAGGGCACACAGCATGGTGTGGTGGACTTAGGAGCAGAGGTGAGGAGGGACGAGAGTGAGACGAGTGTGATGGGCGTCTCAGTGAGTGGGCCTTGCCTTCAGGTCCAGGAGGTTGGTGTAGAAGTGCACAGGGGAGAGGATTGTGAGGCTATGGAGGCTACAGGGGACTCCAGGAAAAGGCCTAGTGGTCTAGTTGAGGACGATGTCCTAACACCTGGGCAACAGGTGTGCAAGAAGGCCTGGGTGGAGGTGGCAAAAGGGGGACGGGGGAGTGTCAAGGGTAGAGAGGGGATGAGGGACAGGAAAGCAGACAGGCAAGTACTGGGAGTGTCAGTAGAGGAAGAGAGCATTAGTAAGGAAAAGTCGGTAGTGACGAGGAAGTTGAAAAGTAGAGGAAAGCCCACTGCGTTCTTTTCAGGTGTTTAACGATGAATGTAAATGGCCTCCGAGCGGAGGTCAAACGTAAATGGGTAGAGGTGACATTAAGACGTTTAAATGTGGATGTGTGATATTGCAAGAGCATAATTATAGGATGGGGAGAGAGTTGACGTTAAGTGGATTTACAGTTTATGCGGTAGTGCGGGTAGTTTCAAGGGAGGGTGGCGATAGGTATACGTGTGACCAGTCCCTTTCGGTTGTTGGCTTGGGAAGAGGGGGTGGGAGGGTGGTAAGGGTTGAGGGTTTATGGGGGAATGTCAGAGTGTGTATAGTGGGAGTTTATATGCCGGCTATAAGTTGTAGAAAAACTAAGGAAGAATTTGTGAGAGAGGAGTTGATATATTTCTTACGGGGGTTGCCGGTTGTGACTATTGTCGCAGGGATTGGAATGTGTGATTAGGAAGAGGGATGTGGAACCGAGAGGGCGGGTGTGAGTTGGGGTTTTGCGTGATGTTTTGGGTGCGGCAGGAGTCAGAGATGTGGTAGGGCGGTGGGTGGCATATAGAAAATACGTTCATACGTAGGGGCTATGCTGCAAGACTCGATCGTGTGTATGTGTCGAGGATGTTATAGTGGAAGGCGTGGATTGCGTTGATGTTGGGTTTTCCGATCACAGGGTGTGTTGGCAGTGTTGGGATGGGAGGAGCTGTTAGAACGTATGCTAGTTATTGGAAGCTTAACGTGGGCTTATTGCAGGGGAACAGGGTAGGAGGAGTTTTGAGGAGTGGTGGGAGGGATGTGGAATGATGGGAAGGACCGGGAAGATGTGGTGGGTTGGTGGAATGGAGTGGCGAAAGTGGGTATTCAGGATTTTTATAAACGGGAAGGTAGAGAGCAGGCGAGAATGCGTTATGGCCTGCAGAGGTATTTGGAGGGGCAGTTGCGGATTGTTATGTGGGGGGCGGGTTACTCGCTGGAGGACATAGAGGTTTTGAGGGGCCAGTTGAAGGATATACAGAATGAGAGATTCCAGGCTATCAGAGTGAGGGCAGGTATTGAGGATGTGCTACGGGGGGACAAACCGTCTTTGACTGTCTTGAGTGGTTTTCGAAAGAGGAGGCAGGGTATGACGATGACGTCATTGAAGGTACACGAGGAGTTGGGTGGGTATATGGAGGGACAGGTACTGAGGTCGACAGAGGGTATGAGCGGGTTTGTGGATGTTTGGTTTCGGCGGTATCTAGACCGTAGGTTGGAGGAGGTGGAGGCGAAGAGGAAGTTTTGGAGGGTATACAGGTAGGGATTAGTGAGGAGGAGAGGAAAGGGATGGAGGGTAGTATAACTGAGGAGGAAGTGTGGTTCGCAGTGAAGGGGATGCAGATGGGTAAAGCGCCGGGAGTCGATGGATTACCTAGTGATTTTTATGTTCAACATTGGGGAGTGTTGAAGGAATGTTTGACGAAAGTTTTCAATCGTTTGAAGGAAGTAAGGTATATGGGGAGGATCAGCGCACTGGAGTTGTGGTTTTAGTGCCTAAGGGAAAGTGGTGGAAACGATTAGGGATTACAGAGCTATAACACTTTTATGTGCAGATTACAAAATCTTTGCACGGATTTTGGGTAATAGGGTTAAAAGGTTTTGAATTCTATCATAGAACGTGGTCAGTATGGGATACCGGGGAGGTGTATGGGGAATGGGCATGGTAGGATTAGGTCATTCATCGAGGGTCGAGAGGGGGGTGGGGTTTTAGGGCTTGATTGGGAAACGGCTTATGACAGTGTGGATAGGAATATGTTATTTGACATTCTTCGTAAGCAGGGTTTTGGGAATGAAGTAGTGGGTTGGGTGCAAACGTTGTATGAGGGGCTTTGGTGGGGTTCAATTGAATGGAAGGGTGGGAACGTGGTGGACATGAAGCGGGGTTTGCGACAGGGGTGCCCTTTGTCGCAAATTCTGTTTGCATGCTTACAGGATCCTTTTATAGGTTAGTATCGAAGGGGTAGGGGAGGAGGGTCAGGTACCTGGTTGTGCATCTGGAATAGTGGGTTATGTTGATGACACAACAATTCTCGTAGGTGGGTGGGAGGGTTAGATGCTATAGGGAGGATTATAAGTGTTTTGGGGCAGCTACAGGGATGCGGATTAACAGGGTGAAATCTAAATTGTTAGAGGTGGGGACGTGGGTGGGCGGGGACATGGGGAATAGGTATGGTTGGCTTGTTGTTGAGTGCTTGAAAATTTGTGGGATAATATATTGTAATGATGCGAGTAGGGCGAGGTTGAAAATTCTTCTAAGGTGGTAACGGCGACAATCGCGCGAATGAGTGGATGGAGACCGGGAGATGTGACGTTAATGCAGAGGGTTATGGTAGTGAATGTTTTACTGTATAGTAAATTGTGGCATGTGGCAAGGGTATACCCACTCGTGGGGAGAGATGTTGAATTATTACAGCGGAGAGTGTTGGTATATATGGGGTTTTGGTAGACATTGGCTTAATAAGGAGGTTGTCATGACGCCGGTTAGTAAGGGAGGTTTGGGGTTGATACCCTTACATAGGAGGCTTATAGGAATATATGTAAAGCAGAGATATGTGGAGGAGGGAGGGGTGGGGGTAGCGGGTGGGAGTGGTCATGCGTGAGGTACGGAGGTGGTGGAGTGGACGTGACCTGAGTTTATGTGAGGCAATGTTGAGAGTTTTACTAGTTGTCAGAGAGCCAAGGGGTTTTCAGGTGGGGTTTGGACAAGCTTGGGGGAGGCGGGGTATAGTGCAAGGGGTAGCAGAGTACCCAAAGTATAATTGGCGGGCGACTTGGGTAGGTTTCCGGAAGTTGAGGCTGAGGGCGAGGGTTAGGAGACGGTTTTCGATTCCTACATGGAATCTTGGCTTCTAAAGCGCAATTGTTTTTAATGGGTTTAGCGAGTGAGGGTACTTGTTTGAGATGTGGGCTTTTGGATACGTCGTACCATGCGGTGTATTTTTGTGAAGATTTAGGCGGGGTACGGGAATGGTTTGGAAGAGTCATGAGGAGTGTAGGTGGGTGTGGGCTTTCGATGTTAGGGGCTTTAAGCCTGGATATTGGTGGGTTTGAGGAAAATGTACGTAGAAGTTTAATGTACCTGGTGGTTGATTTCATATATGTGTCGTGGGGTATGCGCGAGGTAGTGGGTGGGAGGCGGGTTCGTGCCTTGGCGGCACATTTTTACAGGACGAAATGTAGGAATCAGGGTTTGTATGGGAGAACTTGGGTTGAAGCTTTCTCAGAGGGTTATAGAACGATGACGGTGGTGTCCCTTTTAAGGTTTTGGGGATGACGTAGGAACCATTCGAGGGGGACTGGTCGAGTGGGGGGAGGGGGGAGGTTGGGTATATCCGGAAGGGGTTGACTAGGGTATAGTATGGTTGATTGATGTGTGGTTGGTTAGGCGTGGGTATACAGGGTTGAAGCTAGGATGGGTTGGGACGGGGTGGTATCGTGGGTGTCCGATTTTTGGACGTTTCGGGGATGGGGTTGTAGGTAAATGTTCAGGTGTGTGTTGACTCAGACTTGGAGTGATGTTGGTTGGGGGGTCATAGGGGTCATGGACGCATGGGGTTTTCCTCTAGGATGTAGTAGTGTAATCTAATGTTAAAGTAGTAGGGTTTGTCAGTGGTGATGTGCTGGCGTTTTGCATTTATGTGGCTGGTTGGAGGTTAGGAGGTATTCGGTGTTAGACAACCGACAGTGTGCAGGTGTGCTTGGGTGAAGTTGTCCCAGGTATCTGTGGCAATTCATGTAGGATAAAGTTGATGTTTTGCTATGTTTGTCTTAAGTTTAACGGTTTTAGTATTGTATTCTGTATGTGTTCCCTATCTTTTGTTTGATTATTGGATTGTTATGTATATATGTGTTTCTAATAAAATATAAAAAAAAAAAATCCTCTCTCATTGTCTTCCTCCCCCCCCCACCCCCACGTTGTAAATCATTTTCACGGTGGTGGTGGTCATGACTCGCCTTGTTTACACGCTTGTAAATCATCCTCACGTTCTTTACACTTGTAAATCATCCTCACGTTCTTTACACTTGTAAATCATCCTCACGTTCTTTACACTTGTAAATCATTCTCACGTTCTTTACACTTGTAAATCATTCTCACGTTCTTTACACTTGTAAATCATTCTCACATTGTTTACACTTGTAAATCATTCTCACATTGTTTACACTTGTAAATCTTTCTCACATTGTTTACACTTGTAAATCATCCTCACATTGTTTACACTTGTAAATCATCCTCACGTTCTTTACACTTGTAAATCATTCTCACGTTCTTTACACTTGTAAATCATTCTCACGTTCTTTACACTTGTAAATCATTCTCACATTGTTTACACTTGTAAATCATTCTCACATTGTTTACACTTGTAAATCTTTCTCACATTGTTTACACTTGTAAATCATCCTCACGTTCTTTACACTTGTAAATCATTCTCACGTTCTTTACACTTGTAAATCATTCTCACGTTCTTTACACTTGTAAATCATTCTCACGTTCTTTACACTTGTAAATCATTCTCACATTGTTTACACTTGTAAATCTTTCTCACATTGTTTACACTTGTAAATCATCCTCACGTTCTTTACACTTGTAAATCATCCTCACGTTCTTTACACTTGTAAATCATCCTCACGTTCTTTACACTTGTAAATCATTCTCACGTTCTTTACACTTGTAAATCATTCTCACGTTCTTTACACTTGTAAATCATTCTCACGTTCTTTACACTTGTAAATCATTCTCACATTGTTTACACTTGTAAATCATTCTTCACATTGTTTATACTTGTAAATCATTCTCACATTGTTTATACTTGTAAATCATTCTCACATTGTTTACACTTGTAAATCATTCTCACATTGTTTACACTTGTAAATCATCCTCACATTGTTTACACTTGTAAATCATTCTCACATTGTTTACACTTGTAAATCATTCTCACATTGTTTACACTTGTAAATCATTCTCACATTGTTTACACTTGTAAATCATTCTCACATTGTTTACATTTGTAAATCATTCTTCACATTGTTTATACTTGTAAATCATTCTTCACATTGTTTACACTTGTAAATCTTTCTCACATTATTTACACTTGTTAATCATTCTCACATTGTTTACACTTGTAAATCATTCTTCACATTGTTTATACTTGTAAATCATTCTTCACATTGTTTACACTTGTAAATCTTTCTCACATTGTTTACACTTGTTAATCATTCTCACATTGTTTACACTTGTAAATCATTCTCACATTGTTTACACTTGTAAATCATTCTCACATTGTTTACACTTGTAAATAATTCTTCACGTTGTTTACACTTGTAAATCATTCTCACATTGTTTACACTTGTAAATCATTCTTCACATTGTTTACACTTGTAAATCATTCTTCACATTGTTTACACTTGTAAATCATTCTTCACGTTGTTTACACTTGTAAATCATTCTTCACATTGTTTACACTTGTAAATCATTCTTCACGTTGTTTACACTTGTAAATCATTCTCACATTGTTTACACTTGTAAATCATTCTTCACATTGTTTACACTTGTAAATCATTCTTCACATTGTTTACACTTGTAAATCATTCTTCACGTTGTTTACACTTGTAAATCATTCTCACATTGTTTACACTTGTAAATCATTCTTCACATTGTTTACACTTGTAAATCATTCTTCACATTGTTTACACTTGTAAATCATTCTCACATTGTTTACACTTGTAAATCATTCTTCACATTGTTTACACTTGTAAATCATTCTTCACATTGTTTACACTTGTAAATCATTCTTCACATTGTTTACACTTGTAAATCATTCTTCACATTGTTTACACTTGTAAATCATTCTCACATTGTTTACACTTGTAAATCATTCTTCACATTGTTTACACTTGTAAATCATTCTTCACATTGTTTACACTTGTAAATCATTCTCACATTGTTTACACTTGTAAATCATTCTTCACATTGTTTACACTTGTAAATCATTCTTCACATTGTTTACACTTGTAAATCATTCTCACATTGTTTACACTTGTAAATCATTCTTCACATTGTTTACACTTGTAAATCATTCTTCACATTGTTTACACTTGTAAATCATTCTCACATTGTTTACACTTGTAAATCATTCTTCACATTGTTTACACTTGTAAATCATTCTTCACTGCTTCCTAAGAACTAGACGTTCTCCCTCTGGGTGTCATCCTCCACTCTATCCATCCCCTCCCTCCCTCCCTGCCCCACTCTCACCCTCCCTGCCCCCCCCACCACCACTCTCACCTCACCACCTTTGGAAATTGATGATGGATTGATTGAGCGTTGGAACACCCGCGTGTGGCTCTGCAAGTGAGTTTGTGGGTAGTAACGGCACCTCCACCATTAATTATCACTTTAAGTGTGCTATGACGGGTGGGTGGGGTGAGGGTGCGGGTGGAGGGTGGGTGGGGTGCGGGTGGTGGGTGGGTGGGGTGCGGGTGGAGGGTGGGTGGGGGTGCGGGTGGAGGGTGGGTGGGGGTGCGGGTGGTGGGTGGGTGGCTGCCGCTGCTCACAGCAGGGAAAGAACAGCTTAGCTAATTGTGGAAAATGTGACTTACTGCTCCCATCTGAGGGACTGATTCCCTTATGTCAAGGCTGAGGGTCTGATCATCTATCACAATGAACACGTCAGGTGGTGACACTGTGCACGTCAGGTGGTGACACTGTGCACGTCAGGTGGTGACACTGTGCACGTCAGGTGGTGACACTGTGCACGTCAGGTGGTGACACTGTGCACGTCAGGTGCTGACACTGTGCACGTCAGGTGCTGACACTGTGCACGTCAGGTGCTGACACTGTGCACGTCAGGTGCTGACACTGTGCACGTCAGGTGGTGACACTGTGCACGTCAGGTGGTGACACTGTGCACGTCAGGTGGTGACACTGTGCACGTCAGGTGCTGACACTGTGCACGTCAGGTGGTGACACTGTGCGTCAGGTGCTGACACTGTGCACGTCAGGTGCTGACACTGTGACGTCAGGTGCTGACACTGTGCACGTCAGGTGCTGACACTGTGCACGTCAGGTGCTGACACTGTGCACGTCAGGTGCTGACACTGTGCACGTCAGGTGCTGACACTGTGCACGTCAGGTGCTGACACTGTGCACGTCAGGTGCTGACACTGTGCACGTCAGGTGCTGACACTGTGCACGTCAGGTGCTGACACTGTGCACGTCAGGTGCTGACACTGTGCACGTCAGGTGCTGACACTGTGCACGTCAGGTGCTGACACTGTGCACGTCAGGTGCTGACACTGTGACGTCAGTGCTGACACTGTGCGTCAGGTGCTGACACTGTGCACGTCAGGTGCTGACACTGTGCACGTCAGGTGCTGACACTGTGCACGTCAGGTGGTGACACTGTGCACGTCAGGGGTGACACTGTGCACGTCAGGTGGTGACACTGTGCACGTCAGGTGGTGACACTGTGCACGTCAGGTGGTGACACTGTGCACGTCAGGTGGTGACACTGTGCACGTCAGGTGGTGACACTGTGCACGTCAGGTGGTGACACTGTGCACGTCAGGTGCTGACACTGTGCACGTCAGGTGCTGACACTGTGCACGTCAGGTGCTGACACTGTGCACGTCAGGTGCTGACACTGTGCACGTCAGGTGCTGACACTGTGCACGTCAGGTGCTGACACTGTGCACGTCAGGTGCACACACTGTGCACGTCAGGTGCTGACACTGTGCACGTCAGGTGCTGACACTGTGCACGTCAGGTGCTGACACTGTGCACGTCAGGTGCTGACACTGTGCACGTCAGGTGGTGACACTGTGCACGTCAGGTGCTGACACTGTGCACGTCAGGTGCTGACACTGTGCACGTCAGGTGCTGACACTGTGCACGTCAGGTGCACACACTGTGCACGTCAAGGCAAGATCCAGCATCAGCGAGGTCAAAAGCTCAGTGCCCCAAGGCACTGTCCTGGCACCTCTGCTGTTTCTCATCCTCATAGCAGACATAGATAAAAACACCCAGCACACTTTTGTATCCTCATTTGCAGATGACACTAAAATAAGCATGAAAGTCACTACGGTAGAGGACACTGAAAAATTACAGGAGGACATAAGCAGGGTCTTCCAATGGGCAGTGGAGAACAACATGACGTTCAATGGTGATAAGTTTCAGCTGCTTAGGTATGGAAAAAATGAAGAACTCAAAAGGAACACTATATACAAAACGCAAGAGGGTCACCACATAGAACGAAAGGAACACGTTAAGGACTTGGGAATAATTATGTCTGCTGATCTGTCGTTTAAACAACATACTGGAGTGAGAGATATGGGAGAAAGTGTAAAATAAACCCAGTGAGGAGCAGGGGTGCGGTGGGGACAATACGGGAGCACTGTATTAACATCCGGGGTCCCAGACTATTCAACATCTTACCAGAAGATATCCGAAACACGGCTGGAACCAGTGTAGAAGCCTTCAAGAGGAAACTGGACAAATATCTTCACCAGGTGCCAGATCAACCAGGCTGTGATGGATATGTGGGGCAGCGGTCCTCCAGCAGCAACAGCCTGGTTGACCAGGCAAGCACCAGACGAGCCTGGTCCATGGCCGGGCTCAGAGAGTAGATAATCTCTCGAAACTCTTCAAAGGTATGCCAAAGGTATGTCAGGTGGTGACACTGTGCACGTCAGGTGGTGACACTGTGCACGTCAGGTGGTGACACTGTGCACATCAGGTGGTGACACTGTGCACGTCAGGTGGTGACACTGTGCACGTCAGGTGGTGACACTGTGCAAGTCAGGTGCTGACACTGTGCACGTCAGGTGCTGACACTGCACGTCAGATGCTGACACTGCACGTCAGATGCTGACACTGTGCACGTCAGGTGCTGACACTGTGCACGTAAGGTGCTGACACTGTGCACGTCAGGTGGTGACACTGTGCACGTCAGATGCTGACACTGTGCACGTCAGGTGCTGACACTGTGCACGTCAGGTGCTGACACTGCACGTCAGATGGTGACACTGTGCACGTCAGGTGCTGACACTGCACGTCAGGTGGTGACACTGTGCACGTCAGGTGCTGACACTGCACGTCAGATGGTGACACTGTGCACGTCAGGTGCTGACACTGCACGTCAGGTGCTGACACTGTGCACGTCAGGTGCTGACACTGCACGTCAGATGGTGACACTCCTGGAGATTTAAATGCTCGCTCCAGCAGTAATCTGTGTGCGCGCGTGCCTCTGTATGTGTGCTTGCGTGTGTACATGCTAGCGTGTGTACATGCTAGCGTGTGCTCACCTAGTTGTGGTTGCAGGGGTCGATTCACAGCTCCGAGGACCATGCTTACGTGTATACATGCATATGAACATGCTTGCGTGTGTACATGCTACATGCTAGTGTGTGTACATCTAGCGTGTGTACATGTGTGTGCGTCAAGACATAAGGGTAACACCACTTGGTGTTGTAATACAAAAAATATTACTTAAAATAATCACAATATATAATAATAAATTTGCTGGTCAGAATTCCCATCATCATTATCATCACCATCATCACTATCATCATCATCACCATCATCACCATCATCATCACCATCATTACCATCATCACCATCATCACCATCACCATCACCATCACCATCATCATCACCATCATCATTACCATCATCACCATCATCATCATCACCATCGTCATCACCATCACCACCACCATCATCACCATCATCATCACCATCATCATCGCCATCACCACCATCACCTTCATTATCACCATCACCACCATCATCACCTTCATCACCATCATTATCACCATCATCATCATCACCATCATCACCATCATCACCACCATCATCACCATCATCACCATCATCATCATCACCATCATCATTACCATCATCATCATCACCATCATCATCACCATCACCGTCATCACCACCATCATCACCATCATCACCACCATCATCATCGCCATCACCACCATCACCTTCACCATTATTATCACAATCATCACCATCACCACCATCACCTTCATCACCATCATTATCACCATCATCACCATCATCATTATCATCATCACCACCATCATCACCATCATCACCATCACCACCATCATCACCATCATCACCATCATCACCACCATCATCACCATCATCACCACCATCATCACCACCATCATCATCACCATCATCACCATCACCACCATCATCATCATCATCACCATCATCATCACCATCATCACCATCATCACCATCACCATCATCACCACCATCACCATCATCACCATCATCACCACCATCACCATCATCACCACCATCACCATCATCACCATCACCATCATCACCACCATCACCATCATCATCACTATCATCACCATCATCACCATCATCACCATCATCATCACCATCACCATCATCACCATCATCATCACCACCATCACCATCATCATCACCACCATCACCATCATCACCATCATCATCACCATCATCACCATCATCACAACCATCACCACCATCACCATCATCATCACCATCACCATCATCACCATCATCACCATCATCATCACCATTATCACCATCAACACCACCATCACCATCATCACCATCACCACCATCATCAAGATCATCACCATCATCACCATCATCATCACCACCATCACCATCATCACCACCATCACCATCATCACCACCATCACCATCATCATCACCATCATCATCATCACCATCATCACCACTATCATCACCATCATCACCATCACCATCATCATCACCATCATCACCATCATCACCACCATCACCACCACCATCATCATCATCACCATCATCACCATTATCACCATCATCATCATCCACCACAGTGTACACAAGCTCTCAGTAACCTTGTTGACATTATTATTACACAGTATTGAGTGTACTTTGTTCTTGCAATTATTATTATCTATTATTTTATTATTATTATTAAGTTTATTATTATTATTAATAAATATCATTATTATTAATTAGTACTATTATTTATTACAATTATCATTTATTATTATTATAATACTGACGTGGATACCCTAAACCCGCCTGGGAAATGGGAGGTAATGGGTGTGATTGTGTGATACCAGAGGTAATGAATGAGGTTGTTACTCCTGGCTGGGTAATTTCACCTCGTTTAGCAAATATCAGTCAAATAGCACAGAGTACAATACATCTTAATGGATCATTCCAAAACTCAAAATAAAAAGCTATATTAAATTTATTAATACTCAAAAGTGTTTTAAATACTATTAAATATGGAAGGATATACTGGATACTTCTTGAAAGGGAAGCGAGGAAGCCACAAACACAGTAAGCGAGCATTGTATCAACATCCGTGGTTCAAGACTCAACCTGCTACCAGCAGATACCATAAATATTGCTGGAAGAAGTGTAGAAGTTTTCGAGGTGTATTGATCAACAAGGCTGTGATATGTGGGCCAGCGAGCCGGTAACAGCACCAGTCTGGTTGAACAGGCAATCGACAGGCACCCCCTTCCCAGGCCTGGCTGCGATGGTATACCTGGAGTATACCCAAGAGAGAATTTCGGGGGTCAACGCCCCTGCAGCCCGGTCTGTGACCAGGCCTCGTGTAGAACACTCTAGAAACTGATCACAGGTATGTCACAGGTAATCCATGACCTGGTTCCTCCCAGGTATGTCCCCCTTGTCCTAGTTCCTCCCAGGTATGTCCCCTTGTCCTGGTTTCTCCCAGGTATGTCCCCTTGTCCTAGTTCCTTCCAGGTATGTCCCCGTGTCCTGGTTCCTCCCAGGTATGTCCCCTTGTCCTGGTTCCTCCCAGGTATGTCCCCTTGTCCTGGTTCCTCCCAGGTATGTCCCCTTGTCCTGGTTCCTCCCAGGTATGTCCCCTTGTCCTGGTTCCCCCCAGGTATGTCCCTTGTCCTGGTTCCTCCTAGGTATGTCCCCTTGTCCTGGTTCCTCCCAGGTATGTCCCTGTCCTGGTTCCTCCCAGGTATATCCCTTGTCCTGGTTCCTCCCAGGTATGTCCCATTGTCCTGGTTCCTCCCAGGTATGTCCCCTTGTCCTGGTTCCTCCCAGGTATGTCTCCTTGTCCTGTTTCCTCCCAGGTATGTCCCTTGTCCTGGTTCCTCCCAGGTATGTCCCCTTGTCCTGGTTCCTCCCAGGTATGTCCCCTTGTCCTGGTTCCTCCCAGGTATGTCCCTTGTCCTGGTTCCTCCCAGGTATGTCCCCTTGTCCTGGTTCCTCCCAGGTATGTCCCCTTGTCCTGGTTCCTCCCAGGTATGTCCCCTTGTCCTGGTTCCTCCCAGGTATGTCCCCTTGTCCTGGTTCCTCCCAGGTATGTCCCCTTGTCCTGGTTCCTCCCAGGTATGTCCCCTTGTCCTGGTTCCTCCCAGGTATGTCCCCTTCTCCTGGTTCCTCCCAGGTATGTCCCCTTGTCCTGCTCCTTTCCTTGTATTTCCCGTCATTCTTAAACACTCAGGTGTCCTCACCATGTATCTATCACACAGTGTAGCCACACACTGCTGGTGTTCCCACAATGTATCTATCACACAGTGTAGCCACACACTGCTGGTGTTCCCACCTTGTAACTGTCACACAGTGTAGCCACACACTGCTGATGTTCCCACCATGTAACTGTCACACAGTGTAGCCACACTGCTGGTGTTCCCACCATGTAACTATCACACAGTGTAGCCACACACTGCTGGTGTTCCCACCATGTAACTGTCACACAGTGTAGCCACACTGCTGGTGTTCCCACCATGTAACTGTCACACAGTGTAGCCACACACTGCTGGTGTTCCCACCATGTAACTGTCACACAGTGTAGCCACACACTGCTGGTGTTCCCACCATGTAACTGTCACACAGTGTAGCCACACACTGCTGGTGTTCCCACCATGTAACTGTCACACAGTGTAGCCACACCTGCTGGTGTTCCCACCATGTAACTGTCACACAGTGTAGCCACACACTGCTGGTGTTCCCACCATGTAACTGTCACACAGTGTAGCCACACACTGCTGGTGTTCCCACCATGTAACTGTCACACAGTGTAGCCACACACTGCTGGTGTTCCCACCATGTAACTGTCACACAGTGTAGCCACACACTGCTGGTGTTCCCACCATGTAACTGTCACACAGTGTAGCCACACACTGCTGGTGTTCCCACCATGTAACTATCACACAGTGTAGCCACACACTGCTGGTGTTCCCACCATGTATCTATCACACAGTGTAGCCACACACTGCTGGTGTTCCCACCATGTATCTATCACACAGTGTAGCCACACACTGCTGATGTTCCCACCATGTATATATCACACAGTGTAGCCACACACTGCTGGTGCTCCCACCATGTAACTCACACAGTGTAGCCACACACTGCTGGTGCTCCCACCATGTAACTATCACACAGTGTAGCCACACACTGCTGGTGTTCCCACCATGTATCTATCACACAGTGTAGCCACACACTGCTGGTGATCCCACCATGTATCTATCACACAGTGTAGCCACACACTGCTGGTGTTCCCACCATGTAACCTGACCTGGCTGGGTCGGGGCATTGGCTTAAGCCGGTGGGAGACTTGGACCTGCCTCGCATGGGCCAGTAGGCCTGCTGCAGTGTTCCTTCTTTCTTATGTTCTTATGTATCTATCACACAGTGTAGCCACACACTGCTGGTGTTCCCACCATGTATCTATCACACAGTGTAGCCACACACTGCTGGTTTTCCCACCATGTAACTATCACACAGTGTAGCCACACACTGCTGGTGCTCCCACCATGTAACTATCACACAGTGTAGCCACACACTGCTGGTGTTCCCACCATGTATCTATCACACTGTGTAGCCACACACTGCTGGTGTTGGTAACAGCCACACACTGCTGGTGTTGGTAACAGCCACACTAATGTTAGTACACTCAGCATTAATGTCTATCAAGAGTAAATACTTCACCTGTGTCAATAAGTGACATAGATTTGTAATTAAAATATTAAGACAGGTTAGGGAATGGTGTATATTTTATGTAGTAACTGATGTACGCTAGTGTAGAATGACATGCATTAGTATAATTGGAAGGTAATTCAGTGGTAATGAAGGGTATTAGAGAGAGGGGCGTGTTTATAGCGTGTGAGTGGTGGGCAATTGTAGGTGGTCAAGCATCACGTTTGCATGCTGACGGAGGGTGTGGGGTGTACTCACACACATTTGTCATGCTGGGGTGTACTCACACACTCGTCATGCTGGGGTGTACTCACACACATTTGTCATGCTGGGGTGTACTCACACACTCGTCATGCTGGGGTGTACTCACACACACTCGTCATGCTGGGGTGTACTCACACACACTCGTCATGCTGGGGTGTACTCAGACACACTTGTCATGCTGGGGTGTACTCACACAGCTGTACTCACACTTGTCTTGCTGGGGTGTACTCAGACACACTTGTCATGCTGGGGTGTACTCACACTTGTCTTGCTGGGGTGTACTCACATACACTCGTCATACTGGGGTGTCCTCACACAGCTGTACTCACATAAGAACATAAGAAAAAAGGAACACTGCAGCAGGCCTACTGACCCATGCGAGGCAAGTCCATCACTCACCGACATTAGACCTGACCACTCGGAGCTAACCTTCTCCAGGTAAACCCAGGTAGTCAGGTCACTTCCACTTAAAGAATTAGTATGGCATCTGACCTAGTAGCACAAGCTAGTCAGGTCCAACTCACACCCACTCATGTGTTTATCTAACCTATTTTTAAAACTACACAACGTCTTAGCTTCTATGACGGTACTCGGGAGTTTGTTCCACTCATCCACAACTCTATTACCAAACCAGTACTTTCCTATATCCTTCCTGAATCTGAACTTTTCCAGCTTGAAACCATTGCTGCGAGTCCTGTCTATGCTAGATATTTTAAGTACGCTATTTACATCCCCTTTATTTATTCCCGTTTTTCATTTATACACCTCAATCATATCCCCAATTTTATAAAGTTTTTCTTCTTCTCGTTTTTAGTAGATTTGTACAGGAGAAGGGGTTACTAGCCCATTGCTCCCGGCATCTTAGTCGCCTCATACGACACGCATGGCTTACGGAGGAAAGATTCTTTTCCACTTCCCCATGGACAATAGAGAAAATAAAAAGAACAAGAGCTATTAAGAAAAAGAAGAAAAACCTAGATGTGTGTATGTATATATATGCATGTGTATGCCAGTGTAGTGTGACCTAAAGTGTAAGTAGAAGTAGCTAGATATACCTGTTATCCAGCGTGTTTATGAGACAGAAAAAAGACACCAGCAATCCTACCATCATGTAAAACAGTTTCAGGTTTCTGTTTCACAGTCACCTGGCAGGACGGTAGTACCTCCCTGGGTGGTTGCTGTCTACCAACCTACTACCTAAAAATAGAATTGATGAGGGGAAAAGGGTGAGTGGAGCACTTCGGAGTCTGTGGAGACAAAGAACCTTGTCCATGGAAGTAAAGAGGGGAATGTATGAGAGTATAGTTATACCAACGCTCTTATATGGGTGTGAAGCATGGGTGATGAATGTTGCAACGAGGAGAAGGCTGGAGGCAGTGGAGATGTCATGTCTGAGGTCAATGTGTGGTGTGAATATAATGCAGAGAATTCGGAGTTTGGAAATTAGGAGGAGGTGCGGGATTACCAAAACGATTGTCCAGAGAGCTGAGGAGGGGTTGTTGAGGTGGTTTGGACATGTAGAGCGAATGGAACGAGACAGAGTGACTTCGAGAGTGTATAAATCTGTAGTGGAGGGAAGGCGGGGTAGGGGTCGGCCTAGGAAAGGTTGGAGGGAGGGGTAAAGGAAGTTTTGTGTGCGGGGCTTGGACTTCCAGCAAGCATGTGTGAGCGTATTTGATAGGAGTGAATGGAGGCATATGGTTTTTAATACTTGACGTGCTGTTGGAGTGTGAGCAAAGTAACATTTATGAAGGGATTCAGGGAAACCGGCAGGCCGGACTTGAGTTCTGGAGATGGGAAGTACAGTGCCGGCACTCTGAAGGAGGGGTGTTAATGTTGCAGTTTTATAACTGTAGTGTAAAGCACCCTTCTGGCAAGACAGTGATGGAGTGAATGATGATGAAAGTTTTTCTTTTTCGGGCCACCCTGCCTTGGTGGGAATCGGCCGATGTGTTAATAAAAAAATAAAATAAAATAAAAAATCATATCCCCCCTAATTCTACGCCTTTCTAGAGAGTGCAGATTCAGGGCCCTCAGTCTATCCTCATAGGGAAGATTTCTGATACATGGGATCAACTTTGTCATCCTCCTCTGTACGTTTTCCAGAGCATTTATATCCATTCTGTAATACTGTGACCAGAACTGTGCAGCATAATCTAAATGAAGCCTGACCAAAGATATATAGAGTTGAAGAACAACCTGAGGACTTCTATTATTTATGCTTCTTGATATGAAGCCACTTGTCTTGCTGGGGTGTACTCACACACACACTCGTCATGCTGGGGTGTACTCACACACATTCGTCATGCTGGGGTGTACTCACACACACTCGTCATGCTGGGGTGTACTCACACACTCGTCATGCTGGGGTGTACTCACACACATTCGTCATGCTGGGGTGTACTCACACACACTCGTCATGCTGGGGTGTACTCACACACACTCGTCATGCTGGGGTGTACTCACACACACTCGTCATGCTGGGGTGTACTCACACACACTCGTCATGCTGGGGTGTACTCACACACTCGTCATGCTGGGGTGTACTCACACACTCGTCATGCTGGGGTGTACTCAAACACTCGTCATGCTGGGGTGTACTCAAACACTCGTCATGCTGGGGTGTACTCAAACACTCGTCATGCTGGGGTGTACTCACACACTCGTCATGCTGGGGTGTACTCAAACACTCGTCATGCTGGGGTCTACTCACACACTCGTCATGCTGGGGTGTACTCACACACTCGTCATGCTGGGGTGTACTCAAACACTCGTCATGCTGGGGTCTACTCACACACTCGTCATGCTGGGGTGTACTCAAACACTCGTCATGCTGGGGTGTACTCACACACACTCGTCATGCTGGGGTGTACTCACACACTCGTCATGCTGGGGTGTACTCACACACTCGTCATGCTGGGGTGTACTCAAACACTCGTCATGCTGGGGTGTACTCAAACACTCGTCATGCTGGGGTGTACTCACACACTCGTCATGCTGGGGTGTACTCAAACACTCGTCATGCTGAGGTGTACTCAAACACTCGTCATGCTGGGGTGTACTCACACACTCGTCATGCTGGGGTGTACTCAAACACTCGTCATGCTGGGGTGTACTCACACACTCGTCATGCTGGGGTGTACTCAAACACTCGTCATGCTGGGGTGTACTCAAACACTCATGCTGGGGTGTACTCACACACTCGTCATGCTGGGGTGTACTCAAACACTCGTCATGCTGGGGTGTACTCAAACACTCGTCATGCTGGGGTGTACTCACACTCGTCATGCTGGGGTGTACTCAAACACTCGTCATGCTGGGGTGTACTCACACACTCGTCATGCTGGGGTGTACTCACACACTCGTCATGCTGGGGTTGTATTCAAACACTCGTCATGCTGGGGTGTACTCACACACACTCGTCATGCTGGGGTGTACTCAAACACTCGTCATGCTGGGGTGTACTCACACTCGTCATGCTGGGGTGTACTCACACACTCGTCATGCTGGGGTGTACTCAAACACTCGTCATGCTGGGGTGTACTCAAACACTCGTCATGCTGGGGTGTACTCACACTCGTCATGCTGGGGTGTACTCAAACACTCGTCATGCTGGGGTGTACTCACACACTCGTCATGCTGGGGTGTACTCACACACTCGTCATGCTGGGGTGTACTCAAACACTTGTCATGCTGGGGTGTACTCAAACACTCGTCATGCTGGGGTGTACTCACACACTCGTCATGCTGGGGTGTACTCACACTCGTCATGCTGGGGTGTGCTCACACACTCGTCATGCTGGGGTGTACTCAAACACTCGTTATGCTGGGGTGTACTCAAACACTCGTCATGCTGGGGTGTACTCACACTCGTCATGCTGGGGTGTACTCAAACACTCATGCTGGGGTGTACACACACACTCGTCATGCTGGGGTGTACTCAAACTCGTCATGCTGGGGTGTACTCAAACACTCGTCATGCTGGGGTGTACTCAAACACTCGTCATGCTGGGGTGTACTCACACACACTCGTCATGCTGGGGTGTACTCACACACACTCGTCATGCTGGGGTGTACTCAAACACTCGTCATGCTGGGGTGTACTCACACTCGTCATGCTGGGGTGTACTCACACTCGTCATGCTGGGGTGTACTCACACTCGTCATGCTGGGGTGTACTCACACACTCGTCATGCTGGGGTGTACTCACACACACTCGTCATGCTGGGGTGTACTCACACACTCGTCATGCTGGGGTGTACTCAAACACTCATGCTGGGGTGTACACACACACTCGTCATGCTGGGGTGTACTCAAACTCGTCATGCTGGGGTGTACTCAAACACTCGTCATGCTGGGGTGTACTCAAACACTCGTCATGCTGGGGTGTACTCACACACACTCGTCATGCTGGGGTGTACTCACACACACTCGTCATGCTGGGGTGTACTCAAACACTCGTCATGCTGGGGTGTACTCACACTCGTCATGCTGGGGTGTAATCACACTCGTCATGCTGGGGTGTACTCACACTCGTCATGCTGGGGTGTACTCACACACTCGTCATGCTGGGGTGTACTCACACACACTCGTCATGCTGGGGTGTACTCACACACTCGTCATGCTGGGGTGTACTCAAACACTCGTCATGCTGGGGTGTACTCACACACTCGTCATGCTGGGGTGTACTCACTCGTCATGCTGGGGTGTACTCACACACTCGTCATGCTGGGGTGTACTCACACACTCGTCATGCTGGGGTGTACTCACACACTCGTCATGCTGGGGTGTACTCACACACTCGTCATGCTGGGGTGTACTCACACACTCGTCATGCTGGGGTGTACTCAAACACTCGTCATGCTGGGGTGTACTCAAACACTCGTCATGCTGGGGTGTACTCACACTATTGACAATCCCTGGAAGCATCAAGAGGAAGTCTTCTTAACACTTGAAAGACATGACTTTGTTTTCATCTTGTACGTTGTGATCATGTCTCCCCTGGTGACACTCACTTCCAAGGTCATTAAGCTTAATCTCCCTTAGTATCTCCTTGTTGTACATCTCACTTTCTTGACTAGTCTGGTTGCAAACCTTTGGATTTTTTCGATTCTTTGAACATTTTTGATAAGGAGGTGATGATGACTTGACTTTTGCAGGCTGAGTACTTCCTGTGTACACCAGTGGTTGAGTACAACTGTACACTATACACTCCAGCATCCTGTAATAAAGTGTACCAACATAGTAAGTGTGGCTGGAGCCTTGACTCTGGAAACTGTCTACAGGTAAACTACTTGTAAACCATCATCACAGCAGTGTAGTACAGTGGTCACACCCTGATTGTGACTCACACTAGTGCGGGTCACTAGTGTGGGTCACTAGTATGGGTCACTAGTGTGGGTCACTAGTGTGGGTGACAGTAGTGATAGAGTGGTGTGGGTTAATGAGGTAAGAACATTACAAGAGGAAGGGAAGGTTTGTAACTGTGGTCCAGTGGACAACCTCACACACTGTAATAAAGTAACCCCCACCACTGGTACCACTACCATCACCTGGTAAGGGCGCTCATCCAGTGCTTATCCAGGTAGAGCTGCGACCTTATTGACGTTCACGGTTACGCCCCTTAATCACTCGATATATATCTCGCTCTCGTAAGTCTCCTTACCCCCCTCACCTCCACCCCCTTCCTTCACCCCCACCTCCACCCCTTCCTTCACCCTTACCTCCACCCCTTTCTTCACCCCTACCTCCACCTCCACCCCCCACTTATGAAAAATCTCTTATAATAAGTGTTATTAAGGAGTGTCACTAGCCACTTAAAGTGCACAGTATACCAGTACTCTTTGAGTGACCACCAGCAGCAACAGCCTGGTTGACCAGGCTAGCACCAAATTAGCCTGGCAAAATTGGATACTACATCTGCAGTGTGTTGCAACACTATTCTGTAGGGTAGTTACCACTACACTCAGTGGTGTGAGTCAAGGTGTGGTAGGTGGACCAGGGTAGTAACAACCACTACACTCAGTGGTGTGAGTCAAGGTGTGGTAGGTGGACCAGGGTAGTAACAACCACTACACTCAGTGGTGTGAGTCAAGGTGTGGTAGGTGGACCAGGGTAGTAACAACCACTACACTCAGTGGTGTGAGTCAAGGTGTGGTAGGTGGACCAGGGTAGTAACAACCACTACACTCAGTGGTGTGAGTCAAGGTGTGGTAGGTGGACCAGGGTAGTAACAACCACTACACTCAGTGGTGTGAGTCAAGGTGTGGTAGGTGGACCAGGGTAGTAACAACCACTACACTCAGTGGTGTGAGTCAAGGTGTGGTAGGTGGACCAGGGTAGTAGCAACCACTACACTCAGTGGTGTGAGTCAAGGTGTGGTAGGTGGACCAGGGTAGTAACAACCACTACACTCAGTGGTGTGAGTCAAGGTGTGGTAGGTGGACCAGGGTAGTAACAACCACTACACTCAGTGGTGTGAGTCAAGGTGTGGTAGGTGGACCAGGGTAGTAGCAACCACTACACTCAGTGGTGTGAGTCAAGGTGTGGTAGGTGGACCAGGGTAGTAGCAACCACTACACTCAGTGGTGTGAGTCAAGGTGTGGTAGGTGGACCAGGGTAGTAACAACCACTACACTCAGTGGTGTGAGTCAAGGTGTGGTAGGTGGACCAGGGTAGTAACCACTACACTCAGTGGTGTGAGTCAAGGTGTGGTAGGTGGACCAGGGTAGTAGCAACCACTACACTCAGTGGTGTGAGTCAAGGTGTGGTAGGTGGACCAGGGTAGTAGCAACCACTACACTCAGTGGTGTGAGTCAAGGTGTGGTAGGTGGACCAGGGTAGTAACAACCACTACACTCAGTGGTGTGAGTCAAGGTGTGGTAGGTGGACCAGGGTAGTAACAACCACTACACTCAGTGGTGTGAGTCAAGGTGTGGTAGGTGGACCAGGGTAGTAACAACCACTACACTCAGTGGTGTGAGTCAAGGTGTGGTAGGTGGACCAGGGTAGTAACAACCACTACACTCAGTGGTGTGAGTCAAGGTGTGGTAGGTGGACCAGGGTAGTAGCAACCACTACACTCAGTGGTGTGAGTCAAGGTGTGGTAGGTGGACCAGGGTAGTAGCAACCACTACACTCAGTGGTGTGAGTCAAGGTGTGGTAGGTGGACCAGGGTAGTAACAACCACTACACTCAGTGGTGTGAGTCAAGGTGTGGTAGGTGGACCAGGGTAGTAACAACCACTACACTCAGTGGTGTGAGTCAAGGTGTGGTAGGTGGACCAGGGTAGTAACAACCACTACACTCAGTGGTGTGAGTCAAGGTGTGGTAGGTGGACCAGGGTAGTAACAACCACTACACTCAGTGGTGTGAGTCAAGGTGTGGTAGGTGGACCAGGGTAGTAACAACCACTACACTCAGTGGTGTGAGTCAAGGTGTGGTAGGTGGACCAGGGTAGTAACAACCACTACACTCAGTGGTGTGAGTCAGGGTGTGGTAGGTGGACCAGGGTAGTAGCAACCACTACACTCAGTGGTGTGAGTCAAGGTGTGGTAGGTGGACCAGGGTAGTAGCAACCACTACACTCAGTGGTGTGAGTCAAGGTGTGGTAGGTGGACCAGGGTAGTAGCAACCACTACACTCAGTGGTGTGAGTCAAGGTGGTAGAACACACAATGTTAGTACAGCAGATGATCTTCAATAAACTAAGTGTTTGTACACCATATAGGGAACAATTAGAAGATTAAAGTGGGTGTACACGGTGCGATGCACAGTGTACAGCATACTAGTCACCAGTAGGTCGTCACCAGTGCTGGTATACTACATGGTGCAGTGTACAACATACCAGTCACCAGTGCTGCTATACCATAGCAAGATCACTCGCACACTGTGGTAATGAGAATGCACTAGGGGGAGGCACATGTAGACAGGTGGGTTCTGTCATATGGAGGTATTGTCCCGCAGGGGATTTTCTCCTACCCCTGTAGACCAGTTGGAATCCTGCAGTGCTCCTGTGTTCTCTTGTTCTGATACACTACCTCAACAGCTACTACTGCTGCTACTACTACTACTACTACTGCTACTGCTACTGCTACTGCTGCTGCTGCTGCTGCTGCTGCTGCTGCTGCTGCTGCTGCTGCTGCTGCTGCTTCTACTCCCGTTTTACCACTCCCTTCCCCCACCATCTCTTGTATATATTCTGGTCTCATTTCCTTCTGGCTTCATTGTGACCTGTTAATGGTCCAAGTGGGACCGAAACGTCGTCATAAGCCAGTGTGTTATGTCCGGGGTATTTGTGTATCACACACAGTTTCCAGAGTTTGATAGAAAAGACAAAAGTGAAACTAATATGACATTGTTGCAATATTTCGCTCTCCAGGATCTTCGTCAAGCCCTTACGACTTGACAAAGCTCCTGGAGAGCGAAACGTTGCAACACTAAAATGTCACATTAGTTGCACTTGTGTCCTTTTGTGGGTAATTCTACCAACATTATTACGACAATACAGATATAACACCTGGCTGTGTAGAAGTGATCAAGGTACCAGGACCGAAACGTTGTGTCATAAGTATGTCGTAGTGTTTGCTCACCTGTCTTTCTAAACCAGTTTGTTGGTACCTTGCTTGTATATATGCCGTATATGACTGTATACAAAACATAAGGTAATCAGTCCCTCAGCCTTGGCAGAGGGACTGATTACCTTATGCTTCTCATCTTCAACCATTCTTTGTACTGGACTGAAGAAGCCACTGAATGGCGAAACGTTTCCTAAATAAAGATACCCAAGTGTTGCACATGTGTTTAATTCAACAACCTGTCGGTTCTGTGAACCGGTTATCTACCAGACTGAGGTTCCATCTACTCCTGCTTGAAGTTATTGATTTTGCATCTACTTCATGTCGTTCCGTGTGATTGTGCACAAGTCAGCATATTTAGACGAGAGGTCAAAATGCCCCTCCGTTTATATCTAAAGAGACGCTGAGTTCAGCAGCACCCGTGTGGCACTGGTGCCGTCTGTTAGACGCTGGTCTTGTCTACAAGGCACTAGTGCCGTCTGTAAGATGCTGGTCTTGTCTACAAGGCACTAGTGCCGTCTGTAAGATGCTGGTCTTGTCTACAAGGCACTAGTGCCGTCTGTAAGATGGTGGTCTTGCCTACATGGCACTGGTACCGTCTACAAGACACTAATCGTTTCTACAAGGCACTGTTGCCGACTACAAGACACTAATCGTGTCTACAAGGCACTGGTGCCGTCTACAAGACACTAATCGTGTCTACAAGGCACTGTTGCCGACTACAAGACACTAATCGTGTCTACAAGGCACTGGTACCGTCTACAAGACACTAATCGTTTCTACAAGGCACTGTTGCCGACTACAAGACACTAATCTTGTCTACAAGGCACTGGTGCCGTCTACAAGACACTAATCGTGTCTACAAGGCACTGTTACCGACTACAAGACACTAATCGTGTCTACAAGGCACTGGTGCCGTCTACAAGACACTAATCGTGTCTACAAGGCACTGGTACCGTCTACAAGACACTAATCGTGTCTACAAGGCACTGGTGCCGTCTACAAGACACTAATCGTGTCTACAAGGCACTGTTGCCGACTACAAGACACTAATCGTGTCTACAAGGCACTGGTGCCGTCTACAAGATTCATAGTTCCATCTTAGTGGAAGACACGGGTCTTGGAGCAGAGCAAGACACCGTAACATTATAATGTGTGTGTAACACTACACATTTGCAATGGTAATGAGGCTGGCCTCAGACATTTAAATGAGCGTGACACAAGCATAACAGTGAGCGTAGTAATGAGCGTAACACGTGGCTAACAGCTGTATCTTGCCAACACAATAATAAACCAACCTCTCCCTCCCATTCCTCCTCCTCCAGGACCTCTCACATTATGCCCCAAAATCACCTCAATACGTGTGTACCCTGTTGATTCCTGCACAGTTTCTGGAAGTGGTTCATCCTAGTTTGTACGTTAATGGTATACAAGGCTTTACAATTCGCAAAGTGGCGAGACTATTTACAAACATTATCTCTCAGTCCACAGCAGGATTCGAACCCACACACTCTGCATCAAAGTACGTAGTACTTGGGCAACTCGGCGTAGTTCACTGCATGTGCCTGGCCCATGGCCGGGCTCCGAGAATAGCAAGACTCTCGATACTCATCAGAGGTACATCAAAGGTATATGTGGTATTATTTGATGAAATAACTTATGACTGGTCTGGTGTTCTGGGGTATGGGAGTCACCGCCTAGCTTCGGCTAGGCGCCCATAATTATTCTGGTATCTGGCTGAGTGGCGTAAATAATACGTACTTTGATGCAGAGTGTGTAGGTTCGAATCCTGTGTGGACTGACGGATAATGTTTGTAATGGTATACAATGCTCACAGATAGATGAGTCAGACATGCTTATAAGGTATATTCTCATTGTGGAAACGTTTCGCCTGCCGGGCTGACCTCTTCAGTCGGTTAGAGAGATATGTAGATAAATGGTCCACAGAACCGACAACTTGATAAATTAGACACATATGCAACACTTGGGTATCTTTATTGAGGAAACGTTTCGCCCCACAGTGGCTTCTTCAGTGAAACACAAAAAAGAATGGTGAAGATCAGGAGTTTGAGGTAATCAGTCCCACACCTGAGGGACTCATTATGTCAACCACGGTTGTACTGTACCATAGTTCAGTGGTTGTACTGTAGTACCATAGTTGAGTGGTTGTACTGTAGTACCATAGTTGAGTGGTTGTACTGTAGTACCATAGCTGAGTGGTTGTACTGTAGTACCATAGTTCAGTGGTTGTACTGTAGTACCATAGTTCAGTGGTTGTACTGTAGTACCATAGTTCAGTGGTTGTACTGTAGTACCATAGTTCAGTGGTTGTACTGTAGTACCATAGTTCAGTGGTTGTACTCTAGTACCATAGTTCAGTGGTTGTACTCTAGTACCATAGTTCAGTGGTTGTACTGTAGTACCATAGTTGAGTGGTTGTACTGTAGTACCATAGCTGAGTGGTTGTACTGTAGTACCATAGTTCAGTGGTTGTACTGTAGTACCATAGTTGAGTGGTTGTACTGTAGTACCATAGCTGAGTGGTTGTACTGTACCATAGCTGAGTGGTTGTACTGTACCATAGCTGAGTGGTTGTACTGTAGTACCATAGCTGAGTGGTTGTACTGTAGTACCATAGCTGAGTGGTTGTACTGTAGTACCATAGTTGAGTGGTTGTACTGTAGTACCATAGCTGAGTGGTTGTACTGTACCATAACTAAGTGGTTGTACTGTACCATAGCTGTGTGGTTGCACTGTACCGGAGCTGCGTGGTTGGTTGCACTGTGCCGTAGCTGCGTGGTTGGTTGCACTGTACCGTAGCTGCGTGGTTGGTTGCACTGTGCCGTAGCTGCGTGGTTGGTTGCAATGTACCGTAGCTGTGTGGTTGGTTGCAATGTACCGTAGCTGCGTGGTTGGTTGCACTGTACCGTAGCTGCGTGGTTGGTTGCACTGTACCGTAGCTGCGTGGTTGGTTGCAATGTACCGTAGCTGCGTGGTTGGTTGCAATGTACCGTAGCTGCGTGGTTGGTTGCAATGTACCGTAGCTGCGTGGTTGGTTGCAATGTACCGTAGCTGCGTGGTTGGTTGCACTGTGCCGTAGCTGCGTAGTTGGTTGCACTGTGCCGTAGCTGCGTGGTTGGTTGCACTGTGCCGTAGCTGCGTGGTTGGTTGCACTGTGCCGTAGCTGCGTGGTTGGTTGCACTGTACCGTAGCTGCGTGGTTGATTGCACTGTACCGTAGCTGCGTGGTTGGTTGCACTGTACCGTAGCTGCGTGGTTGGTTGCACTGTACCGTAGCTGCGTGGTTGGTTGCAATGTACCGTAGCTGCGTGGTTGGTTGAACTGTGCCGTAGCTGCGTGGTTGGTTGCACTGTGCCGTAGCTGCGTGGTTGGTTGCAATGTGCCGTAGCTGCGTGGTTGGTTGCACTGTACCGTAGCTGCGTGGTTGATTGCACTGTACCGTAGCTGCGTGGTTGGTTGCACTGTGCCGTAGCTGCGTGGTTGGTTGCACTGTGCCGTAGCTGCGTGGTTGGTTGCAATGTACAGTAGCTGCGTGGTTGGTTGCAATGTACCGTAGCTGCGTGGTTGGTTGCACTGTACCGTAGCTGCGTGGTTGGTTGCAATGTACCGTAGCTGCGTGGTTGGTTGCAATGTACCGTAGCTGCGTGGTTGGTTGCAATGTACCGTAGCTGCGTGGTTGGTTGCACTGTGCCGTAGCTGCGTGGTTGGTTGCAATGTGCCGTAGCTGCGTGGTTGGTTGCACTGTACCGTAGCTGCGTGGTTGGTTGCACTGTGCCGTAGCTGCGTGGTTGGTTGCACTGTACCGTAGTTGCGTGGTTGGTTGCACTGTACCGTAGCTGCGTGGTTGGTTGCAATGTACCGTAGCTGCGTGGTTGGTTGCACTGTACCGTAGCTGCGTGGTTGGTTGCACTGTACCGTAGTTGCGTGGTTGCTTGCACTGTACCGTAGCTGCGTGGTTGCTTGCACTGTACCGTAGCTGCGTGTTTGGTTGCACTGTGCCGTAGCTGCGTGGTTGGTTGCACTGTGCCGTAGCTGCGTGGTTGGTTGCACTGTACCGTAGCTGCGTGGTTGGTTGCAATGTGCCGTAGCTGCGTGGTTGGTTGCAATGTACCGTAGCTGCGTGGTTGGTTGCAATGTACCGTAGCTGCGTGGTTGGTTGCACTTTACCGTAGCTGCGTGGTTGGTTGCACTGTACCGTAGTTGCTTGTACTGTACCGTAGCTGCGTGGTTGGTTGCACTGTGCCGTAGCTGCGTGGTTGGTTGCAATGTGCCGTAGCTGCGTGGTTGGTTGCACTGTACCGTAGATGCGTGGTTGGTTGCACTGTGCCGTAGCTGCGTGGTTGGTTGCACTGTGCCGCAGCTGCGTGGTTGGTTGCACTGTACCGTAGTTGCGTGGTTGGTTGCAATGTGCCGTAGCTGCGTGGTTGGTTGCACTGTACCGTAGATGCGTGGTTGGTTGCACTGTGCCGTAGATGCGTGGTTGGTTGCACTGTACCGTAGCTGCGTCGTTGGTTGCACTGTACCGTAGATGCGTGGTTGGTTGCACTGTACCGTGGCTGCGTGGTTGGTTGCACTGTACCGTAGCTGCGTGGTTGGTTGCACTGTGCCGTAGATGCGTGGTTGGTTGCACTGTACCGTAGATGCGTGGTTGGTTGCACTGTGCCGTAGATGCGTGGTTGGTTGCACTGTACCGTAGCTGCGTGGTTGGTTGCACTGTACCGTAGCTGCGTGGTTGGTTGCACTGTGCCGTAGCTGCGTGGTTGGTTGCACTGTACCGTAGCTGCGTGGTTGGTTGCACTGTGCCGTAGCTGCGTGGTTGGTTGCACTGTACCGTAGCTGCGTGGTTGCTTGCACTGTGCCGTAGCTGCGTGGTTGGTTGCACTGTGCCGTAGCTGCGTGGTTGGTTGCACTGTGCCGTAGCTGCGTGGTTGGTTGCACTGTGCCGTAGCTGCGTGGTTGGTTGCACTGTACCGTAGCTGCGTGGTTGCTTGCACTGTGCCGTAGCTGCGTGGTTGGTTGCACTGTGCCGTAGCTGCGTGGTTGGTTGCACTGTGCCGTAGCTGCGTGGTTGGTTGCACTGTGCCGTAGCTGCGTGGTTGGTTGCACTGTACCGTGGTAGTTGGGTGCTGGTGTTTTGTGAGCATCATTGATGATAAAGGGGGAACAATAAAGAGGAGAGGAGAGCAGTAAACCCTGACGGGTGTGAGAGCAGCACAAAGGTGGTGGCAGGCGCGGCCTCCTAATGGAAAATATAATGGCGAGGAAATATTGGAGGCGACTCCCCCGCAGATGACAAATGGTCTGGTCCAGATTTTGGGAATGGCGGTGGAGGTGTGAATCATGTGGGAATGGGCGGTGTCAGGGCGGGCGTGGGGCGGGGAGAGGCTGAAGAGGTGGGGGGCGGCGGCTAGCATTTGGAAAGAGGAGGGGGATGAGAGAGAGAGAGAGAGAGAGAGATAGGGGGGGAATGGAGCGTGATCAGAGAGGAAGTGTTGGTGGGGAGGGGGAGGATCTGGAAGGATGTGGAAATAGGGAGGGTCTGGAAATAAGTAGGGTCTGGAAATAAGAAGGGTCCTGGAAATAGGGAGGGTCTAGAAATCGTCACATTGACAATTTAATGGTGCAAGTGAGAGCGAAACATCGTCGTGGTATATGCGGGTTGTTGTGGTCACAGTATTGTGACCTTTTGTTCTGGTTTAACCTATAACAAGGAACTTTGAGAACACTTACTGCTATGCCCGTGTCCACTGTCACCACGTGTCATACCTTGGGCAAGGGGGCTGTGCCCTGGGTATATGTGGAAAACACACATAAGCGCACTATGTCATCCTTTATTGACTAGTTTCGCCCACACAGTGGGCGGTGTTTTATATAATTTATCTCGCTAGCTATAAGTACAAAGTTACTTTTGAACACTTTAAATTTATCACCACTTTTATAGTGCACTTAGTCTCATGCAAAACGTACGTGTAGTAAGGAACTTTGAGTCTCACACTTAACCCTCAGTACAGTCATAGTAATGAACCACTTAATATTCGACTACCACTTGTATGGGTTACTAATATTTCTGTAATGCTCGGTATTGAAGAATTAGACCCATGTGCAATATCTGGGTGTCTTTACTTGTAGACGTTTCTCCAACCAGTGGCTTTATCAGTGCAATACAAGGACTTGATGTGAAGAATATAGAATTATACACAAAAGATGAGGTAATCAGTCCCTCAGTCTTGTATAATTCTCAGTATTATTCATGGGAAGAAACTGTTCTATCACCTCATAGTGATTCTCATTACTAACAATATATTCTCTAAGAGTGAACAGTGAAGTCCACTACCTACCTGGAGTCTACCTGGAGGGTATTCCGGGGGTCAACACCCCCGCGGCCCGCTCCACGACCAGACCTCCCTGTGGATCAGGGCCTGATCAACCAGGCTGTTCAGATCTCTAACCTGAGTTGATAAACACTAAACTTAGTGTCACTGTAGAAGGTGATCTGCATATTACTACTATATGTTAATATTGTATTGTGACCTCCACTCACCTTCACTTTTTTAAGTTGTGGTAAAAGACACCCTGGAACGCAGGCGGGAGAGATACATTATTATATACACTTGGAAAATCCTAGAGGGATTAGTACCAAACTTGCACACGGAAGTCACTCCCTACGAAAGCAAAAGACTCGGCAGGCGATGTAACATCCCCCCAATGAAGAGCAGGGGTGCCACTAGCACGTTGAGAGACAACACAATAAGTGTCAGGGGCCCAAGACTGTTCAACTGCCTCCCAGCATACATAAGGGGGATTACCAATAGACCCATGGCTGTCTTCAAGTAGGCACTGGACAGGCACCTAAAGTCAATACCTGACCAGCCAGGCTGTGGTTCGTACGTTGGGCTGCGTGCGCTTCAGGCGAACAGCCGGTTGTCGGCCTTGTCCATCATGAGTCCTGGTCACAGACCGGGCCGCAGGGGCGTTGACCCCTGGAACTCTCTCCAGGTAAACTCCAGGACATTTATTAGAGGAAACGTTTCGCCATAAGTGGCTTCTTCAGGACTGAAGAAGCCACTCGTGGCGAAACGTTTCTTCAGGACTGAAGAAGCCACTCGTGGCGAAACGTTTCTTCAGGACTGAAGAAGCCACTCGTGGCGAAACGTTTCTTCAGGACTGAAGAAGCCACTCGTGGCGAAACGTTTCTTCAGGACTGAAGAAGCCACTCGTGGCGAAACGTTTCTTCAGGACTGAAGAAGCCACTCGTGGCGAAACGTTTCTTCTAATAAACGTTCTGAAGTGTACATAAGTTTCTTTTACCACATCTTGTCGGTATATCATCGTGTCATTGTTCAGTGTTGGCACAGTGAAGCAGACTCCTAGACACCATCAGTGTTGGCACAGTGAAGCAGACTCCTAGACACCATCAGTGTTGGCACAGTGAAGCAGACTCCTAGACACCATCAGTGTTGGCACAGTGAAGCAGACTCCTAGACACCATCAGTGTTGGCACAGTGAAGCAGACTCCTAGACACCATCAGTGTTGGCACAGTGAAGCAGACTCCTAGACACCATCAGTGTTGGCACAGTGAAGCAGACTCCTAGACACCATCAGTGTTGGCACAGTGAAGCAGACTCTAGACACCATCAGTGTTGGCACAGTGAAGCAGACTCCTAGACACCATCAGTGTTGGCACAGTGAAGCAGACTCCTAGACACCATCAAGAAGAATTAAGACACGTGTGTAGCGTCTTTTTGTAGACGTTTCGCCATCCAGTGGCTTTATCAATACAAATTCAAGAACATAATTGCAAGACAGTAGAACTGTAAACAAAAGATGAGTCAATGAGTCCCTCGGCCTTGGTGTTGGTGAAGACCACTGTAGTCTTGAAGACTCTGTAGCACAGACATGCCTGTGCCTCTGGGACCAGGTCGCGGGGGTGGTGACTTCCGGAAGCGTCGCCAGGTAAACATACCAGTAACGTCTTGCAAAGAAGAGAGAGAGAGAGAGAGAGAGAGAGAGAGAGAGAGAGAGAGCTCTTTTCTCACATTGACAGGATTTCTGCAATATTACATATATATATAAAGAAATGAAAAAGATAGTGTTATCAGGGTAGTTGGGTGTACCTTGGAGGAGGAGTAGTTTGAGAGATGCCAAGTATACTCAGAGTTAACAACACTACACAAACAAGCTACACATCACCCACACTAACAATAACTATCAAAGTTTTGGATACCTAAACGATGTTTCTGAAGGTGAAGGTTCTGGCAGTCAGGTTCCACACCAGGCCTCCAGCTGGATCAACACCTGACACACTAGTTCACTAAGACGGTATCGTCCTAATACTTTCACTCTCTCTTTCCCTCTCACTCTCACTTTCCCTCCCTCCCTCCTCACCGTGGCACCAGGCTGGCCCTGCTCCAGGCTCGTGCATCACAACACAACCTGGTGCTGACGGCCTCAAATTACCCCGGGCTAAAGATTTACTCTACGTTTTTGTGCATGGCGGCAGCCTCACTGCTGTCTTGCTCTGCTCTCACCTACCCCCACCCTCTCTTCCTCTGCTCCCCCTACCCTTCCTCTTCTTACCCTCCCCTTCCTCTTCTTACCCTCCCCATTCTCTCTCTCTCTCTCTCTGTTTCTCTCTCTCTCTCTCTCTCTCTCTCTCTCTCTCTCTCTCTCTCTCTTTATATATATATATATATATATATATATATATATATATATATATATATATATATATATATATATATATATATATATATATATAAAACTCAGGATAATAATTGATCTGTACATTTCGACCCTCTTCTGAAATGCTCATCTGGTGAAGAGGACCCCAGAAGGGGGTCGAAATATACAGATCAATCTACCTCCTGTGTTTCTGTCTCCATGTGGGTTATTGAGCATATACGTATTGTTGATTTTTTTATATAAACAGATGTCAGAAGCGTGGTGATGGAATTACCATGCAAGCCTGGAGAGATAACAAGCAGCTGTTAGTGGACTACCCACGTACATCAACACTGGCTGGTACCTACATACCTCCAGTACAGCGCCAGCGAACTTCCTCCTTGTTACGTGTTTGTTCCCATAGGATGAGACACACTGGACTCACGGTAAGTATTTAGCCTGGTTGACCAGGCAAGCACCAGACGAGCCTGGCCCATGGCCGGGCTCAGAGAGTAGATAAACTCTCG
Source organism: Cherax destructor (assembly GCA_009830355.1). Classification (NCBI taxonomy): domain Eukaryota; kingdom Metazoa; phylum Arthropoda; class Malacostraca; order Decapoda; family Parastacidae; genus Cherax; species Cherax destructor. The sequence goes on from WNWK01001974.1 coordinate 207,660, forward strand.
AAACTCTTCAAAGGTATATGAAAGGTATAGGATAACTCACAAAAGTCAGACGAAGTGACTTATTTCCATTTGGGTCGTGAGAGCGCATCCACGTTCCTGGAGGGGTTAGGTAAATACTTTATTCCATTACTATGTTTTTTCTGTATTTGACTGAAGAAGCCTACTGTGTGGGCGAAACGTTTCATCAATAAAAATACCCAACTGTTCCACACGTGTCTTAATCATCAACTTGTGTGTATTTTATACCATTTTCCAAAGTAGTATTGTGTCTTGTACCCTGGGTACAGTGCCCCGCCTCGGAGGACCCCGAGGAAGTCTTTGAAATGTTATTGTTGACAAATACATATTTGTACTTGTAATGTCTCACTTTAACCTTCTGTATTTTATATAAAAGTATCTTCTGTAATATATATCAAACATCCTTGTACCATCAGTGTATCTTTTAAACCTTGTGCATCGTATTATACAATAAAGTATACATAAACAGCATGTGTATTTATATAAGATGGTGTGGTAGTGTTCAATCAACCCCCACGAGAAATACCAACATTTACGTTACCTTACGTAAGGTTAAGTTAACATAGGTTACGTTGGGTTATGTTAGGTTAGGTTGTGTTATATTAGGTTAGGTTAGGTTGGGTTTGGTTAGGTTGGATTAGGTAGGTGAGGTAAGGTTATGTTAGGTTGGGTTAGGTTAGGTTTGTCAGGAAGCAGGACAAGTGTTTCCTGGCGCGGGTCTTAGTCATATGATGACCCACAGCTGGAGCTTTTGGTCATCTGACCGAGACCTTCCACTGTCTTACTCCTCCACCCCTTTAAAAATTATGGTTATGATAACTATTTTTTACCAATGTTTTTTCATGAATTTATTTGTGTACTCCGAGGCTGTGAGTGCCCCCACCTGCACTAGTGGTGGACCCCTTTATACCTATATACTGACCACGGAACGGGTGGGAGTTGAACCCATCGGCCAGTGCGTTAACTTATTCACTGGTAGGTGAACATAGAGGGTGTAATAAGACTTGGCAGTACGTTTCACTCATCCCGGGAATCGATTGTGAGTTCTTTAGGTTGTAAAGTGAAAGCAGCAGCCACAGAGCTGCTGCTCAACACTTGTATAGTGTACTGTAAACTGCAGCTAAATGTTGTATTGCCCATAATAGTGGATCAGCCAGGTTGTGATGTCTGTGTAGGCGTGATGGCCGCTAACACAGTCTGGTTGACCAGGCGGGTAGTGAGGGCAGAAGAGCCCTCGAAACACGTCACAGGTAAAGCATGCTGCAGAATAACCTCTTGATGGGATAAAGTTCTGCTCTTTATAGAGCTTCACGTAGAGCGAAACATTATTGTTGTTGTTGTTTATTTTGTTGTGTATTATTGACATATTTGTGGACGTGTTATTTAATTGATAGAGAATGTTTGTGTGGTGGTTGAACACACGTGGTTGTTCATGTTGTTCAGTGGTACTCACCCCTTCCCCCCGGGTATCCAGTTCATCCCTCAGTGCCCAACTTGTGTTGATGGTCACATAAGAGTGCCACTAGTAACATGCTGTTTAGTGATCACAATCTTGTGTTTTCTCAGCCACAAGTGTAACGTGCCATCGCCTACCCCAGGCTGATGTAGCCCAGGGTATTGGGCATCGTGGTGGAGTGCACACACACATACAAATAGCCAGGCACCAAGCACACTCCCTTGTGGTATGCTCTCATTTATTTACTGACTTATGTACACTGCTGCGAGGTTTTTTTTTTTAAGAGCGTTCATTTCTCGGCGTTTTTCCACAGATGGACTGTTGATTAGGTTAGGTTAGGTAAGATTTGTCAGGAAACAGGACTTGTGATTCCTGACGCGGGTCTCGGTCATATGATGACCCCCAGCTGGAGCTTTTGGTCATTATTACCCTACATAGGTAGGGTAAAAATGTTAGTAAAATCACTCAAAATATGTTAGGTAAAAGGACACAAGTGCAACTAATGTGACATTTTATTGTGGCAACTTTTCGCTCTCCAGGAGCTTTGTCAAGCTCCTAACATACATAGATAGTACTGATGTTTAGGACGTCAGTTTAAGATGTGTGAGGGGCCGCGGGGGCAGCGACCCCCAGAACCCTCAAGATAATCAATAGTAGCGAATGATAAGTAAACAAATGCAATGATTCAGTGTGAGATTATGGTGAAGCTCAGGACTGTTTAGTACATTCCTTACAACGCTGCCACCGGACATCTTGGTAACCTTTTGCCTCTTATCGCGTTTGGCCCACACAGTGGCCTTTAACAAGTCACAAACACATGTATCTGGGTAAAGAGTACACGAGTATGTATAGTGTGGAGAGTCAGGTGGAGATGTTGGGTGGGTTGTATTAAAGACGAACCTGATTACGTGGGATCAGCACTCAGGAGGCCATGTACAAAATGACGGCCCTGGCTGTCCTGATTGGTCACTCCATCAACCAATCAGAACACTTCAACAGCCTGACCTGAAGACTTGGATCCTCTTCTCTCTCATGCTCTTATTATTGTCATTAATGCATCCACGGGGGAGTTGAATGATAGCTCTAGGCCTTTTGTGTTGCAATCAACACATCTTCAGGATCTTGCAGAAATGAGTAGGAAGTCCAGGTAGATTCGTTCAAGGGAACGACTCTAGCTAGAGTCTTACTCATTTTTCCTACATTGCAAGCTCTTGAAGTTGTATTGATTGCAACACGAAAGGCCTAGAGCTACCATTCAACTCCCCCTGTGGTTGTTTTGCATCTTGTATCGTTTGTTCGTGATTATTGTATTCTCATTAATGTGTAATTATCAGCAGTCATAATACACTCACCCTTCTGGCAAGTTATTTAAATACATTAAGAACAGTAGAGGGTCCAGTACTGGTCCTTGGGGGACCCTATTTGCTACTCTCTCTCATCCTCATCTTCTCCAAGTTCTCCAGTATATAGATAGAGAGAAAAAGAGGGAGAAAGTTAGATAGATAGATGGATAGATAGATAGTGTGGTATGTAAAGAGTGGAGTGGTGTGAGGTGGTATGGAGGGGAAAAGTGGTGGTTTGTTTACCTTATCAACATCCACCACAGTTGTTCCTTGTTCTCTGTGCTCACCACCTCTACTATCCTCCCCTCCACTCCTCCAACACCCACCCCACCTCTACCCTAACCCTACCAACACTCTCACCACCTCTACCCTCCCTCCACCACAAACCCCACTACCTTTACCCTCCCTTCACCAACTCCCCCACCATCTCTACCCTTCCCCTCACCAACACCCCCATCACCTCTTCTATTAACCAGTGCATAATTATTTTAAAGATGATTTGGGGAATCAGTGCGACTTGGTGTCAGAGCGAGCCTTCTGCTTGATGATCTGACCAAGTAGTCTTGGTTCTGCTACTAGTTCAACCTGTGCACCACATCCGGGCTCATCAGAAATTAACTTGATGAACTTATCAGGTTTGCTCTTGAAGACAGCCAGGGGTCTGATGACAATTTCCCTTATTACGAAGGGAGGGTGTTGAAAAGTCTGGTCCGTTTACACTTATTGCCTTGTCTCTTAGTGTAATCATCGTCACCCTGCTTTTATTTGATGTGTTTTGCACTGTCTCTCGAGCATCTTGCTTTTGTGGGGAGTCATTTAAGTTTGCAGATTTGCTAGGGTCCAAGGAGCACAGTTCAAGTGACTTCGAGAGTTCCCAGTAGTTCAGGTGTTATACAAGTGAAGGTTCTCTGTTTTCTAGCGCTGCAGTCTCTCCTACCTTAAAGGAGGCTGTTAGTTTACTGCAATATTCCACCCTGAAGAGTATCATTAGCTCAGCATCTCTTGTCTTGAATGTTCTCGTTATCTAGCATATTATTTTCCATACGGTAGCATTAAAAACATTGTTGTGATCCTTGAATGGACGATCCTTTGTGGTTACTCTTCTGGAGTAACCACAGGCGTTTGATGATTAACCACTGGTAAAGGTATATCAAAGGTACCTGAAGGATGCTTCCAGGGATCAACGTCCCCCGTGGCCCGGCCTCAGACCAGGACTCCCGGTGGATCAAGGCCTGATGAACTAGGTTGTTACTGTTGGCCGCATGCAGTCCAACGTACGAGCCAGGACCGCTGGTCAGGCACTGATTGGAGGAACTTACCAGGTTTTCTCTTGAAGACGGGGAGAGGTTAGTTGGTAGTTTTCCCTATACACGAAGGGACGGCTTTGTAGAGTCGGGGACCTCTGAAACTCTTCGAGTTCTCAATGTACTCGGCGTTCCCCTGCTTTTAATTGTAGGTACTTGCACCGTCTGCCAAAGTTCTTGTTTTTATATGGAATTATTCGAGTGTTCAGGTTCTGGACCAGTCCCTCCAGGATTTTCTAGGTGTGAATTATGATGTGCTTCCTAGGCTACGTTCTAAGAAGTATAGTTTAATGGACTTCAAAGGTTCCCAGTACTTCAGATGTTTAATTGAATATATAAACCGACAGTGAAAGTTTTGTACACGTTTTCCAGGTCAGCAATCTCGCCTACCTGGAAGGAGCCCGTCAGTATACTAAATAACTTTGAGAGAACAAGTGACTTGAAGAATGTCATCATTGGCTAAGCATCTCTTGTCATGAGCATTCTAGTTATCCAGCCTATCATTTTCCTTGCGATAGCAGCATTGTTGTGATCCTTGCATGTGAGATCTTCTGACATCATCACTCCTAAGCCTCACACATGAAACTTTCGCTCTGTTGAATAATTTGAGTTTGTCGTGTACTCCGTTCAGTGTTTACTTTCTCCATTCTTCAATAGTAGAGCAACTGAAATTTGTCCTCGCTAAACCTCATATTGTTGTCTGAGAGACAACGGGAAGAATTATCTTATATCCTCTAAAAGATTCGCTATATTCGACTAATGCTACGCTAATAAGAGATTCTGGTGCTGTCAACAAATGATGTTACGGTGCTGTGATTTACGCCCCTAGTCTGTGTCAGACATAAGAATGAGAAACAGAGTTGGGACGAGTAGTGTGCCTTGAGGAACACAACTCTTCACTGTGGCAGCCTCTGACTTCGCTCTGTTTACTACTACTATGGTTTCCACTTTTCCGGTTATTCATTTTGTACGGATCTTGTGCGCTATCGCACCATGGTCGCACTTGTCGAAGCCTTTTGCAAAATCAATGTACACAATATCAGCACTTAGTTTGTTTAACAGTGCATCCAATACAATGTCGGAATGATCTAGCAGTTGTGAAAGGCAGGAGCGACCTGCTCTACACCTGTGGTGCCCAGGGTTGTTCAAGTGTTGTGATTCCTTGTGTTTGACAGTCCTGCTTCCAGGGACCCGTTCAAGGATGGTCTCTAACCATAGGTGTGTGATGACTAACCATAGGTGTGTGATGACTAACCATAGGTGTGTGATGACTAACAATAGGTGTGTGATGACTAACCATAGGTGTGTGATGACTAACCATAGGTGTGTGATGACTAACCATAGGTGTGTGATGACTAACCATAGGTGTGTGATGACTAACCATAGGTGTGTGTGATGACTAACTATAGGTGCTTTACATTGCAGGTGAGGGAGAGAGACGAAGCGAGCGCTCCTCCACGGCCCAGGAGATACACATCAACCCGCTGCCACAGTAAGTAGCTTATTTTGTTATTGCAGGTGTTCACTGTTTCAGCTGCTCTCTGTTGTTCAATGCTGCAGCTGCTCCTTGCTGTTCACTGCTGCAGCTGCTCCTTGCTGTTCACTGCTGCAGCTGCTGACAGGGGAAGCAGCAGATAGATGGTGGGCGAGGTACCTTGTGAGTGAGAAATATAGAACACAGTGGGAGAGATACAGTGGGAGGGAGATATAGGAGACAGTGGGAGAGATACAGTGGGAGGGAGACATAGGAGACAGTGGGAGATATACAGTGGGAGGGAGACACACTGGGTGAGATATATATAGTAACAAGCTAACCTAACTTTGCTATAATTTTAATCAATTCTAACCTACCTAAGACTAGACCTAACATTCAGTGTTTTTGGTAGAGAACGTTGGGTTCCGCTTTACAGCGCTTCACTTTACAGCGTTTCGCTAATGCAGCGGTTGTCAGTAATATTCTTCATTTATTCAGACTTGCTACAATATATTCACCACTCACTATAAGCTAAGGACGAAAATATTTTAAGGTAAGTATTGTGTGTACTGTACATGCATTTTTTAGGCGAGCCTGGCCCATGGCCGGGCTCAGAGAGTAGATACTCTCGAAACTCTTCAAAGGTATATCTCTTCAACGGTAGCTCTATTGTTCACTTAATATATGATAGTGTATAACCTACTGTATAAGCGGGGCTCGGAACCTAACCTACTGTATAAGCGGGGCTCGGAACCTAACCTACTGTATAAGCGGGGCCCGAAACCTAACCTACTGTATAAGCGGGGCTCGGAACCTAACCTACTGTATAAGCGGGCTCGGAACCTAACCTACTGTATAAGCGGGGCCCGAAACCTAACCTACTGTATAAGCGGGGCCCGGAACCTAACCTACTGTATAAGCGCGCCCGCTACTGTATAAGCGGGGCTGGGAACCTAACCTGCTGTATAAGCGGGGCTGGGAACCTAACCTGCTGTATAAGCGGGGCTGGGAACCTAACCTGCTGTATAAGCGGGGCTGGGAACCTAACCTGCTGTGTAATTGGGCCCTCTGTACTAGTATAGTACCTGTTGCAAACACGTCATCAACCAGGAGCTTGCAAAAAGACAGCAAGAATATGGATGAATGAGAGAGACAGGAGCGGATAGAAGAGCAGATCAGAGAAAAACGATAAGAAATAAGATATAAGACATAGCTCAAAAGAATAAAATAATAGAAGAGCATGCAAAGAAATTACCGTATTTTCCGGCATATAAGGCGCGCCTTTTCCCCCCTCAAAAAAAGGCTTGGAAAATTACCCACGGTGAATGGTCAAGGGTAGGCTTTGTGTAAGTAAGAGGGTAATTAACCTTTGAATATGATTACTGATTTACCCTTATGACACTTCTGTCCTGCGTCTTATATGCCGGAAAATATGTTAAGTTGAAAGGAAGGCAGTAGAGTTGGTGGTGAAGCAGGCACGATACACAGTTGCAAGACTATGTATGATAGAGCTTTGGAACTTAAGATTCGATAAAACCAGTCGATAGCAGATAGATAGGTCCAGGAGCTGTGGCTCGACCCGCTGGCAACACGGGCCGGGGCTGTAGTGGGAGAGGAGCCCTGGAGACCAGTCACAGGTAGGCAAGGCCAGGGTGGTGGAGACACAAGGTGGGAGACTAAATTAAATTGTAATAGTGGAGTCTTAAATGTCAAGCTGAGAAGGCTACTGTGAGTGTTGTTAAATATACATGTGGGCGACTCTCCATCTGCCCTGCTCTCCCTCGCCCCACCTTCCCTGCTCTCCCTCGCCCCACCTTCCCTCACCTGTACTGCTGACAACACAGATGTGCTGCCTCATCCTGGCTTCATAATACACATATTGCCATTGCTACTATTGCTACTACTGTTACTACTACTGTTACTGCTACTGTTACTACTACTACTGCTGCTTCAGATGATAAAATTAATAGCACCAATAGCAGAAACAACGACTGTAACAACAGCACCAGCAGTACCACAAGCAGCTAGAGCAACAATAGCAGCAGCAGCGTCCACACAGTAATTATCTACATTATCTTGTCTTGTGGACTGTTAGAATCAACAAATCCTTCAGACGGTTATGTCAATGACTTCAAATCAATCATCAAATCCAGTCTTCATCACGTGACACTTGCAGGAGTGCCTTAAGAGAGTGCCTAGCCCTGGAGAAGCAGGAATAGCAGAGGAATACACTGAACAGATAAGGAAGATAGACACCTGTCAAGGAAACCTTTAGAATCCTACACGTAGCATTAGCCTCCTTGGAGACTTCAACTTCATGCTTGTTAAATGGTAGAGGATGAACAACATTGTAGGGAGAAGCAGCCACGAGAACAGGCACGGAAACAGCAAGGAAAGCAGCAAGGGAAGCAGTCATGAGAGCAGCCAGCAGAGCAGCCAGCAGAGCAGCCAGAAAAAAGTACCATACCAGAAACCTCCTTCAGCTAGCTTATCAGGCTTTTGTATCACTAGAGCTGTGTGAGCTGGTCACACCAGGAAGCTCACTAGAGCTGTGTGAGCTGGTCACACCAGGAAGCTCACTAGAGCTGTGTGAGCTGGTCACACCAGGAAGCTCACTAGAGCTGTGTGAGCTGGTCACACCAGGAAGCTCACTAGAGCTGTGTGAGGTGGTCACACCAGGAAGCTCACTAGAGCTGTGTGAGCTGGTCACACCAGGAAGCTCACTAGAGCTGTGTGAGGTGGTCACACCAGGAAGCTCACTAGAGCTGTGTGAGGTGGTCACACCAGGAAGCTCACTAGAGCTGTGTGAGCTGGTCACACCAGGAAGCTCACTAGAGCTGTGTGAGCTGGTCACACCAGGAAGCTCACTAGAGCTGTGTGAGCTGGTGTGCACACCAGGAAGCTCACTAGAGCTGTGTGAGCTGGTGTGCACACCAGGAAGCTCACTAGAGCTGTGTAAGCTGGTGTGCACACCAGGAAGCTCACTAGAGCTGTGTAAGCTGGTGTGCACACCAGGAAGCTCACTAGAGCTGCATAATTCATGTAACCTTCTTGAAGACATCAGAGCGCCACGATCGATCTTATTAGCCGCGATGGCGCTACGACATTTATAAATGATTACCACGACTTACTGCCTGTTGTATTTGTCGCTCGGGGGTGACAGTGACGACAGTACGGACAGTGACGGGGGTGACGACAGACACAGTTGTACGAAGTGAGGCAACTGCTATGTTGAGCTGGTGGCTCTGTTGTTACTAGCTCTGTTGTTACTGACTCTGTTGTTACTAGCTCTGGTGTTACTGACTCTGTTGTTACTAGCTCTGGTGCTACTGGCTCTGTTGTTACTAGCTCTGGTGCTACTGGCTCTGTTGTTACTAGCTCTGGTGCTACTGGCTCTGTTGTTACTAGCTCTGGTGCTACTGACTCTGTTGTTACTAGCTCTGGTGTTACTGACTATGTTGTTACTAGCTCTGGTGCTACTGACTCTGTTGTTACTAGCTCTGGTGTTACTGACTCTGTTGTTACTAGCTCTGGTGTTACTGACTATGTTGTTACTAGCTCTGGTGCTACTGACTCTGTTGTTACTAGCTCTGGTGTTACTGACTCTGTTGTTACTAGCTCTGGTGCTACTGACTCTGTTGTTACTGACTCTGTTGTTACTGACTCTGTTGTTACTGACTCTGTTGTTTCAGACGTCGTTTCCGATATTGGTGTTATTTTATTATTTGAAGCAGTAGCAGCAGCAGTAGCAGTAGCAGCAGCAGTAGCAGTACTAGTAGCAGTAGCAGCAGTAATAATAGTAGCAGTACTGGTAGCAGTAGCAGCATCAGTAACAGTAGTATCGGTAGTAGTAGTAGCAGTATCAGTAACAGCAGTTGTAGTAACAGTAACAGTAGTAGTAGCAGTAGCAGCATCAGTAACAGTAGTAACGGTAGTAGCAGTAGCGGTAGTAGCAGTAGCAGTAGCAGCATCAGTAACAGTAGTAGCGGTAGTAGCAGTAGCGGTAGTAGCAGTAGCGGTAGTAGCAGTAGCAGTAGCAGCAGTAGCAGCAGCAGTAACAGCAGTTGTAGTAACAGTAACAGTAGTAGTAGTAGTAGTAGTAGTAGCAGCATCAGTAACAGTAGTAGCGGTAGTAGCAGTAGCGGTAGTAGCAGTAGCAGCAGTAGTAGTAGCAGCATCAGTAACAGCAGTTGTAGTAACAGTAGTAGTAGTAGTAGCAGCATCAGTAACAGTAGTAACGGTAGTAGCAGTAGCAGCATCAGTAACAGTAGTAGCGGTAGTAGCAGTAGCAGCATCAGTAACAGTAGTAGCGGTAGTAGCAGTAGCGGTAGTAGCAGTAGCAGCAGTAGCAGTAGCAGCATCAGTAACAGCAGTTGTAGTAACAGTAACAGTAGTAGTAGTAGCAGTAGCAGTAACAGTAGTAGCGGTAGTAGCAGTAGCGGTAGTAGCAGTAGCAGCAGTAGCAGTAGCAGCATCAGTAACAGTAGTAGCGGTAGTAGCAGTAGCAGCAGTAGCAGTAGCAGCATCAGTAACAGCAGTTGTAGTAACAGTAACTGTAGTATATATGTTAAATAAGTTTATAATACAGTTGTGGATATAATATACACCGTGTAAGAAGGACAGTAGTGTTGGTTACTGTTACCTGAACACAGTTTCTTGAGTCACCCACCAGGAGGTTTGGTCCCAGACTACTACTCTCAACCCATATCCTAATCACTGAGGCTGTTGGTGCTAGCCACACGCAGTACAAGGTAGGTACCACAGCCCAGCTGATCAGGACCTAACTTGAGGTACCGAGAAGGGCAGCCAAGCTGGTACCATGACTAAGAATATGATGAAACTCTTGAAACACTCCCAAAAAATCAGCCTTATATAATTATATGAAAAAGAAATTGGCGTCCTTTTTCCCAGGCTACACACCACCCAAAATTTATTCAGACATTCAGGTAAGAAATACCTTTGATATACCTTTGAAGGGTTTTAAGAGTTTCACTACTCTCGGAGCCCGGCCATGGGCTAGGCTCGTCTGGTGCTTGCCTGGTCAACCAGGCTGTTGCTGCTGGAGGCCCGCTGCCCCACAAATCCGTCACAGCCTGGTTGATCTGGCACCTGGTGAAGATACTTGTCCAGTTTCCTCTTGAAGGCTTCTACACTGGTTCCAGCAGTGTTTCTGATATTCAGGCAAGAAACACCAAATTTGTGTCCAATCTGAAGAGGCTTTCTTTCGTTATCTCAGGAATCCAGTTAGTAAGTTTACTTAGGTACAGGTACAGGTATAGGTACACATAGATACAAGTTACATAAATTATCATAGCATATGCAGTAGTAGTGAACAAGCGATACAAGATGCAAAACAACTGTAGAGGAGGTTGAATGATAGCTCTAGGCCTTTCGTGTTGCAATCAACATTTTCAGGAGCTTGCAATGTTTCAGAAATGAGTAGGAAGTAAGGTATTCACATGAACGGACTTTCCTGGATTTCTTACTGTATTTCTGCAACATTGTAAGCTCCTGATGACGTGTTGATTGCAACAAGAAAGGCCTAGAGCTATCATTCAACTCCCCCCGTGGTTGTTTTTCATCACAGTAGCATATGTGTAAATTACCTAGGATATCCCCCCCCAAAAGGTCAGACAAAGTGATTTATTGCCAATGGGGTCCTTGATTTCCTAAAACACACCAGCACATCAGGTTTGAAGCCGCTCAGAAGTTCCAGTATCACGTTATCAGTCGTAGGAGACGCTCTGAAATTTATCACATCAAAACACTCAATTTTCCCCCATATTTCTTTCTTAAAGAAGAGAGATTAGGATGAACACAGGTGAGGACAAAGCCAGACTGTCTTGTAAGACTCTTGTAAGACTGTTTTGTAAGACTGTCTTGTAAGACTGTCTTGTAAGACTGACTTGTAAGACTGACTTGTAAGACTGTCTTGTAAGACTGACTTGTAAGACTCTTGTAAGACTGTCTTGTAAGACTGTCTTGTAAGACTGACTTGTAAGACTGACTTGTAAGACTGTCTTGTAAGACTGACTTGTAAGACTCTTGTAAGACTGTCTTGTAAGACTGACTTGTAAGACTGACTTGTAAGACTGACTTGTAAGACTGTCTTGTAAGACTGTCTTGTAAGACTTGATCTTGTAAGACTGACTTGTAAGACTGTCTTGTAGACTGACTGTCTTGTAAGACTGTCTTGTAAGACTGACTTGTAAGACTGACTTGTAAGACTGCTTGTAAGACTGACTTGTAAGACTGACTTGTAAGACTGCTTGTAAGACTGTCTTGTAAGACTGACTTGTAAGACTGACTTGTAAGACTGTCTTGTAAGACTGTCTTGTAAGACTGACTTGTAAGACTGACTTGTAAGACTGTCTTGTAAGACTGTCTTGTAAGACTGACTTGTAAGACTGACTTGTAAGACTGACTTGTAAGACTGTCTTGTAAGACTGTCTTTAGACTGACTAGAAGCTGCTTGTAAGACTGACTTGTAAGACTGACTTGTAAGACTGACTTGTAAGACTGACTTGTAAGACTGACTTGTAAGACTGACTTGTAAGACTGACTTGTAAGACTGTCTTGTAAGACTGACTTGTAAGACTGACTTGTAAGACTGACTTGTAAGACTGACTTGTAAGACTGACTTGTAAGACTGACTTGTAAGACTGACTTGTAAGACTGACTTGTAAGACTGACTTGTAAGACTGACTTGTAAGACTGACTTGTAAGACTGACTTGTAAGACTGACTTGTAAGACTGACTTGTAAGACTGACTTGTAAGACTGACTTGTAAGACTGACTTGTAAGACTGACTTGTAAGACTGACTTGTAAGACTGACTTGTAAGACTGACTTGTAAGACTGTCTTGTAAGACTGTCTTGTAAGACTGACTTGTAAGACTGACTTGTAAGACTGTCTTGTAAGACTGTCTTGTAAGACTGTCTTGTAAGACTGACTTGTAAGACTGCTATGTAAGACTGACTTGTAAGACTGACTTGTGAAGACTAGATCTTGTAAGACTGACTTGTAAGACTGACTTGTAAGACTGACTTGCCTTTAACGAATAACTTAGTAAGCAAGTGAATGAGTAATTAGATAAAGAGCAAGGAAGAAACTATTGAATAATAGCAAGTGGGAAAAAAGAGCGGGGACTATAAATAAAGTTAAGAATGTAAAAGAACTTCAAGAAGAAACTAAGAATTACTGAAAGAGGAAGGGAGAGAGAGGATGGAAGTAAGAAGAAGAAGAAGAAGAAGAGAGGAGGAAGAGAACAGAAAAGGATGAAAAGAGGAGAGGAGGAGACAGAAACAATTAAGGAATAGAAAATGGAAAGGCCGAGGAAAAACATGGGGAATGAAATAGAGGAAATTAAAGAAATAGAGAAAGAGGGAAGGTGGAAGTGGAGGAGAAGGGAAGAGTGGAGAAGAGAGGAGTTAGAGAGAATGAGGTTCCCAGTGTGCACCAGCTCCCTCCCTCCCGCCTTCCCCTCACATAAATACTACCAGCGCCACACTCCCACGTCTCTGCCGCCGCCGCCCCTGCCGCAGCCGCCCCTGCCGCAGCCGCCCCTGCCGCCGCCGACGACGACGCTAGCAGATAGGACTTCTGGGAGTGGTGAGGAGAGAGAGAGAGAGAGAGAGAGAGAGAGGCTGGCTCAAAGCTGAGGATTTGTGGCAGCAGCGGTGATGGTGGTGGTTCCAGGAGAGAGAGAGAGAGAGAGAGAGAGAGAGAGAGAGAGAGAGAGAGAGAGAGAGAGAGGAGAGAGAGAGAGAGGAAGTGGTTTGTGATTCTTCCAGGATGAGGGAGGGTTCCTGCCTGCTGGAATGCTGGAATTGTGGTTCCAGCAGTAAAATATGTAGTGTTTCTGCTGCTGGAATGTTGTCATTGTAGTTCCAGCAGTAACATTGTGTTCTTGTTGTTATTGTAGTTCCAGCAGTAATATTGTGTTCTTGTTGTTATTGTAGTTCCAGCAGTAACATTGTGTTCTTGTTGTTGTTATTGTAGTTCCAGCAGTAACATTGTGTTCTTGTTGTTGTTATTGTAGTTCCAGCAGTAATATTGTGTTCTTGTTGTTATTGTAGTTCCAGCAGTAACATTGTGTTCTTGTTGTTGTTATTGTAGTTCCAGCAGTAACATTGTGTTCTTGTTGTTGTTATTGTAGTTCCAGCAGTAATATTGTGTTCTTGTTGTTGTTATTGTAGTTCCAGCAGTAATATTGTGTTCTTGTTGTTGTTATTGTAGTTCCAGCAGTAACATTGTGTTCTTGTTGATGTTATTGTAGTTCCAGCAATAACATTGTGTTCTTGTTGTTGTTATTGTAGTTCCAACAGTAACATTGTGTTCTTGTTGTTGTTATTGTAGTTCCAGCAATAACATTGTGTTCTTGTTGTTATTGTAGTTCCAACAGTAACATTGTGTTCTTGTTGTTGTAGTTCCAGCAATAACATTGTGTTCTTGTTGTTGTTATTGTAGTTCCAGCAATAACATTCTGTTCTTGTTGTTGTTATTGTAGTTCCAACAGTAACATTGTGTTCTTGTTGTTATTGTAGTTCCAGCAATAACATTGTGTTCTTGTTGTTGTTATTGTAGTTCCAGCAATAACATTGTGTTCTTGTTGTTATTGTAGTTCCAGCAATAACATTGTGTTGTTATTGTAGTTCCAGCAATAACATTGTGTTGTTGTTATTGTAGTTCCAACAGTAACATTGTGTTCTTGTTGTTGTTATTGTAGTTCCAGCAATAACATTGTGTTGTTGTTGTTATTGTAGTTCCAGCAATAACATTGTGTTGTTGTTATTGTAGTTCCAACAGTAACATTGTGTTCTTGTTGTTATTGTAGTTCCAGCAGTAACATTGTGTTCTTGTTGTTATTGTAGTTCCAACAATAACATTGTGTTCTTGTTGTTATTGTAGTTCCAACAATAACATGGTGTTCTTGTTGTTATTGTAGTTCCAACAATAACATTGTGTTGTTGTTGTTATTGTAGTTCCAGCAGTAACATTGTGTTCTTGTTGTTATTGTAGTTCCAACAATAACATTGTGTTCTTGTTGTTATTGTAGTTCCAACAATAACATGGTGTTCTTGTTGTTATTGTAGTTCCAACAGTAACATTGTGTTCTTGTTGTTATTGTAGTTCCAGCAATAACATTGTGTTCTTGTTGTTGTTGTTGTAGTTCCAACAGTAACATTGTGTTCTTGTTATTGTAGTTCCAGCAGTAACATTGTGTTCTTGTTGTTGTTATTGTAGTTCCAGCAATAACATTGTGTTCTTGTTGTTATTGTAGTTCCAGCAATAACATTGTGTTCTTGTTGTTGTTATTGTAGTTCCAACAGTAACATTGTGTTCTTGTTGTTATTGTAGTTCCAGCAATAACATTGTGTTCTTGTTGTTATTGTAGTTCCAGCAATAACATTGTGTTCTTGTTGTTATTGTAGTTCCAGCAATAACATTGTGTCCTTGTTGTTGTTATTGTAGTTCCAGCAGTAACATTGTGTCCTTGTTGTTGTTATTGTAGTTCCAACAGTAACATTGTGTTCTTGTTGTTGTTATTGTAGTTCCAACAGTAACATTGTGTTCTTGTTGTTGTTATTGTAGTTCCAACAATAACATTGTGTTCTTGTTGTTGTTATTGTAGTTCCAGCAGTAACATTGTGTTCTTGTTGTTGTTATTGTAGTTCCAGCAATAACATTGTGTTCTTGTTGTTATTGTAGTTCCAGCAGTAACATGGTGTTCTTGTTATTATTGTAGTTCCAACAATAACATTGTGTTCTTGTTGTTGTTATTGTAGTTCCAGCAGTAACATGGTGTTCTTGTTGTTATTGTAGTTCCAACAATAACATTGTGTTCTTGTTGTTATTGTAGTTCCAGCAATAACATGGTGTTCTTGTTGTTATTATAGTTCCAGCAATAACATGGTGTTCTTGTTGTTGTTATTGTAGTTCCAGCAATAACATGGTGTTCTTGTTGTTATTATAGTTCCAACAATAACATGGTGTTCTTGTTGTTATTGTAGTTCCAGCAATAACATGGTGTTCTTGTTGTTGTCATTGTAGTTCCAGCAATAACATGGTGTTCTTGTTGTTGTTATTGTAGTTCCAACAGTAACATTGTGTTCTTTTTGTTATTGTAGTTCCAGCAATAACATTGTGTTCTTGTTGTTATTGTAGTTCCAACAATAACATTGTGTTCTTGTTGTTGTTATTGTAGTTCCAGCAATAACATGGTGTTCTTGTTGTTGTTATTGTAGTTCCAACAATAACATGGTGTTCTTGTTGTTGTTATTGTAGTTCCAGCAATAACATGGTGTTCTTGTTGTTATTGTAGTTCCAACAGTAACATTGTGTTCTTGTTGTTGTTATTGTAGTTCCAACAATAACATGGTGTTTTTGTTGTTATTGTAGTTCCAACAGTAACATTGTGTTCTTCTTGTTGTTATTGTAGTTCCAACAATAACATGGTGTTCTTGTTGTTGTTATTGTAGTTCCAACAGTAACATTGTGTTCTTGTTGTTGTTATTGTAGTTCCAACAATAACATGGTGTTCTTGTTGTTATTGTTCCAACAGTAACATTGTGTTCTTGTTGTTGTTATTGTAGTTCCAACAATAACAGGTGTTCTTGTTGTTGTCATTGTAGTTCCAGCAATAACATGGTGTTCTTGTTGTTGTCATTGTAGTTCCAACAATAACATGGTGTTCTTGTTGTTGTCATTGTACAATTAATATTGGTGGTTGTAGTTGCATAAGTATTGAGTCTACCTGTTGACAACTTGTTGACACCAGAGGTCATCCTCCTTGCTGCTCGCTCTTAGACCAGGCCTCCTGATTGATGGCCTGATTAGCCAGACTGTTGTTGCTAATCCAATGTAGGTACCACAACCTGGCTGACCAGCAATTGGCATGTATTTATCCAGTTCCCTCTTGAAGACAGCTAGGGGGTCTGTTGCTAATTCCCCTCATGCGTGAGGGAAGGTTGTGGAGTCTTGATCCCTTTACATTTAGTGAGTTATCTCAAATTGGGGACATTTTGCACCGTCAACCAAGCCTCTTGCTCTCGTAGCAAATAATTTCAGTATGCTAGTTTGTAACTAGTCCGTCCAGTATCTTCTCGGCATATATTGTGATGCAGCCTTCTTCCCTACGTTCCAGGGAGTACATGTTAAGGGACTTCACGTGTTCCCAGCAATTGTGGTGTTTGACAGAAATTTGACATGTGACCATGATCACACCTTTACTGATCCAATTGTCTCAGAGGGTCGAGTCATAGCTCTTGGTTCAGCTTCTTTACTCTTACTATCTGGTTTATTGATTACTGGTCTCCAGGGGCCTGATTACACTTATTCATGAAACTGTGTATACCTATTCATGAAACTGTGTATAGGTTAAGCACCTCTTCCAGTGCCCACACCAGGTGGCAGTGTTGTCCAGATTACTCCACTGCTGAACCCCTTCCCGCAAGTAATAATAATAATAATATCTTTATTTCTACAAGTACATGTACAAGGTGTACAGACCATAGCTGACATCACTGACATACTACTGTATAGAAAGCCCCTTGTTATGCTGAGCATTTCTCGCAAATTAGGTCAATTTTGTGCCCAGGATGCGACCCACACCAGTCCACTAACACTCGGGTACCTATTTTACTGATAGGTGAACAGGGACAGTAGGTGTCTTAAGGAAACACGTCCTAATGTTTCCACCCGTACCGAGGATCGAACCACGGACCTCAGTGTGTGGGCCGAGTGCGCTACCAATCGAGCTACGAGTGGTATTCCCTGCGAGAGGCATGGTATTAATATGAACATCACCGTGTCAGGTAGTAAGTTGGTAGTTAGCAACAACTATCCAGCGAGCTACTGCCCACATATCACAAGAGTATCCAAAAAAAAAAGATAAGCCTGGTAGAAGTTTTGCATTCTGGCAGGATTACTGATGTTTCTCTCTCTCTCTCTCTCTCTCTCTCTCTCTCTCTCTCTCTCTCTCTCTCTCTCTCTCTCTCTCTCTCTCTTTCTCACACACACACACACGAACGTATTAGATGAGTAAGTAAATCTTGTACATTGGTGATATATGTGATGTAGACAAATGTCTTGATATTTACCTGGATAATGATTGGGTCTTATACTGGTGGGATACACGTTAATACATGTACTGGACACGTGGCACCTTGACAGTGCCATGATGATACCTTGACAGTGCTACCATGATGGCACTTTGATAGTGCCCCCATTATGACACCTTGACAGTGCCACCATAATGACACCTTGACAGTGCCACCATGATGACACCTTGACAGTGCCACCAACAGTGGAAGTGTGAAGTGTTATGGTGGTGGTGCTATCAGGTTATTGGTGTGAGATTATTAATAATATTGTAAAGGGTGTATGTGTGTTTTGTAATGAATTAGTGTGGTACTGGAAGTAGTATGGCGCTGGTGTAGTGTGGCACTGGAGTAGCGTGGCACTGAGGGTAGTGTGGCAATGGAGTAGTGTGGCACTGAGGGTAGTGTGTCACTGGAGTAGTGTGGCACTGCAGTGTGGCACTGGAGGTAGTGTGGCACTGAGGGTAGTGTGGCACTGGAGTAGTGTGGCACTGGACTCGCTTGCCACAACCCTATTGATCTCTTACCAACATTAGCTTTTGGTTTATGCACGCACAGCACCACCACCACCACCACCATCACTATCACTGCACCACCACCACCATCACTATCACTGCACCATCACCACCATCACTATCACTGCACCATCACTATCACTTTACCACCACCATCACTATCACTGCACCATCACTATCACTTCACCATCACTATCACTGCACTACCACCACCATCACTATCACTGCACCACCAACATCACTATCACTGCATCACCACCACCATCACCACCACCACTATCACTGCACCACCACCACCATCACTGCACCACCACCACCACCATCACTGCACCACTACTGCTCCACCATCACCGCTCCACCACCACCACCACCATCACCGCTCCACCACCACCATCACCGCTCCACCACCACCACCATCATCACCGCTCCACCATCACCGCTCCACCATCACCGCTCCACCATCACCGCTCCACCACCACCACCACCATCATCACCGCTCCACCACCATCATCACCGCTCCACCCTCATCATCACCACTCCACCACCATCGTCACCGCTCCACCACCAACACCACCACCGTCGTCACCGCTCCACCACCACCATCATCACCGCTCCACCACCACCACCACCACCATCATCACCGCTCCACCACCACCACCATCATCACCGCTCCACCCTCATCATCACCACTCCACCACCATCGTCACCGCTCCACCACCACCGTCGTCACCGCTCCACCACCACCACCATCATCACTGCTCCACCACCAGCACCAACACGAGGCAGCAGTAAAGGTGACAGTGCTTAAATAGGTGGTAGAGTAGCTGAGAGGCAGAGCACAGAGTAAAGAATGGTCAAATGGGCGAGGGTAAGGAATGGGCAACCACAACACTAAGTAATGGAGGAGTCTGTCATACAGCTGGGTGGAAATCTTCACCTCAAGTACTTTCACAGGTGTGTGTGCGTCGTCAGGAGCTATACAATGTTGCAACAGGAGGAATGCGGGGGAGTTTTCTCAGTGTAAGGTAGCGTCTATAACCAGGCCGCGGGGACTTCGATCCCCGGAATGCCCTCCAGGTAGACTCCAGGTAGACTCCACCTTACACTGAGAAAACTTCCCAGCATTCCTCCTGTTGCTACTCTTGCAACCTTGTATAGCTCCTGACGACGCACACACACCTGTGAAAGTACTTGAGCTGAAGATTTCCACCCCAGTGGCTTGTCTTGCTTACTGATATGTATGTTTGCCGACCAGAAGCTGATAAGTAACATGTAAACACAGCATTACTGGAGTCACCTTAAAAACCTTCGTTGACAAATGTCTGTTGGTATTTATGGTCAGTAAATAACAAAAAAATGTGATGTGAATTGAGTGTGAGAGAGAATGATGGTGAGATTATGGTTAGCATCGCCTCAGATGATCAGACTAGAGGTGCACCTGAGTCAGATATGGTGACCATTGCCTCAGATGATCAGATTAGAGGTGCACCTGAGTCAGATATGGTGAGCATCGCCTCAGATGATCAGACTAGAGGTGCACCTGAGTCAGATATGGTGACCATTGCCTCAGATGATCAGATTAGAGGTGCACCTGAGTCAGATATGGTGACCATTGCCTCAGATGATCAGATTAGAGGTGCACCTGAGTCAGATATGGTGAGCATCGCCTCAGATGATCAGACTAGAGGTGCACCTGAGTCAGATATGGTGACCATTGCCTCAGATGATCAGACTAGAGGTGCACCTGAGTCAGATATGGTGACCATTGCCTCAGATGATCAGATTAGAGGTGCACCTGAGTCAGATATGGACAGCATACATCTGTATGGCAGATCTTTGGGAAAAATCTTGTTAAGGAAGGTAAAGAAAGATTGCTTTAGGAGGGTACACGACTTATATAAGGTGGTTGATAGATGGGGGTGGCCCAGCCTGGAGTGTGTCATCCACTCACACACACAAGGTGCTGGAGTTGATTCAACACAACCTAAGAGGGCCCAGCCTGGAGTGTGTCATCCACTCACACACACACAAGGTGCTGGAGTTGATTCAACACTTCCTAAGAGGTGGGGTCAGGAAGTGTGTCGTCCCTCTTACTTAGGTATATGGTTCATCGTAGAAAACAAGCAACACAGAGGCACAATACCGTGACTGCAACAGCACAAAAGTAACCCGCACATAACACGCATCACCTTACGACGTTTCGCTCCGACTTAGACAATGGTTCAAGTCGGACCGAAACGTCATCATAAGCTTCTTACTCCTACGTGCGGGGTATTTGTGTTTTGTTCATCGTAGAGTACGCAGCCCCAACGTGGAGCCACTACCAAGTTAAGCCAATCATCTGAGGCACACATCAACCAGATAACTGCTGCAACATACGGGCGGCTGGCAAACCTAAGAATAGCGTTCCAATACCTCACTAAGGAATCATTCAAGACTGTACACCATATACATCAAGCCCATACTGGAGTATGCAGCACCAGTTTGGAACCCACACCTGGTCAAGCACGTCAAGAAATTAAAGAAAGTGCAAAGGTTTGCAACAAGACTAGTCCCAGAGCTACCTTTGAAGAGTACCTTTGAAGAGTTTCGAGAGTATCTACTCTCTGAGCCCGGCCATGGGCCAGGCTCGTCTGGTGCTTGCCTGGTCAACCAGGCTGTTGCTGCTGGAGGCCTGCTGCCCCACATATCCATCACAGCCTGGTTGATCTGGCACCTGGTGAAGATACTTGTCCAGTTTCCTCTTGAAGGCTTCTACACTGGTTCCAGCGATGTTTCGGATATCTTCTGGTAAGATGTTGAATAGTCTGGGACCCCGGATGTTAATACAGTGCTCCGTATTGTCCTACGAAGAAAGGTTAAGGGAAATCGGCCTGACGACACTAGAGGACAGGAGGGTTAGGGGAGACATGATAACGACATATAAAATACTGCGAGGAATAGATAAGGTGGACAGAGACAGGATGTTCCAGAGAGGGGACACAGAAACAAGGGGTCACAATTGGAAGTTGAAGACTCCTATGAGTCAAAGGGATGTTAGGAAGTATTTTTTCAGTCATAGAGTTGTCAGGAATTGGAATAGCCTAGAAAGTGACGTAGTGGAGACAGGAACCATACATAGTTTTAAGACGAGGTTTGATAAAGCTCATGGAGCAGGGAGAGAGTGGACCTAGTAGCAATCAGTGAAGAGGCGGGACCAGGCGGAGGGGCCGGGTTCAATTCCCGGTGGGGCAGAAACATTTCGAAGTGTTTCCTTACACACACACAAACACACATACATACAACAGGCCTAGTGTCTAATTGACATGTGCCTAGGACAAAATGGTAACTAACTAACACACACACACACACACACACACACACACACACACACACACAGTGTGGTGACACATTGATTGATTTCATGGATACAACAAATGATGTTTGTGAATGATAGTGACACGAGCCACAGTCGCTGTTATGGGCTGTCAGTATCACTGTACCTAATAGGACTTTCAACCTTACTGGGTGTGTGTGTGTAACACGATTATGTCAGCGCTGTGTAGTACACATGACGTGGCATGTTGGCGTATGTTGTGTGGAGGGGGGGAGGGGGGAGTTTAATAGTCGCATGTTTGTGGTTGTGAGGGAGGAGGAGGGGGTCGAGACACAGCTCCTGACTCCGCCTCTCCACTACTTATGAATCAATGTGTACTTCAGACGTGTTTTTTCTCACGTTCGTCTTATAGTTGCACTTAGGCTTCTGTATTATAATGCTCTTCTAGTGGCTCTTTTTGTATATGTATGGTATACATATACCATTTCGGTCCTGGGACCTTGATCACCTTGATCAAGGTCCCAGGATCGAAACGTTTTCTAAAAAAATATGTCGCAGTGTTTGATTATGTTTTTTTTTTTCTAAACCGAGTGTAGTGAAACTCTGGAAACTCTTCAAAGGTACATGTTGGTTGTTGTTGAGTGTGTGATGATTCCTGTGTCCAGGCTGAGACACATACCTGATAATATCTGTGAGGTACCTGAGGTCTGCTACCAGATCTGCACACTGCTGTAACACCATATACAGGAGCCACAGATATGTAAGGAAGTGCAAAATAAACCCAGTGAAAAGCAGGGGTGCGGTGGGCACAGTAAGGGAACACTGTATCAACGTCCGGCTGTGATGGATATGTGGGTCAGCGGACCAGCAGCAACAACAACCTGGTCGACCAGGCAAGCACCAAACGAGCCTAGACCATGGCCGGGCTCCGAGAGTAGTAAGGCTCTCCAAACTCATCAAGGGTATATCAAAGGTATGAACATAAGAATAGAGGATCACTGCAGAAGGCCTACTGGCCCATACAAGGCAAGTCCTTACCAAAGCGCCCATTCCCACCCACGTATTTGTCCAACTTTTTACCAAAGCTACCCAAGAATTTGCTTCAGTATCTCAGGTACTAATCAAACCCAGCCCTTTTAATCAACCCAACCCTTTTAATCAACCCAGCCCTTTTAATCAACCCAGCCCTTTTAATCAACCCAGCCCTTTTAATCAACCCAGCCCTTTTAATCAACCCAGCCCTTTCAGTTTCATTCATGACATTTTGTTCCCTGTCAGTCCATGACTGGCTGTTGCATTCGCTTCTATCTCAAGTGTTTTCCATCTCTCTGCATTGTTTCTTTTCATTTTTGATAAAGTTCAGTGAGTCTTCGTCGTCCCGTCAAGAGGGAGCGTCTCTCTCTCTCTGACTTGCATCTTCTTTTATTTTTTCGTAAGTGTGTGAGTGTGGAGAACACTTTTTTTTACACAGACCAAGTTTACAGGCTAAGAGTTGTGATCCTGCCTCAGCTCATTTGTGGGTTGCTGTAGCACCGGGATGCAACCCACACCTGTCGGCTTACACCTAGGTACCTACTTACTGCTAGGTGAACAGTGACAGCAGGTGTAAGGTGACTAACACTCAGGTACCTACTTACTGCTAAGTGAACAGGGACAGCATGTGTAAGGAAACGTGCCCAACGTTTCACCCATGCCGGGAATCGAACGAGGAACCCTGAGTGTGCGAGTCGAGTGGGATACCAACCAAACTCGCCCTGTGAGACACTGCTATAAGTTCCTGTTACTCCTACTAATCTTCAAAGCACATTGCAGTAAGGTCAAGATTTATTTGATCCCAGGTAGTGTATGTATTGTTGACGTTGTATTTGTTGAGTGCACCTTCCTGGTTGTTGATGTCTCGTGCTTCATGATCAGTTGTATTTACTGTTGAGTGCAGGACAGGTGGTGATGGTGCTTGTAGGGGTTGTGGTGGTGGTGGTTGTAGGGGTTGTGGTGGTGGTGGTTGTAGGGGTTGTGGTGGTGGTGGTTGTAGGGGTTGTGGTGGTGGTGGTTGTAGGGGTTGTGGTGGTGGTGGTTGTAGGGGTTGTGGTGGTGGTGGTTGTAGGGGTTGTGGTGGTGGTGGTTGTAGGGGTTGTGGTGGTGGTGGTTGTAGGGGTTGTGGTGGTGGTGGTTGTATGGGTTGTGGTGGTGGTGGTTGTAGGGGTTGTGGTGGTGGTGGTTGTAGGGGTTGTGGTGGTGGTGGTTGTAGGGGTTGTGGTGGTGGTGGTTGTAGGGGTTGTGGTGGTGGTGGTTGTAGGGGTTGTGGTGATGGTGGTTGTAGTGGGTTAGTGGTGGTGGTTGTAGGGGTTGTGGTGTTGGTGGTTGTAGTGGGTTAGTGTATTGTGGTGGTTGTAGGGGTTGTGGTGTTGGTGGTTGTAGTGGGTTAGTGTAGTGTGGTGGTTGTAGGGGTTGTGGTGTTGGTGGTTGTAGGGGTTGTGGTGGTGGTGGTTGTAGGGGTTGTGGTTGTGGTGGTGGTGGTTGTAGGGGTTGTGGTGGGGGTGGTTGTAGGGGTTGTGGTGGTTGTAGGGGTTGTGGTGGTTGTAGGGGTTGTGGTGGTTGTAGGGGTTGTGGTGGTGGTTGTAGGGGTTGTGGTGGTGGTGGTTGTAGGGGTTGTGGTGGTGGTGGTTGTAGGGGTTGTGGTGGTGGTGGTTGTAGGGGTTGTGGTGGTGGTTGTGGTGGTGGTTGTGGTGGTGGTTGTAGGGGTTGTGGTGGTGGTGGTGGTTGTAGGGGTTGTGGTGGTTGTAGGGTTTGTGGTGGTGGTGGTTGTAGGGGTTGTGGTGGTGGTGGTTGTAGGGGTTGTGGTGGTGGTGGTTGTAGGGGTTGTGGTGGTGGTGGTTGTAGGGGTTGTGGGGGTGGTTGTAGGGGTTGTGGTGGTGGTTGTAGGGGTTGTGGTTGTGTTGGTGGTGGTTGTAGGGGTTGTGGTGGTGGTTGTGGTGGTGGTGGTTGTAGGGGTTGTGGTGGTGGTTGTGGTGGTGGTTGTAGGGGTTGTGGTGGTGGTTGTAGGGGTTGTGGTGGTGGTTGTAGGGGTTGTGGTGATGGTGGTTGTAGGGGTTGTGATGGTGGTTGTAGGGGTTGTGGTGGTGGTTGCAGGGGTTGTGGTGATGGTGGTTGTAGGGGTTGTGGTGATGGTGGTTGTAGGGGTTGTGGTGATGGTGGTTGTAGGGGTTGTGGTGATGGTGGTTGTAGGGGTTGTGGTGGTTGTTGGGGTTGTGGTGGTTGTTGTAGGGGTTGTGGTGGTTGTTGGGGTTGTGGTGGTTGTTGTAGGGGTTGTGGTGGTGGTTGTAGGGGCTGTGGTGGTGGTGGTTGTGGTGGTTGTAGGGGTTGTGGTGGTTGTAGGGGTTGTGGTGGTGGTTGTAGGGGTTGTGGTGGTTGTAGGGGTTGTGGTGGTGGTTGTAGGGGTTGTGGTGGTGGTGGTTGTAGGGGTTGTGGTGGTGGTGGTTGTAGGGGTTGTGGTGGTGGTTGTGGTGGTGGTGGTTGTAGGGGTTGTGGTGGTTGTGGTTGTAGGGGTTGTGGTTGTTGTGGTGGTGGTGGTTGTAGGGGTTGTGGTGGTGCTAGTAGTGGTGACTTAGTGGTGAGATGTGTGGTAGTGTGCTTTGGGATCAGGTATATCGACCTGGTGCTAGCAGATTACTTACACACACATAACCAGGAACATCTGATTCTTTACTACCTTATGCAAATGAGGCTGGTACTAGGTGTGAGTGCTGGTGGTACTACTAGGTGTGAGTGCTGGTGGTACTACTAGGTGTGAGTGCTGGTTGTAGTCCTGGGTGTAAGTGTTGGTGGGAGTCCTAGGTGTGAGTACTGGTGGTAGTCCTGGGTGTGAGTGCTGGTGGTGGGGTAGGGGTGAGCGAGGAATGGATAGGAGTAGGGGTAAGAAAAGAAGGGATAGTAGTAGTAGTAGTAGGAGGAGGAGGAAGAAGAAGAGAGGAGGAGGAGGCAAGGAAGAAGATGGCGGTGGTGCGTGTGAATTATGTATGTGTACAGAGAAGAGCTGGCAAGAGCAGTGTGGAGGGTGAGGGAGAGCAGTGTGGAGGGTGAGGGAGAGCAGTGTGGAGGGTGAGGGAGAGCAGTGTGGAGGGTGAGGGAGAGCAGTGTGGAGGGTGAGGGAGAGCAGTGTGGAGGGTGAGGAGGCAGTGTGGAGGGTGAGGGAGAGCAGTGTGGAGGGTGAGGGAGAGCAGTGTGGAGGGTGAGGGAGAGCAGTGTGGAGGGTGAGGGAGAGCAGATTATTCAACATCTTACCTGAAGATATCAGAAACACTGCTGGAACAAGTGTACAAGTCTTCAAGATATCAGAAACACTGCTGGAACAAGTGTACAAGTCTTCAAGATATCAGAAACACTGCTGGAACAAGTGTACAAGTCTTCAAGATATCAGAAACACTGCTGGAACAAGTGTACAAGTCTTCAAGATATCAGAAACACTGCTGGAACAAGTGTACAAGTCTTCAAGATATCAGAAACACTGCTGGAACAAGTGTACAAGTCTTCAAGATATCAGAAACACTGCTGGAACAAGTGTACAAGTCTTCAAGATATCAGAAACACTGCTGGAACAAGTGTACAAGTCTTCAAGATATCAGAAACACTGCTGGAACAAGTGTACAAGTCTTCAAGATATCAGAAACACTGCTGGAACAAGTGTACAAGTCTTCAAGATATCAGAAACACTGCTGGAACAAGTGTACAAGTCTTCAAGATATCAGAAACACTGCTGGAACAAGTGTACAAGTCTTCAAGATATCAGAAACACTTCTGGAACAAGTGTACAAGTCTTCAAGATATCAGAAACACTTCTGGAACAAGTGTACAAGTCTTCAAGATATCAGAAACACTTCTGGAACAAGTGTACAAGTCTTCAAGATATCAGAAACACTTCTGGAACAAGTGTACAAGTCTTCAAGATATCAGAAACATCTGGAACAAGTGTACAAGTCTTCAAGATATCAGAAACACTTCTGGAACAAGTGTACAAGTCTTCAAGATATCAGAAACACTTCTGGAACAAGTGTACAAGTCTTCAAGATATCAGAAACACTTCTGGAACAAGTGTACAAGTCTTCAAGATATCAGAAACACTTCTGGAACAAGTGTACAAGTCTTCAAGATATCAGAAACACTTCTGGAACAAGTGTACAAGTCTTCAAGATATCAGAAACACTTCTGGAACAAGTGTACAAGTCTTCAAGATATCAGAAACACTTCTGGAACAAGTACAAGTCTTCAGATATCAACATTCTGAACAATGTACCAGTCTTCAAGATATCAGAAACACTTCTGGAACAAGTGTACAAGTCTTCAAGATATCAGAAACACTTCTGGAACAAGTGTACAAGTCTTCAAGATATCAGAAACACTGCTGGAACAAGTGTACAAGTCTTCAAGATATCAGACACAGTGCTGGAACAAGTGTACAAGTCTTCAAGATATCAGAAACACTTCTGGAACAAGTGTACAAGTCTTCACGATATCAGAAACACTTCTGGAACAAGTGTACAAATCTTCAAGATATCAGAAACACTTCTGGAACAAGTGTACAAGTCTTCAAGATATCAGAAACACTTCTGGAACAAGTGTACAAGTCTTCAAGATATCAGAAACACTGCTGGAACAAGTGTACAAGTCTTCAAGATATCAGAAACACTTCTGGAACAAGTGTACAAGTCTTCAAGATATCAGAAACACTTCTGGAACAAGTGTACAGGTCTTCAAGATATCATACACAGTGCTGGAACAAATGTACAAGTCTTCAAGAGGAAACTGGACAAGTATCTTGACCAGGTGCCAGATCAACCAGGCTGTGATGGATATGTGGGTCAGCGGGCCACCAGCAGCAACAACCTGGTTGATCATGTTAGCACCAGACGAGCCTGGCCCATGGCCGGGCTCCGAGAGTAGAAAAACTCTCGAAACTCATCGAAGGTAAGCAAAAACCTTAACTGGTATTATATAGGAAGACACTTGAGGAGCAGCTGCTGACACCTCCGCTGACACTTGAGGAGCAGCTGCTGACACCTCCGCTGACACTTGAGGAGCAGCTGCTGACACCTCCGCTGACACTTGAGGAGCAGCTGCTGACACCTCCGCTGACACTTGAGGAGCAGCTGCTGACACCTCCGCTGACTCGACCACAACCACCTCACCTACACTATATATATATGTCGTGCCGAATAGGTAAAACTTGCGATTTTGGCTTAAATAGCAACGTTTTTCTTGCCGAATAAGACAAGTGAAAATTTGTGTATGTTATAATTTCGCAAAAATCATTCTGAACCTAACGAAAAAAATATATTTAATTATGTTTGTTAATTAATTTTTTGTAAACTTATCTAAAATATATTTAGTTGGATTAGGCTAAATTAAATTACGCTTGTTATAATAAGGTTAGGTAAGTTTTCTAAGGTTCTTTTGGTACAAATTTATTAATTTTTACATTAACATAAATGAAAAAAAAATATATTTTTTAACGTATAAGAGACAATTTTTGAAAGGACTTAATTTTAAATTTTCAAATAAGTTCTTGATAATTGACCAATTTGACCTATTCGACACTATATATATATATATATATATATTTTTTTTTTTTTTTTTTTTTTTTACATATAAATGCTTTATTAATAGACAGAATACATTTATAAAACACACAAACATGAACATGAATACAATGGTACAATATGTCAAAGATTATGAATCTCCTCCAGCTCCTCCGAAGCCGGAAAATATATATATATATATATATATATATATATATATATATATATATATATATATATATATCCACTTCTCCGAGGCTATGGGTCCCACAATTTGTACCAGAGGTGGACCCCATCTTTATATATATATATATATATATATATATATATATATATATATATATATATATATATATATATATATATATATATATATGCAATTTGTGTCCATTACAGTTGGCAAGATAACTATAACCAGAGTTATAACTATCACAATCACCACAATCACAAGCACAACCATCACAACCACCACAATCACCACAATCACAAGCACAACCACCACAATCACCACAATCACAAGCAAAACCATCACAATCACCACAATCACAAGCACAACCATCACAATCACTACAATCACAAGCACAACCATCACAATCACCACAATCACAAGCACAACCATCACAATCACCACAATCACAAGCACAACCATCACAATCACCACAATCACAAGCACAACCATCACAATCACCACAATCACAAGCACAACCATCACAATCACCATCTCACTAGCGCCTACATCAAGGTTGTGATATACAACAAATATATTTCATTATTTTTTCATAGTGTATGTGTGTGAGGTAGTTGGATTGTGAGAGGAATTTATACCCGGTGAGTGATAATGGAGTGTGGGCCTTGTGTAAGGGCTACACACGGGTTATAATGCTGGGTGTAGTTCGTCTGGCGCTGCCATGGATCCCGAGGGGGGCTGGCACTCCTCTCCCCCCATCAGTGTTTATGTGCAGGGGGAGGGGAAGACACAAGGGGGGGTCTGTCCCCAGCCTGGAGCCAACACCTGGTTAAACACCTGCTGAAGATTGAAAAAGTTCAAAGGTTTGCAACCAGATTAGTACCAGATTACTAATAATAATAACAATAATAATAATAATAATCTTTATTTCTACAAGTACATGATTCAACTTATACAGACCATAGCTGTCGTCAGTGACATAGTATATAGAAAGACCCTGGTTATGCAGAGCATTTCTAGCAAATTAGGTCAATTTTGTCTCCCCAGGATGCAATCTACACCAGTCGACTAACACTCAAGTACCTACTTACTGCTAGGTTAACAAGGATAGGAAGTGTAAGGTGACTAACACAAAGGTACCTACAGTATTTTCACCCGTACCAGGGATCGAACCACGGACCCTCAGTGTGTGAGCTGAGTGCGCTACCACTTCGAAGGAAGTGACTCTGACTACCTTAGAGGAGAGAAGGACAAAGAGGAACATGGTTACGACATACAAAATACTAAGATGAATTGAGAGTATCAGCATCAAGGTGACACAGGTGGCTGCTGGAGACACATCAACCATTGTGATGTACCAAGTATCAGCATCAAGGTGACACAGGTGGCTGCTGAAGACACATCAACCATTGTGATGTACCAAGTATCAGTATCAAGGTGACACAGGTGGCTGCTGAAGACACATCAACCATTGTGATGTAACCAAGTATCAGTATCAAGGTGACACAGGTGGCTGCTGGAGACACATCAAC
Organism: Cherax destructor; assembly: GCA_009830355.1. Lineage (NCBI taxonomy): Eukaryota > Metazoa > Arthropoda > Malacostraca > Decapoda > Parastacidae > Cherax > Cherax destructor. Next base: position 237,478 of record WNWK01001974.1, read on the forward strand.
CATTGTGATGTACCAAGTATCAGCATCAAGGTGACACAGGTGGCTGCTGAAGGGGGCCCCAAAAAATTTTGATGTACCAAGTATCAGTATCAAGGTAAAGGGGGGCTGCTGAAGACACATCAACCATTGTGATGTAACCAAGTATCCCCGTATCAAGGTGCACAGGTGGCTGGGGGAAAACATCAACCATTTGGTGTACCAAAATATCAGCTTTAAGGGGACACGGGGGGCTGCTGGAGAC
>WNWK01001975.1:0-55000 GCA_009830355.1 Cherax destructor
CTTAAGAAAGGTGGCAGCTCATGGTATAGGAGGTAAAGTTCTAGCATGGATAGAGGCATGGCTTACCAATAGAAAGCAGAGAGTTTCCATTAATGGGGTCAAATCTGAATGGGGATTTGTCACTAGTGGCGTTCCCAAAGGATCAGTTTTGGCCCATTGTTGTTCATAATTTACATAAATGACCTTGATGAAGGAATTGCAAGTGACATGAGTAAATTTGCTGATGATACAAAAATAGGCCGTATAATTCATTCTGAGGAGGATACCATGAACTCCAGGAGGATTTGGATAAATTAATGTCTTGGTCTGAAAAGTGGCAGATGAAGTTTAATGTGGACAAGTGTAAGGTGCTAGTCGTTGGTAATGAAAATATCCCTCGAATTTATAAACTAGGTGAAGTTGAGCTTGATCATACAGAATGTGAAAAAGACTTGGGAGTCATGGTAAGCAGAAATCTAAAGCCAAGACAACAGTGCCTAATGTGCGCAATAAGGCTAACAGATTACTAGGATTTATTTCAAGAAGTATAAGCAACAGAAGTCCAAAAGTTATTTTACAGCTCTATACATCACTAGTGAGACCTCATTTGGATTATGCAGCTCAGTTTTGGTCTCCTTACTACAGGATGGATATGGGATTCATTGGAGAACATACAAAGAAGAATGACTAAAATGATTTACAGTATAAGAAATCTCCGTATGAAGATAGACTTAGAGCATTGAATCTCCACTCTCTGGAAAGACGTAGAATGGGGGGAGATATCATCGAGGTGTACAAGTGGATGATGGGCATAAACAAAGGAGATATTAATAAAATACTGAGGATATCGAACCAAGTAAGAACGAGAAATAACGGATTTAAATTGGATAAATTTAGATTTAGAAAGGACATAGGCAAGTACTGGTTTTCGAACAGAGTTGTAGATGCGTGGAACAATCTTCCGAGTGGGGTGATAGAGGCTAGGACCTTGGGTGGCTTTAAAAGAGATTGGACAAATATATGAGTGGAGGGGCTGGGTTTGATTAGTGTCGTGAGTACAGGAGTAAATTCTTAGGTAGTGGTGGTTTTGATAAGGACCTGCCTTGTATGGGCCAGTAGGCCTTCTGCAGTGTTCCTTCATTCTTATGTTCTTATGTTCTTATTACCTGTACTTGCAACTACTCTCAACTCGTCCATCTTATTCCTAGCACTACGACTATTGGTGAAATATACACTTAAAGACCCTCCTTTCTCTTTTACCCTTCCTGCTCATTTCTGTTTTTCCCTTATACCTATTACTGTCCTTGTCACCTAGTGCCACTGGCTTTCCAATATCCACCTTATTCTGCCTATTACTAGTTCCCCTAGAATTTATAACATTACTACACTGGGACTTCACTGTTTTCCCCATAACCCATACCACTAACTTTTCTAGTTTAAAGCCCTAACAGCTCCCTCCACTGCAGTTGCCAGTGCCCCCACCCCAGACCTAGATAAGTGAACCCCATCCCTGGCATACATGTCATTTCTGCCATAGAAGAGGTCCCAGTTGTCAATGAATGTTACTGCATTTTCCTTACAGTATTTGTCCAGCCAGCAATTGACACCAATTGCCCTGGACAACCATTCATTTCCAACTCCTCTCCTTGGCAAAATACACATATGACAGGGTTCCCACCCTTCTTCCTAATTCTGTCTATTGCTGACCTATAGCTGCTAATCAGCTCCTCACTCCTACGTCTGCCAACATCGTTGCCTCCAGCACTTGAAATAAATCCTAGTAATCTGTTAGCCTTATTGCGCACACTTAGGCACTGTTATCTTGGCTTTAGATTTCTGCTTACCATTGATAAATTCATGAGTGAGAGGGGTTGGATTTGAGTGGGAATTGCACATGAGTAAATAGAATTATCAAAGCTTATTTCTTGGGTAGCATTTAAGATTGGGTTGAATATCTCTCCAAGAGAGAACCCGCAATAATGGATTCAAATTAGATAAGTTTAGATTTAGAAAGGATATAGGAAAGTATTGGTTTGGAAATAGGGTAGTTGATGAGTGGAACAGTCTGCCTAGTAGGGTTATCAAATTTAGGTTGGATAAATTCATGAGTGAGAGGGGTTGGATTTGAGTGGGAATTGCACATGAGTAAATAGAATTATCAAAGCTTATTTCTTGGGTAGCATTTAAGATTGGGTTGAACAAATATCTTGTTAGTGGGATGGAATGTGAAGGACCTGCCTAGTATGGGCCAACAGGCCTGCTGCAGTCTTCCTCCTTTCTTATGAGCCAGCAGGCCTGCTTCAGCTCACTGACGTCAGGTGATATCTTATATATATGTATGGAACAGCTGCATTAAGTCGACATTTCCTTCGAGATTCTCAGACGGGTCATCGCAGTGTCAAGATGGAAGTCACAAAACCTTGAAAGGTGGTGACAAGCTTTGTCTGGGGGTTTATGTACACAAAAACGATAACAGCTAAACTAGCCAATTGTATTACATGGGGATGCGTCAAACGAGGTCAGCCTGCTGTGCGATGCAATGCCCAGCTTAAAACATAAGAACATAAGAACATAAGAAAGGAGGAACACTGCAGCAGGCCTGTTGGCCCATTCTAGGCAGGTCCTTCACATTCCATCCACTAACAGAATATTTGTTCAACCTAATTTTCAATGCTACCCAAGAAATAAGAACATAAGAACATAAGAAACATAAGAAAGGAGGAGCACTGCAGCAGGCCTGTTTACCCATACTAGGCAGGTCCTTCACAATCCGTCCCACTAACAGAATATTTGCTCAACCAAATTTTCAATGCCACCCAAGAAATAAGCTTTGACAATTCTACCCACTCATGCGCGAGTCCCACTCAAATCCAACCCTCTCACTCATGAATTTATCCAACCTAAATTTGAAACTACCCAAGGTCCTAGCTTCAATAACCCTACTAGGCAGACTGTTCCACTCATCAACTACCCTATTTCCAAACCAATACTTTCCTATATCCTTTCTAAATCTAAACTTATCTAACTTGAATCCATTATTGCGGGTTCTCTCTGGAGAGATATCCTCAAGACCTTATTTATATCCCCTTTGTTAATACCCATTTTCCACTTGTATACCTCGATCATGTCTCCCCTCATTCTACGTCTTACAAGTGAATGTAATTTTAGGTCTTCAATCTTTCTTCGTAAGGAAGATTTCTAATGCTATGTATTAATTTAGTCATTCTACGCTGAATGTTTTCTAACGAATTTATGTCCATTCTGTAATATGGAGACCAAAACTGAGCTGCGTAATCTAGATGAGGCCTTACTAATGATGTATAAAGCTGTAATATAACCTCTGGACTTCTGTTGCTAACACTTCTTGATATAAATCCCAGTAATCTATTTGCCTTATTACGTACGCTTAGGCATTGCTGTCTTGGTTTAAGGTTGCTGCTTACCATCACCCCCAAGTCCTTCTCGCAATCTGTATGGCTAAGTTCTACGTTATTTAACTTATAAGTGCTTGGGTTATGGACACTCCCGAGCTTCAGAACCTTGCATTTATCTACATTGAACTGCATCTGCCACTTTTCTGACCAGGAATTGAGTTTGTCTAAATCCTCCTGAAGTTCCGTGACATCTACGTCTGAATCGATTATCCTACCTATCTTCGTGTCATCAGCGAATTTGCTCATATCACTAGTAATTCCTCGTCAAGGTCATTTATATATATTATAAACAACAACGGGCCTAAAACCGATCCCTGTGGAACGCCACTTGTTACAGATCCCCACTCAGATTTAACCCCATTAATGCACACCCTCTGCTTCCTATTGGTGAGCCATGACTCGATCCATGAAAACACTTTTCCTCCAATGCCGTGAGCAGCCACTTTCTTTAACAGTCTCTGATGTGGTACTCTATCAAAAGCCTTACTAAAATCCAAATAAACAATATCGAATTCTTTATCATGATCAACTGCCTCAAAAGCCTTACTGAAAAAGTTAATAAATTAGTTAGGCAGGAACGGCCCCTGGTGAATCCATGTTGAGTATCATTAATCAAATTATGCCTATCGAGATGGCTTCTTATGTTATCAGCTATAATCGACTCTAATAATTTGCCTACAATTGAAGTTAGACTTATTGGGCGGTAATTTGATGGTAACGACTTGTCCCCTGCTTTAAAAATAGGAATTACATTAGCCATCTTCCACGTATCAGACACTACACCTGTTTGAAGAGATAGGTTAAAAATGTTAGTTAAGGGTTCACAGAGTTCAATTTGCATTCCTTAAGAACCCTTGAAAAAGCTCATCAGGGCCTGGCGATTTATTTTGCTTCAAACGGTCTATCTGTTTGATAACCATTTCGCTAGTGACTGTGATACTACATAATTTATCTTCTTCAGGCCCACTAAAATACCTAATTCTTGGGATATTATTAGTGTCTTCCTGAGTGAAAACCGAGAGAAAATAATTATTAAAAATAGAGCACATTTCATTCTCTTTGTCAGTAAGATACCCATAATTATTTTTAAGGGGACCTATCTTATCTCTAACTTTTGTTCTATACACCAAAAATCTTCAAACACCAGTCTTGGTACGAGACCACTGTCATCCTCCGGACCCAGTTGACGTTGCAGTAGCAATGTGTCGTCAGAAACTGAAAGAAAGAGCCCTTGATACAGATAACAAGTCTCCCAACAGACTGGATTTTGTACGCGAAAACGCGTCAGATGAAGTCAAGGCAAACAGACGGTGCATGAAGCGAACGCGATCAGCTCTTAGACGAGCAGTGAATCACAGTGATGTACGAGTCAACACAACAGACCAGCAGCATCCTGTTAGTGTCAAGATGGCAGTCACAAGAACCAAGAGAGGTGGTGACAAACTTTGCCTGGGGGGTTTCATGTACACAAAAAAGGCAGCAGCTAAACGAGCCAATCATATTACATGGGCATGCGTCAAACGAGATCAACCTGCTGTGCAATGCAATGCCCGGCTTAAAACAACCAAAAATCTTCAAACACCAGTCTTGCTACGAGATCACTGTCATCCTCCGGACCAAGTTGACGTTGGAGTAGCAATGTGTCGTCAGAAACTGAAAGAAAGAGCCCTTGATACAGATGACAAGCCTCGCCACATATTGAATTTTGTACGCGCAAACGCGTCAGATGAAGTCAAGGCACGTTTACCCAGTGCTGTAGCAAACAGACGCTGCATAGAGCGAACACGATCAGCTCTTAAACGAACAATGAATAACAATGTTGGAAGAAGTTCTTCAAACTCGTCGAGTGTCAACGGGCTTCGTGAAGGCGGAGCCAGGCCAAAGAGGGTGAAGAAAGTGCAAGCTGAACTACAGTCAAGTCTGCGCAGCCTTTATGAGGACCACATAGCTGGTCACGAGACAGTTCCCAAATCGCTGAAGGACATCAAAGATGAGCAGCTGGGCGGCCTAAGCTGAGCAGCCCAAATTTTAATTCGTCTGTACCTTGTATCTAGTGTTGTTATTGTGATTATCTAATAAAATTTATATTTACGATTAAGTTTTCTTAACCTGCTGGAAATGAGCATTCCTCACTGATAATGCTTGGTGGAAATGTCCGTCTATATGTCCAACATGAGATGAGAGTATTTGTTTGCGGCGCGAAACATAAAAGGGTGGGAACACTGCAACAGGCCTACTGGTCCATACTAGGCAGGTCTTACTCAACTGCAGCCTCTTCCACCTATTTGTCCGACATATTCCCGGAGACACCCAATTGTTGGGTTTTATTTTACAAAAGTCTTGTGGAAGTGCTCTGATGTCATATGCACTAATGTAAGTGCATATGTCAGCTACTTAGTGTTTCTTCAGCGGTAACACTTTTCAAAGTTCCATTCTGGGAAGCTGCACATGCCGCGGATAATTTAATTTTGTATATAGTATTTATTGCGAAGAATTGCCCAGATACCTGCCTCGACCTGACTCTGAGGTGGTAGTGTAGGCCATTAAGCAGGTTGTGGTGGACAATTTCAACTTTCCTAAAATTACATTCACTTGTAAGACGTAGAATGAGGGGAGACATGATCGAGGTATACAAGTGGAAAATGGGTATTAACAAAGGGGATATAAATAAGGTCTTGAGGATATCTCTCCAAGAGAGAACCCGCAATAATGGATTCAAGTTAGATAAGTTTAGATTTAGAAAGGATATAGGAAAGTATTGGTTTGGAAATAGGGTAGTTGATGAGTGGAACAGTCTGCCTAGTAGGGTTATTGAAGCTAGGACCTTGGGTAGTTTCAAATTTAGGTTGGATAAATTCATGAGTGAGAGGGGTTGGATTTGAGTGGGACTTGCGCATGAGTGGGTAGAATTGTCAAAGCTTATTTCTTGGGTAGCATTGAAAATTGGGTTGAGCAAATATTCTGTTAGTGGGACGGATTGTGAAGGACCTGCCTAGTATGGGCCAACAGGCCTGCTGCAGTGTTCCTCCTTTCTTATGTTCTTATGTTCTTACGTAACCACTGGAGGGAACGAACGGAGCGACTGTTTATCTCACTACACCCACTGATAGCCTTAACTTTCACGGCCACATTCCACCAGCGCAGGAATAGTGTTGGAAATGGCGGTAGTTGCGATCGGCCATAGCAGAAGTTCCGACTCGGAAACAGTTGTCTTGCTATTGTACTCGGTGAAGTGAAATATCCTGTATGTACTCAGGAAAATGTCTATATTGAGCGTGTTCTCGGTGTTCTTATATGTTAGGTGCAGCATTATGGAGGGTGTACATGAACGGTACCACTACTACCATTAACCCGTGCCTCGGGTATGACCTACTTCCACTGAGGAATCCCACCTACCAGTGACTACCCTCGTCTGCTACCCGTCCGTATCCACTTTCCCTCAGTAAGAGTATTGCATTGTTGTAAATGTAATGAAGTTACGACGAGTTGATGATTAAAACATGCGCAACAGTTGGGTGTCTATATTTATTTCACTACTACACCTGCTGCCTCTGTATTTGACTGAAGAAGCCTACTGTGTAGGCGAAACGTTTCAACAATAAAGATACCTAACTGCTGCACATGTTTCATACTCATCAACTTGTATGTAGATAAATAGTTCAGAGAACCAACAACGTTTCGCCACACAGTGGCTTCATCAGTCCATACAAAGGAGAATGGTGAAGAACAGGAGGAGTTTGAGGTAATCAGTCCCTCAACCTTGAGTCGATGTTGTCAGTCCATCAATATTGAAAAGAATACAGCATATGTGCGAAGAAGTGGCTTATATACTGTGCAGCAGTCGGAGGTAAGAACATAAGGGGAGGTAAGAACATAAGAGGACTTACCTAGTGTGGAACATAAGAACATAAGAATGGAGGAACACTGCAGAAGGCCTACTGGCCCATACAAGGCAAGTCCTTATCAAAACCACAACTACCTAAGAATTCACTCTTGCACCCACGACACCAATCAAACCCATTTGGCTTGCTGCATTCTTCCTTATTTCTGTGTTGTTGTGAGTGAGAGGGGTTGGATTTGAATGGGACTTGCACAATGGTTTGGGTGGGGGTGGGGTTGTTTGTCGGGGCTTGTTGCTTGGATGGCGATGGGTTGGACAAATATTTTTATTGGTGGGTTGGTTTTTACATGTACCTGCCAAATATGGGCCAGTAGGCCTGTTGCAGTGTACCGCCTTTCGTATGTTCTTAAGAAAGAAGGAACACTGCAGCAGGCCTACTGGCCCATACGAGGCAGGTCCAAGTCTCCCACCGGCTTAAGCCAATGCCCCGACCCAACCAGGTCAGGTCACTTAAGGAAGGAGCACAGCATCTGACCTAGTAGCACAAACTAGTCAGGTCCAACTCACACCCACCCGCACCCACTAATGTATTTATCTAACCTATTTTTAAAACTACACAACGTTTTAGCCTCTAAACTGTACTTGGGAGTTTGTTCCACTCATCAATAACTCTATTACCAAACTAATGCTTTCCTATATCCTTCCTGAATCTGAATTTATCCAACTTAAAGCCATTGCTGAGAGTCCTGTCAATACTAGATATTTTTAACACGCTATTTACATCCCCTTTATTTATTCCTGTTTTTCATTTATATACCTCAATCATATCCCCCCTAATTCTACGCCTTTCTAGAGAGTGCAGATTCAGGGCCCTCAGTCTATCCTCATAGGGAAAATTTCTGATACATGGAATCAACTTAGTCATCCTCCTTTGTACGTTTTCCAGAGCATTTATAGCCATTCTGTAATACGGTGACCAAAACTGTGCAGCATGGCTTCGGTGGGTCAACTGTCTTGTAGTCTTAAAGAGAAGCGTTGAAACGTTGGTAGCTGCCACATTCTGGCACCACGAGTGATAATCATGACCTGAAAGCTCTCTGGTGACGCTCAGTCATCTTGTTGCCAGACGAATCTCAGGTATTTTTTAAACTTGCTTATTTTCGGATTTATATACGTTTTTATAGCAGTGGTATTCAATACCCACAAGATTTATTGTATTTATATTGTGTCCATGTATTGATAAAGCCACTGGATGGCGAAACGTTTGCAAGATATCCAGATCCAGATTTTGCACATGTATCTAATTCATCACGTTTTTTATAGGTTTACGTAACCCAATGTAATTAAAAATAAAGAAAATAGTATTTGGAAGTCTACAGGAAGCGCTAAGAAATTATGGTGAGAACCTCTTAAGAAAATAACGTAGTGAAATAATACAATATGACACTATTGTAAAAACAGTCAAATGGGTGACTGTTGACGGCACCTTGAACAGTTGAAATAAGATTTTTATTGCAAATTGGCGCAGTGGCTACCCATTTTCTGTTGGTTGCGTAGGAGAGGACGTGCCCAAAACTTGGGGACACTTTAAACACTATTGAATATCAGATGTCTGAGCGCAGTTTGGTATACTCAAACTTTTTTTAATATATCGCGAGCATTTGAAGATGTGCGTGAACAGATGGTGAACGTTTGAAGCTCCTGGAGAGCGAAACGTTGCCACAATAAAATGTCACATTAGTTGCATTTGTGTCCTTTTACCTAACATATTGAGGAAAGTGTAGCAGGCGGAGACATTGTAACTGGTACCAATTAAAATATTTGCGCATTACGACTCTCATGCGCCATACTTATCTTTGTCGTTAGTGTTGACAAAAATGCTGACAGGTGCAAGACATTAAAGGAAGACACTTCAACGAAGGAAGTTGACGCTGAGTTTGGAAGTCTTAAAAAAAAAAAGCAGTCTTTTCGCACACATCAAAGCAGCCACAGCATTCACAGAGTTTACAACAAGAAGTTTGTGTACTGTTACCGCCGCTGCTGTTATTATTACTGTTGCTGTTCTGATGTTGATGCTTTTGTCCTATTGTAAGCTTGTTCTGCAACGTATCTTCTCGTTAATATTGTCGTCAGAACGACACTCAGATCCCCGACAGCGAATGGATAATGTTAGTAATTTTTTGTTAAGATCGCTGAGCAGTTTTCTAACTTCATAAACGCGGATTGTTTATTTTTTCCTCTTTCCTGTCATTCATTGAGCTTCATTAACATTCTCACGTTTATCGTCCCTTTATTCTTCCCCGTTCTCTTCCTCGCTTCTCATGTTTTTTCCCCTCGCCTTTTATTTGGTATTTAGTTTTTCTTTGCCAGAGAACAGTTTTGTGTCCCCTCACTCTTTTATTCCTTCGTGTTTACCCATCCATCTGCCCCTCCATGTGTCTCCCACTTTTCCTTATTTCCTTCCTTAATTTCTTCATTCTTGCCTGCCTTTCTTCCCTCCCTGCTTTCTTTCATTCCTCCTCCCCCCACCCCCCTCCCTGGCCGGATACGGAAGAGACAATAGCCTTAACCAAATGAACTAGAAATTCCGATTATCCGTATGAGATTTTGTCAACAGGACTCTCATGCGTGAGCATTTATGCCAGAGGGCGGAGGTGCTGTGGAGGGAGGTGGCAGGAAGTACTGTGGAGGGGAGGAGCGGGAAGAAGGTGCTGTGGAGGGAAGAGGGCAGCATGAGGTACTGTGGAGGGAGGAGGGCCAGGTAGGAGGTACTGTGAGGAAAAGAGGGCAGGCATGAAGTACTGTGGAGGGAAGAGGGCCAAGCAGGAAGTACTGTGCAGGGAAAGAGGGCAGGCAGGAGGTACTGTGGAGAGAAAGAGGGCAGGCATGAGGTACTGTGGAGGGAAGAGGGCCAGGCAGGAGGTACTGTGGAGGGAAGGAGGGCAGGCAGGAGGTGGAGGGAAGAAGGCCAGGCAGGAAGTACTGTGGTGGGAAGAGGGCCAGGGAGACAATATCCTCCACTATAGACACAGCCTCAAAGCCCTCAAAGTCCCTTTCAGCCACTGCTTCTGGCCACAAATTCCTCCAAGCAGAGTTCATTGTTCTGTATGAAACTTCCTGCCAGGCTTTGTCAATGAGAGTTATGCAATGGGCGATAGTAAAGTGATCTTTCCAAAACTCTCTCAGGGTTAACTGTGTCAGAGGTCACTTCAAAGCACCTCTGGAATGGTGCTTTAGTGTAGAGTTTCTTGAAATTACTGATGACCTGCTGATCCATGGGCTGAATGAGAGGAGTGTCATTTTGACCCATACAAGTTCTAGCACGCGAGTCGTATTCCAAACAAAGGTCGTATACCAAGCAAAAATTTTCGCGTCCAAATAGGACGTATACCAAGCTGGACTTATTCCAAAGCGGATGTATACCGAGGTACCACTGTATTATATATATATATGTATATATATATATATATATATATATATATATATATATATACGTATATGTCGTGCCGAATAGGTAAAACTGGACAATTAGCAAGAACTCGTTTAAAATTAAGCCCTTTCTAAAATTTTCTCTTATACGTTTAAAGATATATTTTGTTCATTTATGTTAATGTAAAAATTAATAATCTTGTACCAAAAGAAACTTAGAAAACTTACCTAACCTTATTATATCAAGCACAATTTAATTTAGCCTAATCAAACTAAATATATTTTAGATAAGTTTAAAATAATTTAATAATAAACACAATGAAATATATTTTTTCGTTTGGTTCAGAATGATTTTTGCGAAATTATTAAATTATTGCATACACAAATTTTTGCTTGCTTTATTCGGCAAGAAGAGCTTTGCTATTTAAACCAAAATCGCAAGTCATCATAAAAAGGTTAGGTGTCCTAAGGTGACTGCAAGGTTTAGTCTCGTCCTTATATACCTTCCTGTTGATCTTTTATTTTTACAGTTCCTTGATAATGTGAGAAATCATGAAAGCGCTTGAATTTCACAATTTTTTCAGTGGTGAAAAAAAGTGGTAGATACTTTTAACTCTGTCTTCAGATCTTCAGTGGTTAAAATATAATGAGGGAAGAGAAGACGGATGGGGAAATGGTCAACCTTTGTACTCTTTAGCTATGCCTGAGAAACAATGAGAGCAACCAGCTGTGTAAATGAGATAATAAGAGGAGCCATCTATGTAAATGAGAAAAAAAAATGAGAGGAGCCATCTATGTAAATGAGATAATGAGAGGAGCCATCTATGTAAATGAGATAATGAGAGGAGCCAGCTGTGTAAATTAGTTAATGAGAGGAGCCATCTATGTAAATGAGATAATGAGAGGAGCCAGCTGTGTAAATGAGAAAATGAGAGGAGCCATCTATGTAAATGAGATAATGAGAGGAGCCATTTGTAAATGAGATAATGAGGAGCCATCTATGTAAATGAGATAATGAGATGAGTCATCTATGTAAATGAGATAATGAGAGGAGCCATATATGTAAATGAGATAAAGATAGGAGCCAGCTGTGTAAATGAGATAACAAGGAGAGGAGCCACTTATGTAAACAGAGTCACACCAAAACAACACGTGATGTACAACCAATAAACAAACCAGTTGATTCCGAGGGTTACCACCCCCGCGGCTGGGTCCCAGACCAATCAAATAACCAAGATAAAAATTAGATAAAGGACAATTTCCGTGTAAACGAGGGAGCGGGGAAAATGAGGAAAATGGCAATAAAACAGCGATAAACGTGATAATGAAAAAAAAGAAAACAGGAAATTGATTGAAAAAAAGTTTCTAGTTTGCTAATTTTGGCTCCTCAGCTCACTGATGCTGAGCCAATTAATTCTTTATCAACTTGCTAACAAACCTGATGTCACTTTTGTTAACTTTTTTATCGTGGGAGGAAAGGGAGGAGGAGGAGAATGTAGGAGGGATGAGGAGAATGGAGGGGGAAGAGATGGAGGAATGAGAATAAAGGAGAAATAAGAAAAGGAGAGATGAAGTGGAGGGAGAGGAAAATGGAGGGATGGGGAAAATCAAGAAAGAAGAGGAATGATGAAGAGGGTGAGGAATAGAGGGAGAAGGGAAAAAGAGTAAAGAGAAATGGAAGATGCAGTGGGAGGTTTGTGAGAAGTATGGATGAGGGAGAAGATGGAGTAGTTGAAATTTCTCTTCATTGAACTTCATATTGTTTTCTGCGGCCATTTAAAGATTTGGTTGATGTCGGCTTGGAGTCTTGTGGTGTCTTCGGTTGTTGTTAGTGGTTGTTTGTTGTTGGTGTTTTTTGTTGGTGGTTGTTATTGGTGGTGGTTTGTTGTTGTGGTGGTGGTAGTTTTGTCATCACCGTTGAAGACTTAGTCATAGGATATTTAAAAATAGAAGGAGGGGGTAACAGAATGGTAATGGAAAGGTGGAATAAGACGGGAGGGTATGACGGAGGAATGAAATAGGATGGGGTGATAACGAAGGGATGTGGAGGAATGGAACAGATGTGATGTGGGAGGAAATGGGATGGGAGAGGATGACTGGGAAGAGATGGAACGCGAGGGGTGAAGGTGCAAGGGAAGGATATGAGTGATGGTGCAGGGGAAATGTACATGTAATGGTGGGGAGAGTAGTTGTGACGATGCAGGTGGGGAGAGTAGTGGTGATGGTGCAGGTGGGGAGTGTAGTGGTGACGGTTCAGGTGGGGAGGGTAGTGGTGATGGTGCAGGGGCAAGTTCCCTGGATAAGTGAACCCCATCCCTGGCATACATGTCATTTCGGCCATAGAAGTGGTCCCAGTTGTCAATGAATGGGATTGCATTATCCTTACAGTGTTTGTCCAGCCAGCAATTTATACCAATCGCTCTGGACAGCCATTCATTTCCAACACCCCTTCTTGGCAAAATGCCACATATAACAGGGCGCCCCCCCCCTTCTTCCTAATTATGTCTATTGCTGTCCTGTACCTTCTAACTAAATCCTCACTTCTACGCTTGCCTACATCATTGCCTCCAGCACTGAGGCAGATAATAGGATTGATCCCATTACCGTTCATGATGTTGTCAAGCCGGCTAACAATATCCTCCATCCCAGCCCCAGGAAAGCAAACCCTCCGTCTCCTACTCCTATCCTTCAAGCAGAATGCCCTATCCATATACCTAACCTGGCTATCCCAACAACAACAATGTTTTTACCTTCCTTGGTGTCGTTCGTCGTGACGTTCCCAGTAGTCGACTCACATTCATCGGGTAGCACGGAGAAGGTGTGCGATGTTTCCACAACAGTTTCCACAGCAGTCTCTTTCTACCTCTCCATTCGTTTTCTTGATCTTCAACTTCGTTCCATGAAGTCCGGCCACTGCCCAGGTTCCCTTCTTGACCTGAGGACTCACAACAGGAGGACTACTACGAATCCTCTTGTTTTCCTCCGTCAATCGCCGTATCTCAAGCTTCGCTACCCTCAATTCCTCCTTAAGCTGCTGGTAAAGTTGCTCAATGGACGGCATCTTGGTTCACTTCACAGAGTAAAAGTGGTTCAGTCAAAGAGAACCCTAGACACGTCCTCATTGAGCTAAGTACAGATCACCTCTGAGCTAACTTTTGTTCTATAAACCTGGAAAAAACTTTTGGGTTACTTTTTGAATCCCTAGCAACTTTAATTTCATAGTCCCGTTTAGCTTTTCTTATCCCCTTTTTAACGTCCCTCTTAATGTCAGTATACTGATTTATAAGATGACCCTCACCTCTTTTTATGCGCCTATAAATTCCTTTCTTCTGCCCTAAAAGATACTTTGAGCCTATTATTCATCCATTTTGGGTCATTTCTACTTGATCTAATTTCTTTATATGGGATAAATGTTCTTTGGGCAGCCTGTATAGTGTTAAGAAAACTGTCATATTGATACCTCTCTTCGTTACCCCAGTCCACAGTTGATAAGTGTTCTCTAAGTCCATTATAATCTGCTAAGTGAAAATCTGGGACCGTTACTGAATTATCCCTACTATCATACATCCATTCAATGCTAAAGGTAATTGACTTGTGGTCGCTTGAGCCAAGTTCCTCTGTAATTTCTAAATTATTAACAAGGGTTTCCTTGCTTGCCAGAACCAAGTAGGTTATTTCCCCTTGTAGGTTCTGTCACAAACTGCTTCAAAAAACAATTCTGAACAACTTATAAAAAGTCGTTAGATTCTAAATTCCCTGTCAAGAAATTCCAATTAATCTGACTAAAGTTAAAGTCCCCTAGAATTACTACGTTATCGTGCCTTGTGGCCTTAACAATTTCCTCCCAGAGTAGTCTCCCTTGTTCCCTATCTAAGTTTGGAGGACGATATATCACGCCTAAAATAAATTTTTCACACCCCTCAGAACCTTGCATTTATCTACATTGAACTGCATCTGCCACTTTTCTGACCAGGAATTGAGTTTGTTTAAATCCTCCTGAAGTTCCCTGACATCTACGTTTGAATCAATTATCCTACTTATCTTCGTGTCATCGGCGAATTTGCTCATATCACTGGTAATTCCCTCATCAAGGTCATTGATATATATTATAAACAACAATGGGCCTAAGACTGATCCCTGTGGAACACCACTTGTTACAGATCCCCACTCGGATTTAATCCCATTTATGCACACTTTGTCACGGCTTGACAAAGCTCCTGGAGAGCGAAACGTTGCCACAATAAAATGTCACATTAGTTGCATTTGTGTCCTCTTATTTAACATATTGTCGGTAATTTTACCAATATTAATACAAAGTAGAAAGGTGTAAGGAGAGGAGGAGTTTGAGGTAATCAGTCCCTCGGCCTGGAGTCGATGTGTTCAGTTTATCAATCTTGTAGGAAGTACAGCACAGGGCCGTAGAGGTGGCTTATATGCTGTAGTCACAGACAGATCTGTCTGACTCGATAAAGCCCACTGCGTGGGCGAAACGTTGTCAATAAAGGATCACATTATACTGCTTATGTGTTTATTTTTCCACACTTTCCACGTGTTCCCACTTTTCTACCACGGCCGGAGGTCTACTTCAAGCTCTCTTGAGTTGAATAATCCATCCATGTGCACCTTCAGCTTTCCCCAAGCGCCCACAAACCCACCCTCCCGCCCACCTGACTCAAAAATTCCATTAATCTAATCAGGAAACATCCATTACGTGGTCGACAAGCAATATTGCATCACCAATACCAAGTCATTTATTTCCATCACTCCTCCCTCCCTCTTCCTCATCCATCCCACACTCCCCCAACCCAACACTTTCTCCTTCCCTCCCTCATCTTCTTCTCGTACGTAATTCGTTTATAATATTAGACTGTGCTCAAGTGTTGGAAACGTTACGGGAGCTGACCGCCGACTGTTTCGGCGGTCAACGCCCCAGCGTCCCGAGTAACTTCTGAGTAGGCCTATCTTGTTCCTAATCTTACTTCTGTATACACACACAACCACTACTACCTCCATTATTACCCCTCCACTTTCTTGTGCCCTCCCCTGTTTGCCTGCCTATAAATACCCCTTCTACCTGTCCTTTGTGTTAGTGTGACTTTGTAAATGATCCAAGTCGGACCGAAACGTCGTCGTAAGCTCGTCTCTTTTTTTATATGTGCGGGTTGTGTGTGTATTGTTCCAGTCACGGTATTGTGCCTTTTTTTGTTATTTACTTCTGTATACCTGAAAGAATCTTTTTGGATTAGTCTTCGATTCCTTTGCAACTTTAACATCAAATCACTCAGGTAATTTTACTGTAGTATTTTTATATGTATTTGCAATCACGCGTGCACTATATATATACAGAAAGATCGCAGTCAGCAGGATTCGAAACCACGTCAAGGGAGTACAATGTTCCCCAAGTGCACAGTTACTCGTTTGGTCAGAACATTCAGAAGGAGAATGAAACAGTTTGAAACCCCGAACGAGTGGTATTGAACCAATAACAACATTGCGACTAGCCGAGGATTCGAACCCAATGTTTTGGCCCGCCCTGCGAAAATCACACATGACGCTCTAACCCACAGGACCACGCAATCCTACAAGAATCATGCACCCAGCAGAGATAAGAACATAAGAACATAAGAAAGAAGGAACACTGCAGCAGGCCTACTGGCCCATCGAGCAGGTCAGTTCGCCGGCAAGCCCGCCAGGTCAGGTTACATTATAGGAAGGGCACGGCATCTGACCTATAGCACAAACTAGTCAGGTCCAACTCACACCCACCCGCACCCACTCATATATTTATCTAGCCTATTTTTAAAACTACACAACGTTTTAGCCTCTATAACTGTGCATGATTAGGCGTAACAGGTCAGGAAGCATTAAATGCTGAATGCAATTTCTTAAATATGAAACAAAATCGGCGACGTTGAAGCAAAAAGTAGATTGGATAGGTATGAGTGGGGTTTGGTCGAGTATGAATTGGATCTGGCAGCATGAGCCAGTAAGCTTGCTGGATAGAATTTTCAGAGGGGCATGAAAAATTTATTTTAGGAGTGATATACCGTCCCCAAACTTAGATAGGTACCAAGGGAGACTACTATGGGAGGAAACTGTTAAGGCCACAAGGCACGATAATGTAGTAATTCTAGGGGACTTTAATTTTAGTCAGATTAATTGGAATTTCTTGACAGGGAATTTAGAATCTAACGACTTTTTAGAAGTAGTTCAGGATTGCTTTTTGAAGCAATTTGTGACAGAACCTACAAGGGAAATAACCTACTTGACTTGGTTCTAGCAAGCAAGGAAACCCTTGTTAATAATTTAGAAATTACCGAGGAACTCGGCACAAGCGACCACAAACCAATTACCTTTAGCATTGAATGGAAGTATGATAGTAGGGACAATTCAGTAACGGTCCCAGATTTTAGCTTAGCAGAAAAGTGGCATATGCAGTTCAATGTAGATAAATGCGAGTTTCTGAAGCTAGGAGTGTCCATAACTCTAGCACTTATAAGTTAAATAATGTAGAACTTAGCCATACAGATTGCGAGAAGGACTTGGGGGTTATGGTAAGCAGCAACCTTAAACCAAGAGAGTAATGCATAAGCGTACGTAATAAGGCAAATAGATTACTGCGATTTATATGAAGAAGTGTAAGCAACAAAAGTCCAGCGGTTATACTACAGCTTTATACATCATTAGTAAGGCCTCACCTAGATTACGCGGCTCAGTTCTGGTCTCCATTTTACAGAATGGATATAATTTTTAGAAAACATTCAGCGACGAATGACAATAGGGTAGTTGATGAGTGGAACAGTCTGCCTAGTAGGGTTATTGAGGCTAAAATCTAGGTTGGATAAACACATGAGTGAGAGGGGTTGGATTTGAGTGGGACTTGCACATGGGTAAATAAAATTATCAAAACTTATTGCTTGGGTAGAATTGAAAATTGGGTTGGTCAAATATCCTGTTAGTGGGATGAATTGTGAAGGATTTGCCTAGTATGGGCCAACAGGCCTGCTGCAGGTTCCTCCTTTCTTATGTTCTTATGTACAGTCTTTTATTTTTAAATGCAAAACACAAGGGCGAAAGAGCTGGACTAGTCACATGGGATTTACTCTTTCATGACTAATAAAACATTAGTAGTGAATAATTGAAATCTGGGCATGGAAAGCGCACACGCCGATCATGCACCGGTCAAAAATCTGTTTGACAAAAGTATTTCGAGTCAATGGGTTAAAGAACTAAACCTCGCCACTCGAAAAAAAACCAAAAGGTAATTACCCACAAATCATCTCTGATTAACGTACCCTCGTCTTTTGCATTAAGAAAATGTTTGAGATCTCGCCAGCAGCCTCCATCTTCCCCGCGCTGGATAATAGCCTCGGTAATTCATCGCTTCGCTTTTACATCTGCAGAACTTGCAGCAGCGGCCTGTTAGATGCTGCTCCTCCCTCATCTCGACGAAGAACTTCTGTAAGAGCAGCAGCAGCAGCGTCAAAACCTCCTTCAGCGACAGCGTAAGAAACCGAAGGAGAAGCAGCAGTATACCTGCGCTTGTGATATTTATATGGCACTTTGACCATGTATGTCACTCAACTCTAGTACCAATAAAAAATATATATACGACACACTCACACAACATAAACAAATGTAAAACTGTAACATTGTTGGTTGAATTACCAACATGCACATGTGTCTTTTTAACTAACAAGTACAAATTTAATAAACAATAAAACTTACGAACCTGAGTAAAAAAAAAACTCCCGCAAACAAGATATAAAGTCAAAATAACCAGCATCAGTCAAAAAACCCATTAATGTCAAAAGATTACAGCAGGAGCAGTAAGAGAAAAGTTAACGAGTGGATGTATATTTTAGAGTAACGTATCATCAGATGTGACTGCTTGTAAAACATGTTCCGCACGCCGGGCGCACGAACACAGAGTTCAATATTATAATACACAAATCGCCTTCCGAGCATTAAATAAGAGTCTTCACATACGATTTGCAGTACATTTTTAAGTTAGGTTAGTTCAGGCTATCCTCTATCCATAATAAACTACAAAGAGAAAAAATATATAAATATAGATAAATATAAATAAAAATAGTCTGCGAAACGACTAGAAAACGGGCATTAATATTGGTAGAATTACCGACAATATGTTAAGTAAAAGGACACAAATGTAACTAATGTGACATTTTATTGTGGCAACGTTTCGCTCTCCAGGAGCTTTTTCAATCCTTTACAAACAATACATGATTGTTCTACCTTACTGTATTACTATTACTACTACTACAACTTATATCACTACTACTACCACACTAGTATTACAGCTCCTCTGAGCATATATATACCCTCTGTGTCCATGTATTGTTTGTAACGGCTTGACAAAGTTCCTGGAGAGCGAAACGTTGCCATAATAAAAAGTCACATTAGTTGCATTTGTGTCCGTTTACTTAACAGAAAACGGGCAGCCACTGCGCGGGGCCTGAACTAATCAGTCATAATTTACCTGTTTACGGCGCTTACAAGTCACCCATTTGGGTGTTTTTACACCAGTGGCATGATGTTTGTGGTCACGAATGGTATGGTACAGGCACAGCATAATGCCCAGGCAGGTACAGGACAGGTACAAGTGTCATTACAGGTTGAAGTGTTAAGAGTGAGGATATAAGTGACGGTTCATGAACCGGTGACAGTATATGTAAATATACAGGTGCAGTTACCTTTACTGTCTGTGTACTACAAGTTAAGGTAGACAGAGAACAACGTAAATAAACAGACCTAAGCATGAGTAGGGAGGGCTGAACTAGACAATTCAGATGATCAGTAGAGCAAAAATATAATGTTAACTTCAAATCTGTTCTTCATAATTTGTGACAATCATGTTCTCCCTCTCCTTCTATGTGACAACTATGTTATCCCCTCTCCTATGTGACAACCATGAACCCTTCCCCGCTCTCCTTCCAATAATGTTTTCTTCCTACAGCGTTTCCAACATAGCTTGTGACAAGTGTTACTAACATAACCTGTGACAGCA
Organism: Cherax destructor; assembly: GCA_009830355.1. Lineage (NCBI taxonomy): Eukaryota > Metazoa > Arthropoda > Malacostraca > Decapoda > Parastacidae > Cherax > Cherax destructor. Next base: position 19,712 of record WNWK01001975.1, read on the forward strand.
AAATCTCCACCCCCGCTCCTTCCAGCAGCGTTTCCAACACGTGACAACTATGTGTTCCTTCCAACAGCACAATGTTTCCAGGGAATTCTTGCAATTTCACCACCCTTTCTATCCCCCTTTGAGGAAAATATAAAATGATTGCATTCCTTCATTCTTTTAGCATGTTTTTTTTATGCTGGCAATCTATGTTCATTCCCCATTTCTTTCTTTACTACCATTTGGCCTCCATTTTTATTTTTCATCCATATAATTAATAAACAATTGTATGATAACATTCATCTGTTTGTAATAGCATCCATCTTTGTCCGTAACTGTATCCACCCCTGACTGTTCGTAACTGTATCCACCCCTGTCTGTTCGTAACTGTATCCACCCCTGTCTGTTCGTAACAGTATCCACTCCTGTCTGTTCGTAACAGTATCCACTCTGTCTGTTCGTAACAGTATCCACCCGTCTGTTCGTAACAGTATCCACTCCTGTCTGTTCGTAACAGTATCCACTCCTGTCTGTTCGTAACAGTATCCACTCCTGTCTGTTCGTAACAGTATCCACCCTGTCTGTTCGTAACAGTATCCACTCCTGTCTGTTCGTAACAGTATCCACCCCTGTCTGTTCGTAACAGTATCCACCCTGTCTGTTCGTAACAGTATCACCCCTGTCTGTTCGTAACATATCCACCCCTGTCTGTTCGTAACAGTATCCACCCGTCTGTTCGTAACAGTATCCACTCCTGTCTGTTCGTAACAGTATCCACTCCTGTCTTCGTAACAGTATCCACTCCTATCTTCGTAACAGTATCCACCTTGTCTGTTTGTAACAGTATCCACCCCTGTCTGTTCGTAACAGTATACACTCCTGTCTGTTCGTAACAGTATCCACCCGTCTGTTCGTAACAGTATCCACCCCTGTCTGTTCGTAACAGTATCCACCATTGTCTCTTAGTAACAGTATTAATCCTTGTCTGTTAGTAACAGTATCCAGTTTTGTCTGTTATATCTCAAACAATTACCCCTGATATCCTCTAACCTAATATCCTCATACACAAATTCACAGTTAAAAATCTTAACTGTCCTCTCCTTCGTGCCCCGCCTTTATGTACTCGATATTGTAAACATCTGGAGACATCGATAAACATGAGTGTGGCAAACACTTGGTGACAGGATAAAGCCCGGATGTGGGTTTTATCCTGCCATTTAGACATTTGTAGCGACTATCATGTTTGCACGTTTTCAGTTCAATTCCGCGGTGGTTCTTTCTAGTGTTTTTGTTTGCTCTGGGGGATGTAATGTCGTCTCTTTCTTTCCCTCCCTCTTCCCCTCTAAAGAGTCAATCCCTGCCTGCCAGTTTTTCCTCGTCTCTGCCTGCCTGCCTATCTCCCTCCATGCATGTGTTCTTTTCTCCTTTTTCCACCCCTGGCCTGCTTGCCTACTCTCTAGCCTGTGTCTCAGTCTGCCTTCAGCACTGCTCTTAGACCTTTACATTCTCTCCGCCGCCTCTAAATACTCTACAGCGTCTTTCCATTGTGTCTCTTCCCGTCGCCGAAACTTGACGTCAATGCCAATCAATATCTTTTTCCTATCCGCTGCGTCGTCCCTTTTAAAGTTTCCATCTATTTTTTTTTTTTTGCTTTGCAAACCAAGGCAGCCTTAAGCAGCACCTTAGATCATTTATTTTCGCTCAGTCAGACCTTCTTCCCGGCGCCTGACTTTCCCCCTCCTCTCTCTCCTTATTTCCTGTGTAGTGTACTTTCCCACAGCACTTCTTTCCCTCTCTCCTCTCTTAGTCACCTACACTAAATCGAGGAAGCAGATTCCCTGCTTCATTATGTACAGTGTCCAACTGACAGTGTGTCTGCCTTTTCCTCCTCCACCTCTTTCCAGTAGCATCGTAAGTTCCCGTAGCTACAAGTGGCGAAACGTTTCATATAATAAATGTCCTGTATTAATATTGGTAGAATTACCGACAATATGTTAAGTAAAAGGACACAAATGCAACTAATGAGACATTTTATTGTGGCAATAAAATGTCTCATTAGTTGCATTTGTGTCCTTTTACTTAATAAATGTCCTGAACCGTACATAATTGTCTTTTTCCACATTTTGTCGGAAAACTTCCCAATATTCTCACTGCCCCACTGAAGTCTCCCAGCTCGGGCTGACGGATGTCAACACCTTGAATAAGCACCATCCTGTGTGATGGAATATGACAGGGAAACAGCTGTTGTTTCCACTGCGTAACGATTATATAGAATAGGCTAACAACAACACATTGATGTTTTATCTAATTTTGTTAAATAAAAAAAATGCCACTTTACCACTTCCCTGCCTCCCAAGAGAGCCCTTGCTAAAGGAAGGGTTAGAGAGAGGCCAAAGGAAGGTACAGAAGCAATGTGCCAAAACTTCCCAGGTCTTTCAGATGTGAGCCGAAGGCACTACCACATGATGATGACTTGGAGACATGTGCAACATCCTTGTATCTTTACTTGTAGACATTTCGCAATCCAGTGGCTTTATCAATACATGATAATATGGAGACAGTAGGAATATATACAGCAGTCAGTAGAAGATGAGGTAATCAGTCCCTCTGCCTAGGAGCAGGTGATGAGCACCGTAGTCTTGAAGAATCTGAAGCACAGGCAGGAAGATTGGTGCTAATACGTATACTGGAGTAGGACTCACAGAAGACGAAGGCATTGTCACTGGTTAGCGGGACTTCCCAGTGGAAGTAGGCCACTACCTACCTGGAGGGTATTCCGGAAATCAACGCCCCCCGCGGCCCGATCCATGACCAGGCCTCCTGGTGGATCAGGGCCTGATCAACGAGGCTGTTACTGCTGGCCGCACGTAGTCCAACGTACGAACCAAGCCCGGCCGATCCGGCACTGACTTTAGGTATCTGTCCAGCTCCCTCTTGAAGACAACCAGGGGTCTATGCCCAATAATTAGGCCAGAAGTTAGCAAATAGGTTGTGGTGGTGTCCTAAGTATCAAGATTCCACGATGTTGCTGTGTCTGACAAGTTGTGGTATAAACCTTGGTAATAAATACCCACAAACTGGTTTAGAAAAACACGTTAGTAAACACTAGGACATATTTATCAGAAAACGTTTCGGTCTTGAAACCATGGTCACTTCTCACAAGTTGTATATCAGTGATATTCTGTCGTTATTGAATACCACTGATATGCACCACATGATTTAAACATTTCTAGGTATAAATTTTACTGACTTGGAGGGCGTATAAATCTGTAATGGAAAGAAGGCGGCGTAGGGGTCGTCCTAGGAAAAATTGAAGGGAGAGGGTACAGGATGTTTTATGTGCGAGGGACTTAGACTCTGATAGGAGCGAGTGGAGGCAAACGGCTTTTGTGACTTGACGTGCTGTTAGAGTATGAGCAAAGTAACATTTATGAAGGGATTCAGGGAAACCGGTTAGCCGGACTTGAGTCCTGGAGGTGGGAAGTACAGTGCCTGAGCTCTGAAGGAGGGGTGGAGATATGTTGCAGTTTTTCAACTGTAATGTTGGCACGCCTCTGGCAAAACAGTGATGGAGTGAAAGATGATGAAAGTGTTTGTTCTTTTCTCGGGTCATCCTGCCTTGGTGGGAAACGGCCGATATATTACTAAAAAAATTACTCTGTCTGAAATTTCTCATTTAGGCTCCCAATAATAATAAATCACACTGACTTAACTGCGTAGTTATAAGGTAAAGCTACACAAATTAATACACACTCGCATGCATGCACAAACATTAGTGAATATGACAGGATTTTCTTGACGCTGCTTCTTAACGAAGCAGAGTAAGGTATCTTTAATAGCTGGAACTGTAATTTCATAGGATTAACCGACTCCACGGTTGCCATATGTCCAGACGTTGTGTGACCACCCTGGCCACACCTGCTGCCTCCTGTCCGTCCGTTGTTGTTACTCACGGCTCCACCAACTCAAGTCTTAGTCAAAATCTTCAACTTGTCGGTTTTCAAACCATTTACCACAGTCAAAATCCAGCACATCTTCGCGCATTCCAGGTGACTGTCTCGCATACGGTTTGCAATAAATTCATCGATTTAGAAAGGATACAGGAAAGCACTGATTTAACGATAGAACATTAGCAGTGGTGATGTTGACCTCACTCAGTGGTGACGTTGACCTCACTTATTCCATGGGTAGAGTAAAAAGTGGGCTGGGCAAGTGTTTTTGCTTGTGTGGTTTGGTTTTGGGCTTATGAGGCACTTGCCTAGTGTGGCCGCCTGGCTTGCTGCAGTATTTCTCCTTTCTCGTGCTCTTATGAGTGAGAGGGGTTGAATTTGAGCATGATTTTGACTTCAGCTCCCTCGGTGACGTGGTGATGGACCAGGTACTTCGGCTCCCTAAGCCCCCTGGTGGTGGACCAGGTGCTTTAGCTCCTTCAGTACCCTGATGATGGACCAGGTGCTTCAGCTCCTTCAATGCCCTGGTGATGGATCAGGTGCTTCAGTTCCCTGGTGATGGACCAGGTGCTTTAGTTCCCTGGTGATGGACCAGGTGCTTCAGTACACTCTTTAATAGTGCCCTGATTATCAAATCTTATTCCATGAATGGAGTAGAAGTTGGGTTGGGCAGGTGTTTAGGTTTGTGGGTTTGGTTTTGAGTTTGAGGGAGACATGCCTAGTGTGGGCCGGTTGGCCTACTGCAATGTTACTTCCTTCTGTGTTCTTATGAATGAGAGGGGTTGGATTTAAGAATATAAGAAAGGAGGAACGCTGCAGCAGGCCTGTTGGCCCATACTAGGCAGGTCCTTCACAATCAGTTCCACTAACACAATATTTGCTCAAACCAATTTTCAACGCCCTGGTGATGGATCATGAACTTCGGCTTATTCAGTGCCCTAGTGATGGACCAGGTGCTTCAACTCCTTTGGTGCTCTTGTGATTTAGAAATTACAGAGGAACTTGGCTCAAGCGACCACAAGTCAATTACCTTTAGCATTGAATGGATGTATGATAGTAGGGATAATTCAGTAACGGTCCCAGATTTTCGCTTAGCAGATTATAATGGACTTAGAGAACACTTATCAACTGTGGACTGGGGTAACGAAGAGAGGTATCAATATGACAGTTTTCTTAACACTATACAGGCTGCTCAAAGAACATTTATCCCGTATAAAGAAATTAGATCAAGTAGAAATGACCCAAAATGGATGAATAATAAGAACATAAGAAAGGAGGAACACTGCAGCAGGCCTGTTGGCCCATACTAGGCAGGTCCTTCACAATCCGTCCCACTAACAGATGATGATAATTAACATAACATAAGAACATAAGAAAGGAGGAACACTGCAGCAGGCCTGTTGGCCCATACTAGGCAGGTCCTTCACAATACGTCCCACTAACAGAATATTTGCTCAACCCAATTTTCAATGCTACCCAAGAAATAAGCTTTGACAATTCTACCCACTCATTCTGAGGAGGATACCAGTGAACTCCAGGAGGATTTGGATAAATTAATGTCTTGGTCTGAAAAGTGGCAGATGAAGTTCAATGTGGACAAGTGTAAGGTGCTAGTCGTTGGTAATGAAAATATCCCTCGAATTTATAAACTAGGTGAAGTTGAGGTTGATCATACAGAATGTGAAAAAGACTTGGGAGTCATGGTAAGCAGAAATCTAAAGCCAAGACAACAGTGCCTAAGTGTGCGCAATAAGGCTAACAGATTACTAGGATTTATTTCAAGAAGTATAAGCAACAGAAGTCCAAAAGTTATTTTACAGCTCTATACATCACTAGTGAGACCTCATTTGGATTATGCAGCTCAGTTTTGGTCTCCTTACTACAGGATGGATATAAAATCATTGGAGAACATACAAAGAAGAATGACTAAAATGATTTACAGTATAAGAAATCTCCCGTATGAAGATAGACTTAGAGCATTGAATCTCCACTCTCTGGAGAGACGTAGAATGAGGGGAGATATCATCGAGGTGTACAAGTGGATGATGGGCATAAACAAAGGAGATATTAATAAAATACTGAGGATATCGAACCAAGTAAGAACGAGAAATAACGGATTTAAATTGGATAAATTTAGATTTAGAAAGGACATAGGCAAGTACTGGTTTTCGAACAGAGTTGTAGATGCGTGGAACAATCTTCCGATTAGGGTGATAGAGGCTAGGACCTTGGGTGACTTTAAAAAGAGATTGGACAAATATATGAGTGGGAGGGGCTGGGTTTGATTAGTGTCGTGAGTACAGGAGTAAACTCTTAGGTAGTGGTGGTTTTGATAAGGACCTGCCTTGTATGGGCCAGTAGGCCTTCTGCAGTGTTCCTCCATTCTTATGTTCTTATGAGTCCCACTCAAATCCAACCCCTCTCACTCATGAATTTATCCAACCTAAATTTGAAACTACCCAAGGTCCTAGCTTCAATAACCCTACTAGGCAGACTGTTCCACTCATCAACTACCCTATTTCCAAACCAATACTTTCCTATATCCTTTCTAAATCTAAACTTATCTAACTTGAATCCATTATTGCGGGTTCTCTCTTGGAGAGATATCCTCAAGACCATATTTATATCCCCTTTGTTAATACCCATTTTCCACTTGCCTGCCGAATGTCACATTCAGGGTTTTAAATTCTTCCAATTAGACAGAAGTATCGGGAAGGGGGGTGGGGTGGCACTCTATGTCCGTGATCATTTAAATTGTTGTATAAAAATGGGTATAAAGTCTGAATTAACACATACAGAGTCTGTCTGGATAGAATTTTCAGAGGGCATGAAAAATTGATTTTAGGTGTGATATACCGTCCCCCAAACTTAAATAGGGACCAAGGGAGACTACTATGGGAGGAAATTGTTAAGGCCACAATGCACGATAACGTAGTTATTCTGGATAGAATTTTCAGAGGGGCATGAAAAATTGATTTTAGGTGTGATATACCGTCCCCAAACTTAGATAGGGACCAAGGGAGACTACTATGGGAGGAAATTGTTAAGGCCACAATGCACGATAACGTAGTTATTCTGGGTGACTTCAACTTTAGTCAAATTGATTGGAATTTTTTGACTGGGAATTTAGAATCTAACGATTTCTTAGAAGTAGTTCAAGATTGTTTTTTGAAGCAGTTTGTGACAGAACCTACAAGGGGAAATAACCTGCTTGACTTAGTTCTGGCAAACAAGGAAACCCTTGTTAACAATTTAGAAATTACAGAGGAACTCGGCGCAAGCGACCACAAATCAATTACCTTTGGCATTGAATGGAAGTTTCATAGTAGGAATAACTCAGTAACGGTCCCAGATTTTCGCTTAGCAGATTATAATGGACTTAGAGAACACTTATCATCTGTGGACTGGGGTAATGAAGAGAGCTATCAATATGACAGTTTTCTGAACACTATACATGCTGCCCAAAGAACATTTATCCCATATAAAGAAAATAGATCGAATAGAAATGACCCAAAATGGATGAATAATAGGCTCAAATATCTTTTAGGGCAGAAGACAGGAATTTATAGGCGCATAAAAAGAGGTGAGGGTCATCTTATAAATCAGTATACGTTGGCGAAACATCCAGAGACCTACAAACACGCATTTCAGAACACCAGTACGCAGGCAGATCTGACGACTCAAGAAATGCCTGTGTTCAACACCGAAATTTACACAACCATTTAATCAACTACAGAAACGCAAGACTCATCGCCAGAGAAGACAACACGCAATACCGAAGAATCCTAGAATCATCACTCATCTGTATATCCAACAACTTCAACCAGAACAACGGCTTCTACAACATAGGCGCATAAAAAGAGGTGAGGGTCATCTTATAAATCAGTATACTGACATTAAGAGGGACGTTAAAAAGGGAATAAGAAAAGCTAAACGGGACTATGAAATTAAAGTTGCTAGGGATTCAAAACTAACCCAAAAGTTTTTCCAGGTTTATAGAACAAAAGTTAGGGATAAGATAGGTCCCCTTAAAAATAACTTTGGGCATCTTACTGACAAGGAGAATGATATGTGCTCTATTTTTAATAATTATTTTCTCTCGGTTTTCACACAGGAAGACATTAATAATATCCCAGTAATTAATTTTTACAGAGGCCCAGAAGAAGATAAATTATGTAATATCACAGTCACTAGCGAAATGATTGTGAAACAGCTGGACCGACTGAAACAAAATAAATCGCCGGGTCCTGATGAGCTTTTTGCAAGGGTTCTTAAGGAATGCAAATGGAACTCTGTGAACCAATATCTAACATTTTTAATTTATCTCTTCAAACAGGTGTAGTGTCTGATATGTGGAAGATGGCTAATGTAATTCCTATTTTTAAAGCAGGGGACAAGTCGCTACCGTCAAACTACCGCCCAATAAGCCTGACCTCAATTGTAGGCAAATTACTAGAGTCAATTATAGCTGATATTATTAGAAGCCATCTAGATAACCATAATTTGATTAATGATACCCAGCATGGATTCACGAGGGGCCGTTCCTGCCTATCTAATTTATTAACCTTCTTCAGTAAAGCTTTTGAGGCTGTTGATCACGATAAAGAATTCGATATTGTTTATTTAGACTTTAGTAAGGCTTTTGATAGAGTACCGCACCAGAGACTGTTAAAGAAAGTGGCAGCTCATGGCATTGGGGGAAAAGTGCTGTCATGGATCGAGTCATGGCTCACCAATAGGAAGCAGAGAGTGTGCATAAATGGGGTTAAATCCGAATGGGGACTTGTAACAAGTGGTGTTCCACAGGGATCAGTCTTAGGCCCATTGTTATTTATAATATATATCAATGACCTTGATGAGGGAATTACTAGTGATATGAGCAAATTCGCCGACGACACGAAGATAGGTAGGATAATTGATTCAAACATAGATGTCATAGAACTTCAGGAAGATTTAGACAAACTTAACTCGTGGTCAGAAAAGTGGCAGATGCAGTTCAATGTAGATAAATGCAAGGTACTGAAGCTCGGGAGTATCCATAACCCAAGCACTTATAAGTTAAATAACGTAGAACTTAGCCATACAGATTGCGAGAAGGACTTGGGGGTGATGGTAAGCAGCAACCTTAAACCAAGACAGCAATGCCTAAGCGTACGTAATAAGGCAAATAGATTACTGGGATTTATATCAAGAAGTGTTAGCAACAGAAGTCCAGAGGTTATATTACAGCTTTATACATCATTAGTAAGGCCTCACCTAGATTACGCAGCCCAGTTTTGGTCTCCATATTACAGAATGGACATAAATTCGTTAGAAAACATTCAGCGTAGAATGACTAAATTAATACATAGCATTAGAAATCTTCCTTACGAAGGAAGATTGAAGACCCTAAAATTACATTCACTTGTAAGACGTAGAATGAGGGAGACATGATCGAGGTATACAAGTGGAAAATGGGTATTAACAAAGGGGATATAAATAAGGTCTTGAGGATATCTCTCCAAGAGAGAACCCGCAATAATGGATTCAAGTTAGATAAGTTTAGATTTAGAAAGGATATAGGAAAGTATTGGTTTGGAAATAGGGTAGTTGATGAGTGGAACAGTCTGCCTAGTAGGGTTATTGAAGCAAGGACCTTGGGTAGTTTTAAATTTAGGTTGGATAAATTCATGAGTGAGAGGGGTTGGATTTGAGTGGACTCGCGCATGAGTGGGTAGAATTGTCAAAGCTTATTTCTTGGGTAGCATTGAAAATTGGGTTGAGCAAATATTCTGTTAGTGGGACGGATTGTGAAGGACCTGCCTAGTATGGGCCAACAGGCCTGCTGCAGTGTTCCTCCTTTCTTATGTTCTTATGTTATTGCCAAGAAACTTCTTCAACGCTATCCCACCTAGAACTCAAGAATGGTACACTGCAGGTCCTTTAAGTCACACCATGTTTTCACACTACTTTTAAGACTCACATGCAGCTTTCTCCACCTGACCCAGCATTCTCCACCTGACTGTACCCTATATATATCTCTATGTTGCTCATTTTCCAGGTAGATCTGTCTGTGACTAGATAAAGCCCACTGCGTGGGCGAAACGTTGTCAATAAAGGATCACATTATACTGCTTATGTGTTTATTTTTCCATACTGACATTAAGAGGGACGTTAAAAAGGGGATAAGAAAAGCTAAACGGGACTACGAAATTAAAGTTGCTAGGGATTCGAAAACTAACCCAAAAGGTTTTTCCAGGTGTATAGAACAAAAGTTAGGTAGGATAATCGATTCAGACGTAGATGTCAGTGAACTACAGGAGGATTTAGACAAACTCAATTCCTGGTCAGAAAAATGGCAGATGCAGTTCAATGTAGATAAATGCAAAGTTCTAAAGCTCGGGAGTGTCCATAACCCAGGCACTTATAAGTTAAATAACGTAGAACTTAGCCATACAGATTGCGAGAAGGACTTGGGGGTGATGGTAAGCAGCAACCTTAAACCAAGACAGCAATGCCTAAGCGTACGTAATAAGGCAAATAGATTACTGGGATTTATATCAAGAAGTGTTAGCAACAGAAGTCCAGAGGTTATATTACAGCTTTATACATCATTAGTAAGGCCTCACCTAGATTACGCAGCTCAGTTCTGGTCTCCATATTACAGAATGGACATAAATTCGTTAGAAAATATTCAGCGTAGAATGACTAAATTAATACATAGCATTAGAAATCTTCCTTACGAAGAAAGATTGAAGACCCTTAAATTACATTCACTTGTAAGACGTAGAATGAGGGGAGACATGATCGAGGTATACAAGTGGAAAATAGGTATTAACAAAGGGGATATAAATAAGGTCTTGAGGGTATCTCTCCAAGAGAGAACCCGCAATAATGGATTCAAGTTAGATAAGTTTAGATTTAGAAAGGATATAGGAAAGTATTGGTTTGGAAATAGGGTAGTTGATGAGTGGAACAGTCTGCCTAGTAGGGTTATTGAAGCTAGGACCTTGGGTAGTTTTAAATTTAGGTTGGATAAATTCATGAGTGAGAGGGGTTGGATTTGAGTGGAATTGCACATGAGTAAATAAAATTATCAAATCTTATTTCTTGGGTAGCATTGAAAGTTGGGTTGAACAAGTGTTCTGTTGGTGGGATGGAATGTGAAGGACCTGCCTAGTATGGGCCAACAGGCCTGCTGCAGTGTTCCTCCTTTCTTATGTTCTTATAGGTCCCCTTAAAAATAATTATGGGTATCTTACTGACAAAGAGAATGAAATGTGCTCTATTTTTAATAATTATTTTCTCTCGGTTTTCACTCAGGAAGACACTAATAATATCCCAAGAATTAGGTATTTTAGTGGGTCTGAAGAAGATAAATTATGTAGTATCACAGTCACTAGCGAAATGGTTATCAAACAGATAGACCGTTTGAAGCAAAATAAATCGCCAGGCCCTGATGAGCTTTTTTCAAGGGTTCTTAAGGAATGCAAAATCGAACTCTGTGAACCCTTAACTAACATTTTTAACCTATCTCTTCAAACAGGTGTAGTGTCTGATACGTGGAAGATGGCTAATGTAATTCCTATTTTTAAAGCAGGGGACAAGTCGTTACCATCAAATTACCGCCCAATAAGTCTAACATCAATTGTAGGCAAATTATTAGAGTCGATTATAGCTGATAACATAAGAAGCCATCTCGATAGGCATAATTTGATTAATGATACTCAACATGGATTCACCAGGGGCCGTTCCTGCCTAACTAATTTATTAACTTTTTCAGTAAGGCTTTTGAGGCAGTTGATCATGATAAAGAATTCGATATCGTTTATTTGGATTTTAGTAAGGCTTTTGATAGAGTACCACATCAGAGACTGTTAAAGAAAGTGGCTGCTCACGGCATTGGGGGTAAAGTGTTTTCATGGATCGAGTCATGGCTCACCAATAGGAAGCAGAGGGTGTGCATAAATGGGGTTAAATCTGAGTGGGGATCTGTAACAAGTGGCGTTCCACAGGGATCAGTTTTGGCCCGTTGTTGTTTATAATATATAAAATGACCTTGACGAGGGAATTACTAGTGATATGAGCAAATTCGCTGATGACACGAAGATAGGTAGGATAATCGATTCAGACGTAGATGTCAGGAACTTCAGGAGGATTTAGACAAACTCAATTCCTGGTCAGAAAATGGCAGATGCAGTTCAATGTAGATAAATGCAAAGTTCTAAAGCTCGGGAATGTTCATAACCCTAGCACCTACCAGCTTAATAATGTTGAACTCAGCCGTACAGAATGCGAAAAGGATCTGGGGTTATGGTAGCAGCAACCTCAAACCAAGTCAGCAATGCCTAAGCGTAAGAAATAAAGCAAATAGATTACTGGGATTTATATCAAGAAGTGTAAGCAACAGAAGTCCAGCGGTTATATTACAGCTTTATACATCATTAGTAAGGCCTCACCTAGATTATGCAGCTCAGTTCTGGTCTCCATTTTACAGAATGGATATAAATTCGTTAGAAAACATTCAGCGACGAATGACAAAGTTAATTCATAGCATTAGAAATCTTCCGTATGAAAGATTGAAGACCCTTAAATTACATTCACTTGTAAGACGAAGAATGAGGGGAGACATGATCGAGGTATATAAGTGGAAGATGGGTATTAATAAGGGGGATATAAATAAGGTCTTGAGGATATCTCTCAAAGAGAGAACCCGCAATAATGGATTCAAATTGGATAAGTTTAGATTTAGAAAGGATATAGGAAAATATTGGTTTGGAAATAGGGTAGTTAATGAGTGGAACAGTCTGCCTAGTAGGGTCATTGAAGCTAGGACCTTGGGTAGTTTAAAATTTAGGTTGGATAAATTCATGAGTGAGAGGGGTTGGATTTGAGTGGGACTCGCACTTGAATGGAAGTGACTGGGAATTTAGAATCTAACGACTTCTTAGAAGTAGTTCAAGATTGTTTTTCGAAGCAGTTTGTGACAGAACCTACAAGGGGAAATAACCTGCTTGACTTAGTTCTGGCAAACAAGGAAACCCTTGAATGGCATTGAATGGAAGTTTCATAGTACGAATAACTCAGTAACGGTCCCAGATTTTCGCTTAGCAGATTACAATGGACTTAAAGAACACTTATCATCTGTGGACTGGGGTAATGAAGAGAGCTATCAATATGACAGTTTTCTGAACACTATACATGCTGCCCAAATAACATTTATCCTATATAAAGAAATTAGATCGAATAGAAATGACCCAAAATGGATGAATAATAGGCTCAAATATCTTTTAGGGCAGAAGAAAGGAATTTATAGGCGTATCAAAAGAGGTGAGGGTCATCTTATGAGTCAGTATATTGACATTAAGAGGGACGTTAAAAAGGGGATAAGAAAAGCTAAACGGGACTACGAAATTAAAGTTGCTAGGGATTCGAAAACTAACCCAAAAAGTTTTTTCCAGGTGTAAAGAACAAAAGTTAGAGATAAGATAGAAATAAATGGTATAAAATACCGACACAATGGAAAAATAAACACATAAGCAGTATAATGTGATCCTTTATTGACAACGTTTCGCCCACGCAGTGGGCTTTATCGAGTCACAGACAGATCTACCTGGAAAATGAGCAACATGGAGATATATATAGGGTACAGTCAGGTGGAGAATGCTGGGTCAGGTGGTGAAAGCTGCATGTGAGTCTTAAAAGTAGTGTGATAGTTAAAAACATAGTGTGACTTAAAGGACCTGCAGTGTACCATTTTTGAGTACTAGGTGGGATAGCGTTGAAGAAGTTTCTTGGCAATAGGTTCAGCTATGTTGTAGAAGCCGTTGTTCTGGTTGAAGTTGTTGGATATACAGATGAGTGATGATTCTAGGATTCTTCGGTATTGCGTGTTGTCTTCTCTGGCGATGAGTCTTGCCGAACCTATTGCCCTTTGTTAATACCCATTTTCCACTTGTATACCTCGATCATGTCTCCCCTCATTCTACGTCTTACAAGTGAATGTAATTTAAGGGTCTTCAATCTTTCTTATGTTCTTATGTTGAACAAATATCTTGTTAGTGGGATGGAATGTGAAGGACCTGCCTAGTATGAGGCAACAGCCCTGCTGCAGTTCTTATGTCTATTCAGGTCAGGTGAAATCCAGAGTATATATATACGTGCAGCAAGACCGTGATCGTTTCCACAGAACAGGTGAATTACATCGACATCTTCGAGATCCTCAGAAACTGCCCGTGTCAAGAGGCAGTTTCTGACGAATCAATCAATCACCTAGCTCGTCCTTTCTCGTGTCTGTGTGAAGATGGAAGTTATAAAATCCCAAAGAGGTGGTGATAAACTTTGTTTGGACGGTTTTATGTACACACGAAAGACAACACCTAAACGAGCCAATCACATTACATGGACATGCGTCAGACGAGATCCAGTGCGATGCAATGCCGAACTTAAAACAACCAAAAATTTTCAAACACCAGTTTTGCTTCACAAGCATTGTCACCTTTCAGACGAAGTTGGCGTTGCACTAGAGATATGTCGTCAAAAAATGAAAGAAAGAGCCATTGACACAAATGACAAGCCTCGATATATATTGGCTTTTATACGCGAAAACGCGGCAGACGAAGTCAAGGCACTTCTACCCAACGCTGGAGTAAGCAGACGCCTCATTCACCGAGCCCGAGCAGCTCATAGACAAACAATGAATCTGAAAGATAGAACGACAAGTTCTTCAACCTCATCGGACAGGCTCACCCAACATTGTAGAAGCTCGTCAGGTGTTTACAAGCTTCATGAGGGAGGAATCAGGCCAAAGAAGAGGATAAAGAAAGTGAATGCGGAACTACAGTCAAGGCTGCGGAACTTTTATGAAGACCATGTAGCTGGTCACGAGACCATTCCCGTGTTGGTAAAGGACATCAAAGTTGAGCCCACGGATGACGTAAGCCAAGACATCAAAGTTGAGCCGGTGGATGACGTAAGCCAAGACATCAAAGTTGAGCCCATGGATGACGTAAGCCAAGACATCAAAGTTGAGCCCATGGATGACGTAAGCCAAGACATCAAAGTTGAGCCGGTGGATGACGTAAGCCAAGACATCAAAGTTGAGCCCATGGATGACGTAAGCCAAGACATCAAAGTTGAGCCGGTGGATGACGTAAGCCAAGACATCAAAGTTGAGCCGGTGGATGACGTAAGCCAAGACATCAAAGTTGAGCCCATGGATGACGTAAGCCAAGACATCAAAGTTGAGCCGGTGGATGACGTAAGCCAAGACATCAAAGTTGAGCCGGTGGATGACGTAAGCCAAGACATCAAAGTTGAGCCGGTGGATGACGTAAGCCAAGACATCAAAGTTGAGCCGGTGGATGACGTAAGCCAAACATCAAAGTGAGCCGGTGGATGACTAAGCCATTACATCAGAGTTAGCGTGGATGACGTAACCAATACATCAAAGTGAGCCGGTGGATGACGTAAGCCAAGACATCAAATTGAGCCGGGATGACGTAAGCCAACGACATCAAAGTTGAGCCGGTGGATGACGTAAGCCAAGACATCAAAGTTGAGCCGGTGGATGACGTAAGCCAAGACATCAAAGTTGAGCCGGTGGATGACGTAAGCCAAGACATCAAAGTTGAGCCGGTGGATGACGTAAGCCAAGACATCAAAGTTGAGCAGCTAGACGACGTAAGCGAACGCATCAAAGTACGTGGTACTATTTAGTATTTACGATTATGTGTTCAACATAGGCGTGACCATCACCACTCACCTCAACATAGGCGTGACCATCACCACTCACCTCAACATAGGCGTGACCATCACCACTCACCTCAACATCCTCGACAGAAACATCACCTTCACCTTCATTGTCAGTCACCACTCACCTGAAAAACAACGACAATATAAGAATCATTACATTAATATAAACTGAACAAATTAAGTCAGTAATTAAGTAATTACTTTTTTTCATATTAATATACCTGCACCTCGAGGGAGAAACAATCTAAAGAATTAAATTATGCCAAATTCCTCGCCTGCCTATGGATTCAGTTTCAAATTCTTGCGTGCATTTTTAGGCAAATTTCTCAATGTAAATTATTTAGGCTGGGTTAGATGGTCGTCTATTAAAATATTCCCGTTTACAAGCATATAAAATATATTAAATACCAGAATTATATAACAATTATTTTTGAAGTGTGAATTGATAACGGAAAGTCCCACCACGCGGACGTTGAAATACAATGTTTACAATGTAAATACAATGTAAACATTGTAAATACAATGTATACAATGTAAATACAATGTAAACATTGTAAATACAATGTAAACATTGTAAATACAATGTAAACATTGTAAATACAATGTAAACATTGTAAATACAATGTAAACATTGTAAATACAATGTAAACATTGTAAATACAATGTATTTGACTGAAGAAGTCTACTGTGTAGGCGAAATCTTTCAAAAATAAAGATACCCAACTGCTGCACATGTGTCTTATTCATCAACTTGTCGGTATTTTATTCTATTTTCGACATACAAAACAAGAAAGTGACTTTACTTAGGAAGATGGTAATACCTGTGAGTGTGAGAACAGAAAGAAGACTATATGAAAACATAAGATAAAGTGAGGGAGATGCAGTAGCAAAAATAATGTTAAGTAAAAGGACACAAATGCAACTAATGTGACATTTTATTGTGGCAACGTTTCGCTCTCCAGGAGCTTTGTCAAGCCGTTACGAACAATACATGTAATACTGCCACTAGTATTACACCTCACTAAGCCTATATATACCCTCTGTGTCCATGTATTGTTTGTAACGGCTTGACAAAGCTCCTGGTGAGCGAAACGTTTCCACAATAAAATGTCACATTAGTTGCACTTGTGTCCTTATACTTTAGATATTGTCGGTAATTCTACCAATATTAATACAACAAAAATAAAAATAGTAAGATGAAAAAGGAAAGAACAAGTAAAATAGGGAAAAATGTGAAGAGGCGAGGATGAAAGTTGGAAAGAGTAAAATAAATAAAAAGTTAAAGATAAACAAGAGGACATTGTAGGTGAAAAAAAAAACTGGTGAAACTTTGTTACGGATAAAATAAGGTGAAAATGGTGAATAATCTTGAGAAATAGGGAGAAACGTGTAAGATGGTGAGAACATGGGAAGATGAAGTAAGAATTAAGCTAGACACTGAATGAGAAGACCGTCCAAAGGGGAATGCCGAGTAGTGGAAGGACGGGAAAAAGATGGAAGGGGGAGTAGGTAATAGTAGAGAGATGTGCCATGGAAGGAAAAAGAATCAGTTTCATTTACAAAACAACAAAACCAGTTGGTTATTTAGCGCTTTCAACACATTCCACCTGCAATATTAAATTTACACTCTATCAACTTGCTGATATCGTCAACAATCTTGCTGATATCGTCAACAATCTTGCTGATATCGTCAACAATCTTGCTGCAGAAACCATAATCACCAAGTCAAATAAAACTGTTCGAAGAAATTTTTTTCCACATTCTGGACTCCAAATCCGGAATTCTTTGAGCGTCACTGGTCATAATTGTGAGCAAATTTAGACGGGGAAAAATATCCCCATTTACGAAGAAAGTTTGCCATGAGACAATGAGACAGACATCCAGTAGTGAGAGTGGCACACCTCCCACAGACGTCACTGCCCCTAGACAAAAGTGAAATGAGTTACACCAATAATAATAATAATAATAACGATAGTAATATAACAGTAAAATTAATAATAATAATAATAATAATATATTTCTACAAGTACATGACACAACTGGTACAGACCTAACTGACATCATTGACAAACTATAGAAAGCTCCTGGTTATGCTGACCACTTCGGACATCTTAGGTTAATTTTGTCCTCAACAGTTGGAAAAACATTAGGGACGTATTTCCATAAGACACCTGCTGTCCCTGTTCACCCATCAGTTTAAAATGGGTACCTGGGTGTTAGTCGACTGGTGTGGGTCGCATCCTGGGACAAAACTGACAGCGTCTATATCACAAGATAGGCAACAAATAGCTACTACACTCTGGTTGTACCTTTCTCAAGAACATCACTTCATCTTGGATCCTTTATTAATAGAATGATTCGAGTCTGTAATATATATTTGTAGAACATAAAGTCAATCGACCAAATGAAATAAATCTCTGGCCCACAGATGGATACAACTTCATCCTGTTTCCTATTTCATACCAATAAAAAAGCTTTCTAGAGAATATACAAAAAACCTTCACTGTACGTATTAGATGAGTCAAGTCCCTTATTTCCTGGGACCATTTGAAGTCCTTTGACCTGTGCTCCCTGGAATGCAGGCGAGAAAGATACATCATAATCCCAGATCTGCACACAAATCCCTCCATATGAAATCAAAAGACTAGGCAGACGGTGCAACATACCCCTAATGAAAAGCAGGAGTGTCATGAGTACAATGAGAGAAAACACAATAAGTGTCCGAGAACCAAGACTGTTCGACTGCCTCCCATCATACATGAGACCCCTGGCCGTCTCCAAGAGGGATACCTAAAGTCAGTGCCAAATCAGGCGGGCTGTGGTTCGTACGTTGGATTGCATGCTGCCAGTAGTAATAACTTGGTTGATCAGGTCCTGTTCCACCGGAAGACCTGGTCGAGGACCAGGATGCGGGGGCGTTGACCCCCGGAACAACCTCCTGGTAGACTCCAGGAACCTTCAGGTAGCTGAGGTAGGTAACAGCTCTTAGCTTGTAAATAAAGTTAGGAACTCTTAACCTAACCCTGTAAAAACCCTTGTGTATAAAAAAAGGGGGGAGGAAGAAGGAAGAGAAGGGGAAGAGAGGAAAGGTGAGAGAAAGAGAGGGGAGGGAAAAGAGGAAAGATGGGCGGCAGGAGAAAATGACAGAGGAGATATGGAAAAGAGAGAATAGATGGGGAAGGGGAAAAAGGAAAGAGATAGAGAGAGAGAGAGAGAGAGAGAGAGAGAGAGAGAGAGAGAGAGAGAGAGAGAGAGAGAGAGAGAGAGACAGAGAGAGAGAGACAGAAGAGACAAAGACGCACAGTAAGAAAGAGGGGAGATAGACAAAGAGAAAGACAAACACAGAACAAGCACACACACACACACACAAACTAAGACGGTGTTCCATCTTGTTTCGTCTTCATGTTACTGTTCATCTTGTGTTCTCTTCTTCCCTTCCTCCCTCCGTCGCTTCCTTTCGAAGCTCGTGTCAATCAGCAGTTATTCCACACAACATTGAACTAAACTAATTGGGCTGATCGTGCCCAGCTTTTTCTCGTGGTTACACAGCTGCAGGTGTGAGGGGTGATGGATGCTCAGGACCAGAGACGAGGAGGGCAGCGAGGTGAAGACAACGACCACCAGAGACGAGGAGGGCAGCGAGGGGAAGACAACGACCACCAGAGACGAGGAGGGCAGCGAGGGAAGACAACGACCACCAGAGACGAGGAGGGCAGCGAGGTGAAGACAACGACCACCAGAGACGAGGAGGGCAGCGAGGGGAAGACAACGACCACCAGAGACGAGGAGGGCAGCGAGGGGAAGACAACGACCACCAGAGACGAGGAGGGCAGCGAGGTGAAGACAACGACCACCAGAGACGAGGAGGGCAGCGAGGGAAAGACAACGACCACCAGAGACGAGGAGGGCAGCGAGGTGAAGACAACGACCACCAGAGACGAGGAGGGCAGCGAGGGAAAGACAACGACCACCAGAGACGAGGAGGGCAGCGAGGGGAAGACAACGACCACCAGAGACGAGGAGGGCAGCGAGGGAAAGACAACGACCACCAGAGACGAGGAGGGCAGCGAGGGAAGACAACGACCACCAGAGACGAAGGAGGGCCAGTCGAGGTAGTCAACGACCACCGAGACTGAAGGGCAGCGAGTGGAAGACAACGACCACCAGAGACGAGGAGGGCAGGAGGAAGACAACGACCACTCAGGGCGAGGAAGGTGAGGACCAGCCACCAGAGACGAGGAGGGCAGCGAGGTGAAGACAACGACCACCAGAGACGAGGAGGGCAGCGAGGGAAGACAACGACCACCAGAGACGAGGAGGGCAGCGAGGTGAAGACAACGACCACCAGAGACGAGGAGGGCAGCGAGGGAAGACAACGACCACCAGAGACGAGGAGGGCAGCGAGGTGAAGACAACGACCACCAGAGACGAGGAGGGCAGCGAGGGAAGACAACGACCACCAGAGACGAGGAGGGCAGCGAGGGGAAGACAACGACCACCAGAGACGAGGAGGGCAGCGAGGTGAAGACAACGACCACCAGAGACGAGGAGGGCAGCGAGGGAAGAAACGACCACCAGAGACGAGGAGGGCAGCGAGGGAAGACAACGACCACCAGAGACGAGGAGGGCAGCGAGGGAAGACAACGACCACCAGAGACGAGGAGGCAGCGAGGTGAAGACAACGACCACCAGAGACGAGGAGGGCAGCGAGGTGAAGACAACGACCACCAGAGACGAGGAGGGCAGCGAGGTGAAGACAACGACCACCAGAGACGAGGAGGGCAGCGAGGTGAAGACAACGACCACCAGAGAGAAGGCAGCAGGAAGAGAGGAACGAATATGTACAGAGACGAACACAAGGATAAAGGGAACAGAGAGAATACAATGTGGTGCAGGGAGAATATAAGGAAGGAGCAGGGAGAATACAAGGTAGCAAGGAAGAGAATACAATGAAGGTGCAAGGAGAATACAAGGAACAGGCAGAACACAAGGAGGGAACAGGAAGGAGAATACAAGGAAGGTACAGGGAGAATAAAAGTAAAAAGCAGGGAGAGTACAAGGAGGTACTAGATACGCTAAGATTAACAAGGTCTCCATCAGGATAATGTTTGAAGCAGATTCACTCCCTCCCTTCATTCCTTCCTCCTCCTCCTCCCCTCTTCTCTTTTCCCCTTCCTTCTCTCCCTATCTTAGGTCTTGTTTTCACGCTCGCAACTTCCTCATAGTTCACAAAAGTTTTTCAAAGTCAAGAATGTGAAAAATAAAATCTGAAAAAATAATGTTAAGAAACTTGATCAAATTTTATTAAAAGGTTACAAAGTTTGAGAAAATGACAACAATTATTACCCAGAACAGAGTAAATAAAACAAAAACTGTGATATACCTGTGACAAGTTTGAGTTTTTCTTCCCTCGCCTTACGGCCTTGAAACCAGACTTTCTATTGATTGCTTGTTCAACCAAACTGTTGCTATCAGTCCGTTAGCCCACATTTCCATTACAACCTGGCTGATCTGGTACTTGTCCTTAGATACCTGGAGAGTTACCAGTCCTATACAAAGAAGAAGAATGGTGAATATCATAAGGCATTTGAGGTAATCAGTCCCTCAACCTGGGAGTCGACGTAATCACTCCATCCATCTTGAAAAGTCGATATAATCAGTCCATTAATCCTGGAAAAGTCGATGTAATCAGTCTTTTCAAGACTGATGAACCGATTACATCGACTCCAGGCTGAGGGACTGATTACCTTAAACTCCTTCTGATCTTCACCATTCTTTTGTATTGGACTGATGAAGCCACTGTGTGGCGAAACGTTTCCCCAATAAAGATACCCAAGTGTTGCACATCTATCTTAATTTATCAGAAGTGATGACAGTTGTAAGAATTACAGAGCACTTTGACCCACTCAACGCTCATAGCCACATGAAAAAAAATATATGGAAGACAAAAAAATAAGGATAAAATTATCAAATAAAAGCAAGAACAAACACTTTAATGAATAGAATCATACCAAGTTAAAACAGCAGCATCAGTTAAAAAATAATTAAATTAACGTCAGAAGACTCCTAAAAGTTCCCCGAGGTCTCTACAGGCACGAAGGTGGAAAGGCCTAAGCCGTGGGTAAGATGTTAAATCATGATGCACAGTCAGTGGCTTGTCACAGGAGCGCCTGCTAACAGGTGGCTATGTATGAGATGTGTGCGTGTCTGATCCTCGAACGACAGAGATTCATCTCAAAGTGACGATTCCTGTTAAAGGAGGAGGAGGGCCAAGCACTCAGGTTTTGTTGAACACTATAACTTGTTGTCCGTTGGGCCCACGGTCCGCATCCTCCCAAGGACATATCTGAATATGGTTCATGAAGTCACTAAGTCAAAAGATTACTGTAGAGTAGGCTTGTTCAGCAGCCTTTGCTTTGACATGCGCCCATTCATTTCCTGGGATACTAACACGGCCCAGGCACCAACAGAACTCATAATAGTGCCGCATGTGGAGACTAGCTAACCACTCCTGGATCCTTTGGACCACAGGGTGGACAGAAGCATAATGGACCAGGGCAGAGCACACTAGAAATCTGGGTGCACAGTGAACCGAGAACCAACTCAGCCAGTTTTCAGGGCATAAGTAGTGAGGATTGCATGAAGCTCCGCAATGAACACAGAAGACTCTCTTATGGTAACCGTATACAATAAGAATCTTCACCGACAATTATAACAAGTGTTAAGCAGAGTAAGAAGTGGGTATGTGGACTGGAGTACAGGAAGAATGTTGCAACACGTGTGAAAGAGAAACTGTTCTAACACTAGCATGTTTGGCACTCTTTCAGGCAGTGAAGACGCTGAGAGCAGGTTGGTGTGGGAAGAAAGTGGTTGGAAGATGGTTGGGTGGTGGTTGGAAGATGGTTGGGTGGTGGTTGGAAGATGGTTGGGTGGTGGTTGGAAGATGGTTGGGTGGTGGTTGGAAGATGGTTGGGTGGTGGTTGGAAGATGGTTGGGTGGTGGTTGGAAGATGGTTGGGTGGTGGTTGGAAGATGGTTGGGTGGTGGTTGGAAGATGATTGGGTGGTTGGACAGCGGTTGGGTGGTGGTTGGAAGATGGCTGGGTGGTGGTTGGAAGATGGTTGGGTGGTGGTTGGAAAGTGGTTGGAAGATGGTCGGGTGGTGGTTGGAAGGCAGCTGGAAAGGGAGTTGGGAGGCAGTTAGACGAAGGTTAGAAGCGATAAAGTGCGACAGATGGTGCAAGACGAAAGGTGGGTGGTAGGTGGCTTTATTAAGACGAAAGGCGAGCGGAAAGCAGGTGACAGGTGAAAGACGGGAGGAGGGAAGAATTTAACGAACGATTACTGGAATTAGTGCAAGAAAGTAGCGGTCAACGGAGGAAGGGACGGAAAGGCTATGATGGGAAGGGGATGGTGGGAAGCCTATGATGGGAAGGGGATGGTGGGAAGCCTAGAGGAAGGGAAGGGAAGGACTGATGGAGGAAATAGCAAGAACACTGAGGTAAGACATAACCACCAGTAGTAATGGTGGTTTTAGCGGTGATAATGGAAGCGTTGATGGTGATAACAAGTGGCTGGTAAGGCAGCATTAAAGGCGGTGCAACAGTGACAATTGTTGTTGGTGGTGGTCCTCAGTGTTGCAAGCTGTTGTGGTGGTTGTTGTTGAAGGTGGTGGTACTGGTTGTTATTGAGGGTGGTGGTTGTTAAGGGTGACGATAGTGGTTGAGTATGGTGGAGGTGGTTGTTGAAGGTGGTGGTAGTGATTGTTGAGGGTGGTGGTAGTGATTGTTGAGGGTG
This sequence comes from Cherax destructor, assembly GCA_009830355.1. Lineage (NCBI taxonomy): Eukaryota > Metazoa > Arthropoda > Malacostraca > Decapoda > Parastacidae > Cherax > Cherax destructor. Next base: position 43,166 of record WNWK01001975.1, read on the forward strand.
GTGGTAGTGATTGTTGAGGGTGGTGGTAGTGATTGTTGAGGGTGGTGGAAGTGATTAAGGGTGGTGGAAGTGATTAAGGGTGGTGGTGGTTGAGGGTGGTGGTAGTGATTGTTGAGGGTGGTGGTGGTTGAGTGTGGTGGTAGTGATTGTTGAATGTGGTGGTTGAGGGTGGTGGGTGGTGGTTGTCGAGGGTGGTGGTAGTGATTGGTGAGGGTGGTGGTTGTCGAGGGTGGTGGTGGTGGTTGAGGGTGGTGGTAGTGACTGCTGAGGGTGGTGGTAGTGATTGTTGAGGGTGGTGGTGGTTGTGATAACTGAGGGTACCGTTGAGGGTGGTCAAGGGTAATGTAACAGGCTAATAACGTCATTTAAGGGGACAAGAATTAATTAAGGGAGGGGGGTTAAGGGAGCAGGTACTGTCACTGCCTGTACTGCTGGTGGTAGTGGCGGCACACCCCCACCACACGATCCTCCCCACTCCTAAAACATTACCCCTTCCCTCTCATCACCCCACTCACCCAAACACCAACCTTCTAAACAGCTACACTAACAATCACCACCACACTAACAATCAAACCCCCACCACACTAACAATCACCACCACACTAACAATCACCACCACACTAACAATCACCACCACACTAACAATCACCACCACACTAACAATCACCACCTTCTAAAACCACCACCACTACATATTATCCACCTCTGTTCACTCCCACCACTAATTCCCCTCCCACTAGTGTGAATCACTGTCACCACCCTTAATTACGTGTCAGTGTTGCCAGTGACAATCTCGTCTCAATGTTGCCAGTGACAACATCGTCTCAATGTTGCCAGTGACAACCTCGTCTCAATGTTGCCAGTAACAACTTCGTCTTAATGTTGCCAGTGACAACATCGTCTCAATGTTGCCAGTGACAACCTCGTCTCAATGTTGCCAGTAACAACTTCGTTTTAATGTTGCCAGTGACAACATCGTCTCAATGTTGCCAGTGACAACCTCGTCTCAATGTTATACCTTTGAATACCTTTGAAGAGTTTCGAGAGTATCTACTCTCTGAGCCCGGCCATGGGCCAGGCTCGTCTGGTGCTTGCCTGGTCAACCAGGCTGTTGCTGCTGGAGGCCCGCTGCCCCACATATCCATCACAGCCTGGTTGATCTGGCACCTGGTGAAGATATTTGTCCAGTTTCCTCTTGAAGGCTTCTACACTGGTTCCAGCCGTGTTTCGGATATCTTCTGGTAAGATGTTGAATAGTCTGGGACCCCGGATGTTAATACAGTGCTCCCGTATTGTCCCCACCGCACCCCTGCTTCTCACTGGGTTTATTTTACACTTTCTCCCATATCTCTCACTCCAGTATGTTGTTATGGCAGTGTGCAGATTTGGGACCAGGCCCTCAAGTACTTTCCATGTATATATTATCATGTATCTCTCTCTCCTCCGCTCCAATGAGTACATGTTCAAGACTTGAAGGCGTTCCCAATAATTTAGATGTTTCAATGGCTAAATGTGAGCCGTAAACGATCTCTGGATTTGTTCCAGCTCTGCTATTTCTCCTGCCCTGAACGGGGCCGTCAGCACTGAGCAGTATTCTAAGTGAGGGAGCACTAGCGATTTGAATAGTGTCACCATCGGCATTATTTCCCTTGTTTTGAAAGTTCTCAATACCCACCCCGTCATCTTCCTGGCTGTTGTGATCTTTGTCTTGTTATGGTCTTTAAACGACAGATCAGCAGACATAATTATTCCCAAGTCCTTTACGTGTTCCTTTCGTTCTATGTGGTGACCCTCTTGCGTTTTGTATATAGTGTTCCTTTTGAGTTCTTCATTTTTTCCATACCTAAGCAGCTGAAACTTATCACCATTGAACGTCATGTTGTTCTCCACTGCCCATTGGAAGACCCTGCTTATGTCCTCCTGTAATTTTTCAGTGTCCTCTACCGTAGTGACTTTCATGCTTATTTTAGTGTCATCTGCAAATGATGATACAAAAGTGTGCTGGGTGTTTTTATCTATGTCTGCTATGAGGATGAGAAACAGCAGAGGTGCCAGGACAGTGCCTTGGGGCACTGAGCTTTTGACCTCGCTGATGCTGGATCTTGCCCTGTTCACTACTACTTTTTGTGTTCTTTGTGTTAGTAACAACTTCATCTTAATGTTGCCAGTGACAACATCGTCTCAATATTGCCAGTGACAACTTCGTCTTAATGTTGCCAGTGACAACATCGTCTCAATGTTGCCAGTGACAACCTCGTCTCAATGTTGCCAGTGACAACCTCGTCTTAATGTTGCCAGTGACAACCTCGTCTTAATGTTGCCAGTGACAACCTCGTCTTAATGTTGCCAGTGACAATCTCGTCTAAGTGTTGCCAGTGACAACCTCGTCTTAATGTTGCCAGTGACAATCTCGTCTCAGTGTTGCCAGTGACATCGTCTTAATGTTGCCAGTGACAACCTCGTCTCAGTGTTGCCAGTGATATCGTCTTAATGTTGCCAGTGACAATCTCGTCTCAGTGTTGCCAGTGACAACCTCGTCTTAATGTTGCCAGTGACAACCTCGTCTTAATGTTGTCAGTGACAACCTCGTCTCAATGTTCCCAGTGAAAACCTCGTCTCAGTGTTGCCAGTGACAACCTCGTCTTAATGTTGTCAGTGACAACCTCGTCTCAGTGTTGCCAGTGACAACCTCGTCTCAGTGTTGCCAGTGACAACCTCGTCTCAGTGTTGCCAGTGACAACCTCGTCTCAGTGTTGTCAGTGACAACCTCGTCTCAGTGTTGCCAGTGAAAACCTCGTCTTAATGTTGTCAGTGACAACCTCGTCTCAGTGTTGCCAGTGACATCGTCTTAATGTTGCCAGTGACAACCTCGTCTCAGTGTTGCCAGTGATATCGTCTTAATGTTGCCAGTGACAATCTCGTCTCAGTGTTGCCAGTGATATCATCTTAATGTTGCCAGTGACAACTTCGTCTCAGTGTTGCCAGTGAAAACATCGTCTCAGTGTTGCTAGTGACAACCTCGTCTTAATGTTGTCAGTGACAACCTCGTCTCAGTGTTGTCAGTGACAACCTCGTCTCAGTGTTGCTAGTGACAACCTCGTCTCAGTGTTGCCAGTGACAACTTCTTTCCTTCAGTTGATATGGGTAACTTTCATGAAGTTCCTTCTAATAACTTCGTAGTGACTTTTCGAAGGAATATCCTTGTGGTTTAAAAGTCAGACTCAACTCTTTCGAGGAAGACCTAGAATAATTTGTGTCGTTCTCCATCAAAGATGACTTGCCGAGATGACCCTTCAACGAGGCAAGATATTATACCAGATCACAGCTCCAATTTCTCAAGGATACTAACTTATTTACTGATAAATGTACGAAGTTTGTGAAGACCCCGCAAGGCCTGCCAAGTGAGGATAATGGTCTACCTGGAGTCTACGTCGATGGTGTTCCGGGGGTCAACGCCCCCGCGGCCCTTGACCAGGCCTCCTGGATGTCAAGGTTGTGCAGTTAGCTCGAGGCGCCATTGGATGCTTTTTTTACTTTTTGACGTGTGGGAACTGTTGGTGAATAATTCGTCAGGCCGGTGAGCTGAAGCCTGAATTTTTCTATAAAGGTATATATTATCATATGTTTACGTAGGATTTTTGATATAAAATAGCTGGTAAGATGGTAGACGGAGTGTTGAGGAGTCTGTGCTAGAAGACGCTGATGTAAATAGCATGCTAAAAATATCTAGTATTGACAGGACTTGCAGCAATGGCTTTAAGTTGGATAAATTCAGATTCAGGAAGGATATAGGAAAGCATTGGTTTGGTAATAGAGTTGTCGATGAGTGGAACAAACTCTCGAGTACAGTTATAGAGGCTAAAACGTTGTGTAGTTTTAAAAATAGGCTAGATAAATATGAGTGGGTGCGGGTGGGTGTGAGTTGGACCTGACTAGTTTGTGCTACTAGGTCAGATGCCGTGCTCCTTCCTTAAGTGAATGTAACCTGACCTGGCTGGGTCGGGGCATTGGCTTAAGCCTGTGATAGACTTGGACCTGCCTCGCATGGGCCAGTAGGCCTGCTGCAGTGTTCCTTCTTCCTTATGTTCTTATGTAAGATACATGTTTCGTAATAAAGATACCTAACTGCTGCATATGTGTCTTATCACCTTGTCGGTATTTTATACAATTATCATATTTACCAGAAGACGTTGTTGTACTGACTCAGTATCTGTGAATGTTGTAGAGAAGAGTGTGTATGATCAATGCTGTGAACGTTATGTATAGAGTGCAGGGTGTTAAGGAATTGTAATACGATGTGTGGGTAACATAAGAAAGAACACTGCAGCAGGCCTACTGGCCCATGCGAGGCAGGTCCAATTAATTCAGAGAGCGGGAGAGAAGCTGTTGAGAAGGTTTAGTAATTTAGAAAAGTTCATCAAAATAGTTTAACGTATACTCCACGTCCACGCTCATTCTGGGAGTGATAACGCAAAAAAAAATCTGTTTCACGCTCAAAATGACCGAGATCTACGTTTAGTTTATAAGTACCATGGTTATGTTCTTCTCCCAGGATTAGAACCTTATATCTATCTACAGTAAACTGCATCTGCTACTCGTCCAAACACTGCATTAACCTATCCAAATCTTCCTGTAGCGCTCTAGCGTCCTCATCAATTTATCTGACGGCCTATTTTAGTGCCGTCAGCAAACCTGCTTATGACGCTATTTATTCCCTCATCTATGTCGTTTATGTATAATGTAAACACCGCTTGCAACGCCTCCCCACTCTCATTGCTCCCCAGTTATGCGAATTCTCTGTTGCCTTCATTCTCACTTCCAGTAACTACAGTGTCTTTTTTTTTAGTTTAACATATATTAAAATGTAATAATATTTTGTTAATTATTTTATTAGTAATTATCCGGAGTACCACCATCATAAGTATTACAACCATCATTTACTCTACAAACACTACCACCGTAAACGCAAACCAACACCAGTCATAAGCTCTACTCATTCTTCAATAAACACTGGCGCCATCACCACCTTTCCCTCCTGACCTGGACCTTACACATAGGATCTGCACCAACATTACTTCCTCCTCCTCCAGGGTCCTCCTTTTTGCGTACAGCTGCTGTGTGCATTATAGGGTCTTCGCTCTGTATGCCTTTGCTTTTAAAGTGAGTACACTGACGAATGTTAGTGAGGATGGTCGCTCTCTCAGCCAGGGCCAGTGAGAATGGTTGCTCTCTCGGCCAATGCAAGTCAGAATGGTTGCTCTCTCCCCAGCAATATACAATGTAGTTGTTCGTCTTGCCTTACACTGAACAAAACAGAGCCCCGTCTGGTGTCTCGTCTATGGATGGATGACTTGGATCTCAACAGTAGTGTTTGGACCACAACTGAGCCGGCGAGATTAATGGGCAAGTCTCCTAACACCGGCTTTCTCTGTTTACCTAGTAGAATTAAAGTGCCTAAGTTATAGTCGACTACTGTGTATCGCATCCTGGAGGGTGATGGTAGTATAATTTATATAAGAATGGGTCTTGAAGTAAGCTGTGGTGGGATAATGGGTCTGTACTTATTGACTGAACTAAGCAGAAAAATTTCATGCTTTAGCTTTGCATTACAGTTGCGAATATAGTTACACCCAAAAAAGGGTCTATCTACACAGGATTCGAACTAAGGGTGTCCATATAATACCAACAAGTTGATAAATAAAGACACATGTGCAACATCTGGGTATCTTTATTCTGAAGACGTTTCGCCAACCATTGGCTTCATCAGTTTAATGCAGAAATTATTTCAAGGTGTTGAAACAGGAGACAGTAGAGTAGAAGGTAAGCAGTCCCTCAACCTAGTTGAGGATGCTCACCACCGCGGAATCTTGGTACAGAGGATACCCTATTAAACCTGTTTGCTAACTCTGGCCCAATTTTTAAACATTAGTGGGTCCCGCCCCACGGTGACGCTGCCTTCAGCTACTGCACCTCATCTGACCCCTATATAAGTGACCATCTTCCTGCCCATGCCTCAGATTCATCAAGAATCTAGGCCGAGGGACTGATTACCTCGTCTTTTACTGTCTTCAATTTCAACACCTAGAAATAATCTCTACTGAATTATAAAGCCACTGGTTGGCGAAACGTCTTCAAAATAGATGCCCAGATGTAGCACATGTGTTTACAGTACTTCTAGTTTACTGAGTGAGTGCACTAGCAACTACTCTGTAGCTCCTGGCCCCCTAATCCAAGAATCTGAGAGATTATTGGCTGCCTTTCTTCTGGCAGTCCCAGGAGAATCAGGAAGACTTACCTGTTCATCACAGCCCAGGAATTAAGAGGAATAATCCCGTCTTAATTTCCAGGAGCAAATGGAAATTGCTCCACGGAATCAATTAAGACTGATTCATCTTCTACAAACAATCAGCAATTAACAGTAATCACTGCGCCCCGTCTGGAATATCTCCAAGTTACGAAATGTCGCCTTTTGTTAGTAAATGAAGCGGACTCATTGAACGTTCACAACTGCAACCCCAGGGAAGCCTTCTTATTAGTGCACCTGCTTGCAAGTGCACGGTGTTTATTTTTTTACATATCCCTTCCACCTGCTTCCACCATCCACTTTCTTCCACCGTTCACCTGCTAACATCTACCTTCTTCCTTCGTCCACCTGGTTCCATCATCTCACCCATCCACCACCACACACCAGTATCTACCCCATTTCCCCAGTCCCCTCTCGTCAAAAAAAAAAATACAACCACTATACTGTTGCCAGTCACCATCAACACTAAACTACCAAAAATACAATTAATAACCACCACCACCACCACTACCAAACTAGCATCGTCATTAACAGCTCTACCACCACACAACCACCTACTCCATCATTATCACCATCATAATTTACACCTGGAAAATCCTAGAGGGACTTATCACAAATCTGCACACAGAAATTACTCCCTGCGAAAGCAAAAGACTCTGCAGATGGTGCAATATATCCCCACTGAAAAGCAGGGATACCACAAGTAAGAGGCCCAAGACTATTCAACAGTATTCCATCTACTACTCCGTTATGGAAACTCTAATCACACAATAGAACGGAAAAATAGTATGAAGGACTTGAAAATGTTAATGTCAGAAGATCTAACTTTTAAGGATCACAACAGTGTCACTATCACATCTGCATAGAAAATGATAGGATGGATAATGAGAACCTTCACTTATTCTCTCTAGGCTGGAATACTGATGTATACTAACAGCTCCATTCAAGGCAGGTGAAGCTGCAGATCAAGAGAATGTACAGAGAATCTTCACTGCACATATAAGTTCCGTTAAACACCTGAATTACTGAGAACGCTTGGAGTCACTTGACTTGTACTAACTGGAGCGCAGGCGAGAGATGTACATCATAATTTACACCTGGAAAATTCTAGAGGGGCTAGTCCCAAATCTGCACACAGAAATCACTCCCTACGAAAGCAAAATACTGGGCAGACGGTGCAACATACCCACAATGAAAAGTAGGGGTGCCATTGGTACATTAAGGGAAATTATCAACAGACCTCTCGCTGCCTTCAAGAGGGAGCTGGACAGATACCTGAAGTCAGTACCCGACCACCTGGGCTGTAGTTCGCACGTTGGACTACGTGCGGACTACAGCCTGGTTGATCAGGCTGAGCCATCGGGAGGTCTGGTCAAAGACCGTGCCGCGGGGGTGTTGACCCCCGGAACACCCTCCAGGTAGACTCCAGATAGATAATCGGTTCCTGACCAGCCGAGCTGTGCGCGGCGAGCAGTAACAGTCTGGTTGATCCACCGGGAGGCCTGGTCATGGGCCAGGCCGCGGGGGCGTTGACCCCCGGAACACACTCCAAGTAAACTATTACCAAAATCCACCACTACCACCAGCACTATCAACCAGCATCACTACCAACCAGTACTACTAACAACCAGACCTACCAGCATCACCACCAACCAGTACTACTAACAACCAGACCTACCAGCATCACCACACCAACCAGTACTACTAACAACCAGACCTACCAGCAAGCAGAGGACCATGGCCGGCTCACAGGTGCGGTGGTGGCCGGGTGAAATATGACCCACGACACCACAAACTATTGCTGGGGCTCCAAATTAAATTCTGTGGCGTGGATGGAACGAGAGGGGGAGAAAAAAGTTAGTTTATCTATTGCCGTACTTGTGCCGAACATGTGAAGGAGGGGAGGAGGGGTGGAGTCGGGGAGGAGGCGGGAGAGGCGGCGAAAGGGGGAAGTAGGAGGTGAAGGGTTGGAGGAAGATTAAAGAAGCGATGTGTGAGCTGAGATTTGAGAAGCCAGAAGAAAGGAAGCGAAGAGGATTGTGGATGTTGTATGCATGGAGAGGGGGGAGGAGAAAGTGGATTGAAGAATAGGGTAAGGTTTTTTTTATTCAACAAAATCTGGTACATTAGCAGTGTACTGCTACCCTGTTCTATACCATGACTCACGAAATCGTAATGACACGATTGCAAACAAACCATACCACGGGTGGGGTTCGAACCCGCGGTCAGAGTGTCTCAAAACTCCAGACCGTCGCGTAATCTTATTGAAGCTAGCTGACCCAGTGGCTTACGCGACGGTCTGGAGTTTTGAGACTCTCTGACCGCGGGTTCGAACCCCACCCGTGGTATGGTTTCTATACCATATTTACGTTGTGGAAACAAAAGCTAGATATGTAATGGCTTGACAAAGTTCCCGGAGAGCGAAACGTTCCCGCAATAAAATCTCACTTTAGAGCACGTGCCCTTTTACCTAATATATTGTCGGTAATTCTATCAATATTATCATTCTACCAGTGGCTCACTAGCCACGGGAACTTCACAGGTTTCGTTCCAGCAAAGCCGGGGTTATTATGTCTCACACTGGCCTATCCCTCACATAGGGAAATGAAATTTATGAAGATATATTTATAAACACACAAAAAAAAACCAAAAACTATATACATAAATGCGTACAAGCAAGATGGTGAAAGAGAGAAAGAAAAAAAAAGTAAGTGAGAGATGGAAATGGTGAGTGCACTGGTGGGGTGAGAGGGAAGCAAGTAAATGAGTGTGGGAGAGGGAGGGAGAGGATTGTAGGAGAGCAGTGCCAGTGATACTTCTTCTCCCGTTGACTGCACGAGATGTAGTGTAGAAGGTTGGGGTTGGTTCAGTAATGTTTGTTGTCAAGACGTGGGGTGCGTTCAGGAGTTGTGCCAGTGATACAAAGAGTACTGGAAGAGGGGTGGGTGGGTACCGGAAGAGGAGTGAATGGGTACTGGAAGAGGGGTTGGAGAGAGGGTACTGGAAGAGGAGTGAGAGAAAGGGTACCAGAAGATAGGTGGGAGTGTGATCCGGCCAACAACAATGGTGTCATCAGCCAAATAGCCGAATACCACAGATAAGGATGTGTAGGTTCAAAAACGTTAACTTAAAAAGTTCAAGTGCTGATGACACCAAACGCTTAGAGCCACTACTAGATAGCCTAAAATAATTCCTGGGAAAGCTACTGCAATACAGAAATCCGAAAGGCAAGGCCTATACTCTTCTTGGACACTAAGCTTTTATACCGTCTATCCAAGACCGACAAACAAACATTCTTCTTCCTCTTACATCTGACACCGGCAGAGTCCTTTAGGGTGTCAGGTTCTTAGTAATTATCTGGGCTCAGGGACACCAGGTCAGCAACTTAAATTCGGATGCTAGTTATCCTAGATAACATCTGGAATGACAAATAGTTTATTTCCAAGTAACGTCTGTTCACTAACGTCCCTTCTGTGCCCTCCCCTTAGATAGATACCCAGATCACGGACGACACTGATTTTCCAGTGTCTCGATAGGATTTCATTGATTTGATTTACCTTTGCTTGAATTTCAATTGATTCAAACTCGAAAACAGTTGCTACAGTGTTCTGCCATGGCGACAGACACCCCCTTCAGCAAAGGCTAGCCGATATGTTTGTGGAGTACGTCGAGACAGAGAAGTTCCACCCCATGATTCCAAGTACCGTAACGTGACTGACGCATGTCGATAATATTATGTTGTACCCAAGAAAGTTCAACATTCAAAACCTCACGAGACATTTGATGGCTGAACCAGCCATCAAATTTCCCATAGAGCTTGATGAATATGGTCAGTGACCCTTGTTAGACGTCCTATAAAGAACACTCTATAATGGCATCCTTTCTTCAAAGTGTAGAGGAAAACGCTAACAAGGACGACCTGACAAACTTCACTCACACAACGACACACGAAATAAGTAGGAATTTTGACTGGATTATTCTTGAGAGTTCTACGTATGTCTTGCTTTCCTCGAGGAAGAATGTTCCAACATTCTACAAGCCTTCAAACGTTTTCATTTCCCCAGTCTCTTCATCTACGACTGTTGATGAAGAGCTCAGACCACCTCCAATACTACACCTTAGGAACCACAAATAGGTAGTCACATCACTACCCTCATCAGCGCCATCAACACCAGTAACACTGCAAGACACCTTAAAAAACTCACACCTTAGGTGAAAGAGACGCACCATTACCCAGCACCTCCCCAGCTCTTTAAACTCTTCTCTACTACTCATTTTCCCCTCCTCCTCCTTCTGCTGTCGTCGCCGCCGCGTTTCTCTATTCCCTTACTCTTATTCGTGAAGGAGGTGGTTCGTCTGTCCAGCAAGACAAGATTGGTATCGGGGATTTTCTTATCAGATGGTGGTGGTAGTGAGAGACCCCTGGTGAGAAGGTATTTATACCTGCCAAGTGTTGGTCTTCCTCCGTGGTCTACTGGTCTATGCTAAGGGTGAGACCACACTCCAGACCTGTACTGACGTGGGAACACACCCAGACCATGCTGCTGAGGTCTGTCTCCTCTATATGGTATACCTTTATCCAGGTGGGGCTTAGATGCTAGGGAAACTATCTTACGTGGGAGTCTCTTATTCCTGGGGAAGGTGGATGAGTTTGTCTGTCATTGCGGGTGAAGCTGGTCATCCACTGTGGCTCTATTTTCTGATGTCTATCTTCCCAGGGACACTTTCTTCCAGGATAATAACAATAATAATTAATTAGTAATAATAAAATAATTAATTATAATAAAATAATTAATAATAAAATATTAATTAATTAATAATAATAAAAATAATAATCCTGACACGGGAGGGGTCAAGGGAAGGAGAGTATCTTTCTAGCAGACTTATATTTCCAAGATGTACCTATACCTCTAGAGGATTTATCGATGTCTATCCGCAAGTGGTGTCTACCCTCTTAAGTGTCTATCCACCACCAAGGGAGAGAGGGGGTAAAGTGAGACAATGTCTATTTATCACGGGTACGAAGAACTATATTTGGCTTAGTAACCCTGGAGGGTTAGTAATTTTATTTAGGTTCAAAACGCACAATACCATGACCATTTACAGTCACAGTGTGACTGTGGTGCATTTCCGTCAGGGGTCCTGTTAGGTTCTTTCCCAAGCTGGGACTCGCCATCAGTCGACTAAAGCCCAGGTACCTATTTACTGCTAGGCGAAGAGGGGCAGCAGGTGTCGGGAGACTTGCCCATACGTCTCGCCCAGCCACAAAGAGAAGTCACTGAACCGTTGCGACTGAGGACGGGTGGTGGGTAGGGAACGATCACTGTCCACACAGCTCACACCTGGGATGGTCACTGTCCACACAGCTCACATCTGGGATGGTCACTGTCCACACAGCTCACACCTGGGATGGTCACTGCCCACACAGCTCACACCTGGGATGGTCACTGCCCACACAGCTCACACCTGGGATGGTCACTGTCCACACAGCTCACACCTGGGATGGTCACTGTCCACACAGCTCACACCTG
>WNWK01001975.1:57500-237701 GCA_009830355.1 Cherax destructor
ACAAACAGGAGGAGACAAGGAAAGACAACAAATGGATCTGGACAAGCTGCACGATTGATCTGACAAACATCTATTGGAATTCAACTCCAGCAAATGCAAAGTTATTAAAATCGAAGAGCAAAGACGTTCAGAAGAATGTTCAGGCTCGGAGGACAAACACCGTAAACCTTCTTGAAAGAGAAGGACCTCGAGATGAGCATAGTTCCAGCATTTCACTTGAGGCATACATCAACAAACGCGAGAGACTAGCAAATTTAACGGTAGTTTTCAAAAACAACAAGAAGGCATTCACGACATTATACACGGCATATGTCAGGCCCATCTTGGAGTATGTAGTGCCAGTGTGGAACCCACATCTGGTAAAGCATAGAAAAACTGGAAAAAAGTGCAAAGGTTTGCAACGAAACTAGTCTTAGAGTGGTTAGGAAATCAAACGACTTAGAAAGCGAAGTGGTAGAGGGAGAATCTATACATAGCTTTAGGAATTGGTATGACAGAGCTCACACAACCAGGAGAGTGAAACCAGTAATGACCAGTGGAGAGGCGGAGCCAAAAGCTGAAACCCTGCAAATTACAATTAGGGGAGTAAGGAATTAGAGAAAGTGAAAAGGTTTGCAACAAGACTAGTCCCAGAGGTAAGGGGTATGTCCTACGAGGAGAAGTTAAGGGAAATCGACCTGACGACACCGGAGGACAGGAGAGATGGGGGGGGGGGGCATGATGACGACGTTCAAAATATTGAGAGGAATCGACAAGGTGGATAGGGACAGTGTGTTTCAGAGATGGGCCAGCAACAACGGGTCACAACTGGAAGTTGAAGACTCAGATGAGTCACAGGGATGTTAAGAAGTTTTTCTTCAGGAATAGAAAGTGTAATAATCTGGAGAGTAATGTAGTGAAGGTAGGATTCATACATAGCTTTAAGAAGTGATACGATAAAGCTCATGGAGCAAGGAGAGAGTAGACCTAGTGGCGACCAGTGAAGAGGCGGGGGCCAGAAGCTGGGACTCGACCCCTGCAACCACAAATATGTAAGTACAAATAGGTAAGTACACACACACACACACACAGTGAACATACGCTGAGACATTATTTCAATCCATATTTTAGGGATTACAGTATTCTTGACTGAACGAACAGTCTAATAAACCAATGACCTAAAATAAGGTTAAAATATAAATGCAAGATTTAGAAACTTACTATCATCTTAAAATACAACGTTACTACAAATTAGGTGAACAAACGCGTATAGACAGACGCGTACAGATAGAAGCGTACAGACAGACGCGTACAGATAGACGCGTACAGACAGAAGTGTACAGACAGAAGTGTACAGATAGACGTATACAGAGACGCGTACAGACAGGCGTGTACAGAGACGTGTACAGACAGGCGTGTACTGACAGGCGTGTACTGACAGGCGTGTGCAGAGACGCGTACAGACAAGCGTGTACAGAGAAGTGTACAGACTGGTGTGTACAGAGACGCGTACCGACCACCCAAACAAAATCTGCGCAGCGGAATGAAATCAGTAATAAATAAGAGCGATACTATAATCGTAGGAGACCTTAATAACCCTGGCATAAATTAGGAGGATCTATCAGATTAAGACGCAAATAGGCTAATTAACATGATTGAGAGTCGTTTCCTATCTCAGGTTATTATGGACCCAACATGAAATGTTAATATTGTGAACCAAGTCCTTATACTCAGTGACCCAATACTTTCACCAAGGTAACAATATTTTCACCAAGGTAACAATATTTTCACCAAGGTAACAATACTTTCACCAAGGTAACACAATACTTTCACCAAGGTAACAATACTTTGACCAAGGTAACAATACTTTCACCAAGGTAACACAATACTTTGACCAAGGTAACACAATACTTTCATCAAGGTAACACAATACTTTGACCAAGGTAACACAATACTTTCATCAAGGTAACACAATACTTTGACCAAGGTAACACAATACTTTGACCAAGGTAACACAATACTTTGACCAAGATAATACAATACTTTGACCAAGGTAATACAATAATTTCACCAATACAATCAATAAATTTTACTTATCTCAAACAACAATTGTAACAATACCAAATTAAGCTACAAACTTTGAAAAAAAAAATATTGAAACAATAACATAAACTGGATCGAACTTTTACGTGCAAATATTGCGCAGAAAACGAAGAGTAAATTTAACAACAGAATACTCTCATATGTTAGTGGTTGTGGAGGGTGGGGGTCATCGCCCCCGCGGCGCGGTCCAGGACCAGGCTTCCTTAATTTGAAAGGACACACTACAGGAATGAGAACTAATGAGAACGACACTGAAGGACCTGCCTAGTATGGGCCAACAGGCCTGCTGCAGTGTTCCTCCTTTCTTATGTTCTTAAGTGGATAGTTTTTTGTGTATCCCATGTCTGTCCTGTGGACGGTAGTGGATAGCTTAATGTATATCTTATATCCATCTTGTGGACGGTAGTGCACAAGTATATGTATACACAAAAGGAATAGAAACTAGACCCTAAAAGAGGCAACAGTGGTATATCTTGGACTGGGTATTGTATACCTTTCTTGTACACTAAGCACCTCATACGCAAAACAACCACGGGGGAAACAGGGAGATGAATGATAGCTTTAGGCCTCATCATCAGGAGCTTCAATATTGCAGAAATGAGTAGGAAGTCCAGGTAGATACGGTCAAGGTAACGAGTCTAGCTAGAGTCGATTTTTACACACCTCATATGTTGCAAGCAAATTTGGGATGCTAGCTCAAAATGTATGGTGTATTATTTTGACTAATAAGATACCCTGACGTGGACAATCAAGTATATTATTGTTCAAGAAAGTGACAGTAAGTCTGACCACATACTTTGCATTTAGTGTGATCATCGTCTGTGTATATGTCGTAAAAGTCCACCTGGCCAACACCTAGTCCACCTATCCACTACTCTGCCCACCTATCCACCACCCAGCCCACTTATCCACTACCCTGCCCACCTATCCACTACCCTGCCCACCTATCCACCACCTAACCCCCCTATCCATCACCCAGCCCACCTATCCACCACCTAACCCACCTATCCACTACCCTGCCCACCTATCCACCACATCAAGTGTTCCCACACTCAGTTAAACTATATTTTAATCCTAAAAAATATTTACACATATAAATACGAAGATAATAAAGTTACAGTGCATCAATAAAGCGACATCCGATCTGGGGAAATAAAATACGTGTGTTCATTCGGCTGTTGTTTATGGCGGGAAATAATTGCCAATTTTACTTGCTATTCATAACCTCCATATTAAAAGATCAATAAAAGCCCAACACAAAAAATTGGGTCTTCTCTCTCAGGGATGAAGCCCCAGAGAGTTGAATGTATTTTGTTGCGTTTATATTTTGTTCCAGTTTATATTTATTTATAACAATAGTAGAGTGATGGCTGAAGGAACTTATCCGTGTGCACTGTGTATTATTGGAGAGAGGGAGAGGGAGGGAGGGAGGGAGGGAGGGAGGGAGAGGGAGAGGGAGAGAGAGAGAGGGAGAGAGAGAGAGAGTGTATCACACATCTTTGAGATCAAAACGCCGTGTTAAGACGCCAGAATCCGTCTGAAGAAGCAATCACAAAAGCACCAAGCCATTACCTCAGATCGCGTGTGCAAGAACCAAGTCAAAGATTTAACTAATATCAACGAGTCGCATCAATAAAACACGGATCAACACAGGGATTTATCCACACACACAAAGACAAACATACATGAGAAATCTTGACGAAACTTTATTTACAATTCTAGTTCATTTGCAGAGATAAAACAAATACTCCAGTCATTTAAAAAACTTAAGAGCATAACTGTCCTTGTTTATCTTGCAGAGTTTCATCTGTTGACTTTGAAATTAGTGAATATTAATAACTCTGGCTGGACCCACATCTGCTCAGATGGAATCTAGAATGATCAGTTGTAGTCTCGTTGCCAGGTGGTGATCAGGGAGGTGTAGCCTTGTTGCCAGGGTGGTGATCAGGGAGGTGTAGCCTTGTTGCCAGGGTGGTGATCAGGGAGGTGTAGCCTTGTTGCCAGGGTGGTTGATCAGGGAGGTGTAGCCTTGTTGCCAGGGTGGTGATCAGGAGGTGTAGCCTTGTTGCCAGGGTGGTGATCAGGAGGTGTAAGCCTTGTTGCCAGGGTGGTGATCAGGGGGAGGTTGTAGCCTTGTTGCCAGGGTGGTGATCAGGGAGGTGTAGCCTTGTTGCCAGGGTGATGATCAGGAGGTGTAGCCTTGTTGCCAGGGTGGTGATCAGGAGGTGTAGCCTTGTTGCCAGGGGATGGATGATCAGGAGGTGTAGCCTTGTTGCCAGGGTGATGATCAGGGAGGTGTAGCCTTGTTGCCAGGGTGGTGATCAGGAGGTGTAGCCTTGTTGCCAGGGTGTGATCAGGAGGTGTAGCCTTGTTGCCAGGGTGGTGATCAGGGAGGTGTAGCCTTGTTGCCAGGGTGATGATCAGGGAGTGTAGCCTTGTTGCCAGGGTGATGATCAGGGAGGTGAGCCTTGTTGCCAGGGTGTGATCAGGAGGTGTAGCCTTGTTGCCAGGGTGTGATCAGGAGGTGTAGCCTTGTTGCCAGGGTGGTGATCAGGGAGGTGTAGCCTGTTGCCAGGGTGGTGATCAGGAGGTGTAGCCTTGTTGCCAGGGTGAGTGAGTCAGGGAGGTGTAGCCTTGTTGCCAGGGTGGTGATCAGGGAGGTGTAGCCTTGTTGCCAGGGTGATGATCAGGGAGGTGTAGCCTTGTTGCCAGGGTGATGATCAGGGAGGTGTAGCCTTGTTGCCAGGGTGATGATCAGGGAGGTGTAGCCTTGTTGCCAGGGTGGTGATCAGGGAGGTGTAGCCTTGTTGCCAGGGTGGTGATCAGGAGGTGTAGCCTTGTTGCCAGGGTGGTGATCAGGGAGGTGTAGCCTTGTTGCCAGGGTGGTGATCAGGGAGGTGTAGCCTTGTTGCCAGGGTGGTGATCAGGGAGGTGTAGCCTTGTTGCCAGGGTGGTGATCAGGGAGGTGTAGCCTTGTTGCCAGGGTGGTGATCAGGGAGGTGTAGCCTTGTTGCCAGGGTGGTGATCAGGGAGGTGTAGCCTTGTTGCCAGGGTGGTGATCAGGGAGGTGTAGCCTTGTTGCCAGGGTGGTGATCAGGGAGGTGTAGCCTTGTTGCCAGGGTGGTGATCAGGAGTGTAGCCTGTTGCCAGGTGTGATAGGAGGTGTAGCCTTGTTGCCAGGGTGGATGATCAGGAGGTGTAGCCTTGTTGCCAGGGTGGTGATCAGGAGGTGTAGCCTTGTTGCCAGGGTGTGATCAGGAGGTGTAGCCTTGTTGCCAGGGTGGTGATCAGGGAGGTGTAGCCTTGTTGCCAGGGTGGTGATCAGGAGGTGTAGCCTGGCTGCCAGGGTGGTGATCAGGGAGGTGTAGCCTGGCTGCCAGGGTGGTGATCAGGGAGGTGTAGCCTTGTTGCCAGGGTGATGATCAGGGAGGTGTAGCCTTGTTGCCAGGGTGGTGATCAGGGAGGTGTAGCCTTGTTGCCAGGGTGATGATCAGGGAGGTGTAGCCTTGTCTGCCAGGGTGGTGATCGGGAGGTGTAGCCTTGTTGCCAGGGTGGTGATCAGGGAGGTGTAGCCTTGTTGCCAGGGTGGTGATCCTGGGAGGTGTCAGGCCTTTTGCCAGGGTGGTGATCTGGGAGGTGTAGCCTTGTTGCCAGGGTGGTGATCTGGGAGGTGTAGCCTTGTTGCCAGGGTGGTGATCAGGGAGGTGTAGCCTTGTTGCCAGGGTGGTGATCAGGGAGGTGTAGCCTTGTTGCCAGGGTGGTGATCAGGGAGGTGTAGCCTTGTTGCCAGGGTGGTGATCTGGGAGGTGTAGCCTTGTTGCCAGGGTGGTGATCAGGGAGGTTAGCCTTGTTGCCAGGGTGGTGATCAGGAGGTGTAGCCTTGTTGCCAGGTGGTGATCAGGGAGGTGTACCTTGTTGCCAGGGTGGTGATCAGGAGGTGTAGCCTTGTTGCCAGGGTGGTGATCAGGAGGTGTAGCCTTGTTGCCAGGGTGGTGATCAGGGGTGTAGCCTGTGCCAGGGTGTGATCAGGAGGTGTAGCCTGCTGCCAGGGTGGTGATCAGGGAGGTGTAGCCTGCTGTCAGGGTGGTGATCAGGGAGGTGTAGCCTGCTGTCAGGGTGGTGATCAGGGAGGTGTAGCTTGTTCCAGGGTGGATGATCAGGAGTGTGCCTTGTGCATGTGACAGAGGTGTAGCTTGGCCAGGGTGGTGATCAGAGGTGAGCCTTGTGCATGGATCACAGTTACTGTTAGTGTGATCAGGAGGTGTAGCTTGTTGCCAGGGTGGTGATCAGGGAGGTGTAGCCTGCTGCCAGGGTGTGATCAGGAGGTGTAGCCTGTTGCCAGGGTGGTGATCAGGGAGGTGTACCTGTTGCCAGGGTGGTGATCAGGGAGGTGTAGCCTGGCTGCCAGGGTGGTGATCAGGAGGTGTAGCCTGGCTGCCAGGGTGGTGATCAGGGAGGTGTAGCCTGGCTGCCAGGGTGGTGATCAGGGAGGTGTAGCCTCTGTGCCAGGGTGGTGATCAGGGAGGTGTAGCCTTGCTGCCAGGGTGGTGATCAGGGAGGTGTAGCCTGGCTGCCAGGGTGGTGATCAGGGAGGTGTAGCCTGGCTGCCAGGGTGGTGATCAGGGAGGTGTAGCCTGGCTGCCAGGGTCGTGATCAGGGGGATGCAGTCTTCTTGCCAGGGTCGTGATCAGGGGGATGCAGTCTTCTTGCCAGGGTCAGGCACAAACTCTTGTTAACTGTGTCTAGTTCATATTCACGCAATTTTTTCAGCCAGAGTCGGTCTAAAAAAAAAATATAAGTTTTCTTAGCTAATTCTGTGGTTGCTTTGGTGTAAGGTCAAAACGTGCAACAATGAGGACATTTTATTAGAAGTTTCGTCAGTGGGCAAAACGTCAAATAAAATGCCCTACGTGCTGCGTACATATCATTATCTGACAGTCTGTCAGTTTTGCTATGCCTCATATAGACATTGTTATGGTGTAGGTGTTGTTGTTGCTATTATCGTTATGTTTGTTGGTGATGCTCTTTTCACTGAGCAGTTTCTCATTCAGCGCTTTGGTCTACTGTTCTCCTGGAGCAGCAGCAACAATAACAACAACAGTGGCAGCAGTGGCAGAAGCTGCAGCAGCTGCGAGAGTGACAGCTGGACACCGAAGATGCAAATTCAACTCTGGGGATGGCAACACACGTGGCGGAGTTATTAGCCAGTAGACAGGTGCAGTACGCTCTCCTGCAGAAGCAAATGGGACTTCCTTGGAGACCCCCAAGTCCAAGACACGAAGCAGACGGCCAGGGTACCAAGAAGACCACTGAAACACTAAGTAAACGACCAAAGCAGCAGAAGCACACAGATGAAACCATTAAAGCACAAAAGAAATAACCAGGTCGCAGAAAAAAACGAGAAGGGCACCGTCAGCACACAGATGAAATAACCAAAGCACCATGGAGACCACCAGGACATGGAATAAACGAACAGGGTACGGAGATCATCAGGAAGCAAACGAACCGACGAGGGCACCAATAAGACCACTAGAACCCAGAATAAAAAGACCAGAGCACCCAGAAGACCACCAGGGTAGAAGAAACGTCCAGGACACCCAGACTACCAGGACACAGAAGAAACATCTAGGGCAACAAGACCATCGGTACCCTGCAGAAACGACATCGGCACCAAGAACATAGCCATGGTGCCAAGGAGGCACACAAAACACCATGGTATATACCCATGATTCCATATGTACCCAGGATACCATGGTATGTACCCAACACAAGGTATGTCGTCAACACGCCACCGTGTCAAAAGGTGTTAACGAGCACAGTTTCCACGGTTACTTCTTAAAACCTCTGGCCCTGCACGGTGATGACCTCAACACATCCTCGAGAAACGTTCTTCCTTTAAGACGTCTTCATGTCTGCGATCTCAGATTGCACATCAGAAGAGTCGAAATGTAGATCGCAATTATCATGATAAAGAGGACTCACCTTGACCTGCAGATCTAGAAGCCCTAATTGAAAACACTGAGTTTCCAATTTAGAAGAATAAAAAGATAGGTAAAGAGGAAAACAAGGTTATGACTCGAAGTTTGTATTGACAACTAATATTACATGTTCAATAGGAATGCCAGAAAAGGACAGGTTAAATATAGTGGAGATAAATAAAGTTAAGTGTGAGAAGAACTGTGTAACAAAACAGTGAAACATCAGTGTGCGAGAGAGAGAGAGAGTTGGAGGGGAAGGGGGAAAAGGAGGAGGATATTGGAAGGAGAGAAGGCAGGATATTGGTGGCAGTGATAAGGGAGGCAGGAGCCAGCAGCATCATACAGATACTGTCATCTCATTACCTCGACACACACTAGGTGACATCCCAGGTGAGGCCCCAGATGACACCCCAGGTGAGGCCCCAGATGACACCCCAGGTGAGCCCCAGATGACACCCCAGGTGAGCCCCCAGATGACACCCCAGGTGTGGACCCAGGTACCAACCTGAAAGTGCGCTTCTTAACGTCTGAGAGAATATACGAAAAATCAAAGTCGGCTTTTGTAAATCCAGCTTTGATTACCTGACCTCGACGCCACGTTATCTTGCTAAACAAAAATTAACCATTTTAACAGAACCTAAGAAAGTATAACATGATGAGAGGGGGTATCAGCTCGTTACACTTGCTCTCTGACTCCTGTGTCACCACCCTCCTCCTACTGTTACTGCTACTGCTGCTACTACGACTACTACTACCACCACCACTTCCTCTTACCACTACTTTTTGTTGTTACTTCTTCCGCCTCTCTTGCTCCCGTCTCCGCCCTCCCTCCTATATATACTGGCTCCTTACCTTCGTGTTCCTGTGTGACTAGTTAATGTCCCAAATCAGACCGAAACGTCGTGTTTTTCCTATATGCTGGTTATTTATGTATCTGCTCCAGGTTACACATAGCTGGTTTACGATCCATACGATCCAAGGTACCGGATCCGCCGTTCCCTTCCTTGGATCGAACCTGAGTTCCTCTCATTCCCCCCACGCTGAGTATAACCCCTACGAGTTTAGGTTCCGCCCACGAACGTACTAAAAATGGTATGCTGCGTAGCGAAAACTCTGCCTTTCAAGACGTTTCCCCTTGCACGTTTCTCTTTCCCTTGTCGGCTCATGCCATTGTCCAACTTCCTAAATAATCAGATCCAAGGTATGCAATACCGACAAGATGATGAATAAAACGAGTGCAATATCAACAGCCTGATAGATCAAGATATCAATCAAGGATGTGAAAGAAAATAGATCTACCTACTTATAGTCTAAAAAGGTTACTGCCCCAGTGGCTCTCACAACACGTGAAGAGTTGAGACAGGATTCATAAAAGGTTTCAGAAGTGGACATAACAGTGCCCAAGAGAACAGCAAATAAATTATTCAACTAGATAGCAAATTGAAAGGCAGGGACCAGAAGGGCTAGAAGCTGAAAATCGACCACTGTAAGCAAAATTGGGTGAGTACAACTGAGTACAATTCGATAAACACACTAGTAGCTACTCTTGCTACTACTGCAGCTTTTGCTGTTGTTGCTGCTAGTGTTGCCTGTCTTGCTGATATCCTGCTGCTGGTGCTGCCGCCTGTCTTGATATCCCTGCTGCTGTGCTGCCGCCTGTCTTGCTGATATTCCTGCTGCTCCTGCTGCCTGTCTTACTGATATCCCCTGTTGCTGCTGCGGGCTGTTCTACGCCTGGATTAAAACGCCACCACCTGAGTGAGTTCATTAATCACTAGGTCTTGTACTAATGAAGGTATAACTGACGAGGCCGCGCTGCTCACTTCAGTTCTCCGCTCAAACAATCGTGCGGCCATCCACGTCTAAAGCTCACTCTTTCCTCCCCAAAAGGCAGGGAGAAATGTTTCCTCCCCAAAAGACAGGGAGAAATGTTTCTTCCCTAAAAGACAGGGAGAACAGTTTCTTCCCTAAAAGGCAGGGAGAAAAGTTTCCTCCTCAAAAGGCAGGGAGAAACGTTTCCTCCCCAAAAGGCAGGGAGAAATATTTCTTCCCTAAAATGCATGGAGAAACGTTTCTTTCCTAAGACGCAAGAAGAAACGTTTCATTCTCCAAGACTCATTGAAAAACATTTCATCCCATAGATTCCCAGAATAAGCCGTAAGGGGTCAAACAGCTCGCTGGAGAATAATGAGAGGTTTGATCCAATTTCTTTGATCAAGAGCTCTTCATCAAGCATCAAGACACCTTTTTTTTAAAATATTTAAATTTTTTTTCAAAGATTTTGGTTGGAAAATCTGCACAAATCTAGATTTCAAACCCTACCCGAAGTTCAGTTTTTTAAACCCTACGAAAAGTCCATTATTTTAAGTCCTATGAAAAGGCCAACGTTGTAAACCCTGCCCAAACTCATGTGTTTTAAACCTTACCCATAATCCAGGACATAAAACTGTCCAAAGGATAGTATTTTAAACCCTGCCCAAGTCCACGGTCTTAATAATAATAATAATAATAATAATAATAATAATAATTATTATTATTATTATTTAATAATCTTTATATCTACAAGTATATGATACAACTTATACAGACCACAGTTGACATCAATGACATACTGTATAGAAGGTCCCCTCGTTATGCACAGCATTTCGGGCAATTTCGGTTAAATTTGTCACCAGGATGTGACCCACACCAGTCGACAAACACCCAGGTACCTACTTACTGTCAGGAAACGCCCCACTGTTTCCACCCGTACCGGGGATTGAACCATGGACCTCAATGTGTGAACTGAGTGCGCTACCAACCGAGCTGGAGGACACCATGAGTTCTGCTCTAATTTCTGGGTATTTAATACTAAGTACAGTACATTAATCCATGCCCAGGTTTTAGACTAAATCAGCTACATGGTTCATGCATGATTAAATTCTTAGTGTTGCAAAGTTCGTCCAGGGATCTGAGGTTTTAAAGCCTCCCCCCCCGTCATTTATTTCTATTAAAGCACTCCCCCATCCCCTCCCCCACTGCTGAACCCCAAACACCAAAAATCTTGAGGCGAAAACCAAGAACGTTTTCTATGTCAGACAACCATGTTGCCAGCACAGCCGGCCACCACCAGCACCGTCAGCAGCAGTACCAGCATCAGCACCACCAACAACACCAGCACCACCAACAACACCAGCACCACCAACAACACCATCTCCATCGCTTCCATGAATTAAAGACACGAATTAGTTGCCATGGTGAGGGTGGTGATCAGCGGCACCCAAGTAACGACCTATCTTCCTCTCTTTATGTCTCTCATTGTATTAGCTTTCTGCTTTCTATCTTACTAGCTTTATGCCTCTCATTGTGCTAGCATTCTCTGTCCTATTATGCTAGCTTTTGCCTAAGCTGCCAGTTTTTTGTCTGTGTCTTGCCAACTGTTTGATTTCTTGCCAATCTTTCTACCAATCTTACTGACTTTCTGCCTCCTGTCTTTCTAGTTTTCTGGCAAGGAAACTCTGAAGTTGGTCACTGGTAGGGGATCCATCTTACTCAGTGCCTGATTTCAGTTTCACTTACCAATTATGGCGCTTCTCCTGCAAGAAATTTCGATACGTAAACCATTTTTCAACTTGCACAAGACTGGATTTCAGACGGTGACAGACGAACTTTTAAAATGCATTTTGCGTTAATGTATTCACCAGGAAGCAATCAAACCCCCATTTTCTGTTGGCCAGCTCTTACTGGGAAGAAATAAAACTCGGAACATTGTAGCTTGATTGACTTTGGAGCTAAAAACAAAAGGAGAAAACTTTCTGCCCCGAGGTTATTGGGCAGCGCCACCCATCTTGTGAGTGAACCTACCGCCATGTAGAAAATACACGTCAGCCCGGATGTTGACAGTTTGACACAACTTTTGGCAGTATGAACTCCATCCTGGGCGGTTTCAAAATCCAGGTACCACTACATTCACAGTTACATTATCCTTATCTGCAGGTATCACTGCCTTAAATCAATAACAGCTGCAGCAAATCTTGCATGTTTTTGCAAAATATCGACCTTACTCAAAACGTGCCTAAATTGTGCATATAAATTTTGTGATATGAATTATACTGCGTAGTACTGTATTCTGCTACATTCTAAGATGTAGTGCCGGAGAGAGATATTGATTTTTTCTCTCCACACACACACTTTTCAATGTCATTCTTAAAGAAGTTGTTCCGCCAACCTGTCACATATACAGGTAACCTCACGAGTCCTGGCCACCACTGTCCCTGATCTTCCATTTCCACCATTCTTAATAAACAACTGCTTCGTCTGATACAATCACATCGTGGAGCTTTACAAGATTCACTCTCTTCTAACTCCTCTCACTGAATTCACCTTCTAGATTTTTAATTTGTATTTTCTTTGTAATTTGCTACGTTTCTCCAAAACTGTAGTTTATATTTGCTTTTGCCATTCTATCAGCTCTCTCATTCCCTGTGAACTTAATAAGATATGGTATCCATACAGACTTCACTGGTATTTTGTTTTCTAAAGTTCTTAAATTTATTTACATCATCTTTGATACTATTCGTATTATCAATTTCTGGAGTTTAAGGTGAATCAAGCTGAAACTAAATCCGATTATTGTTTACCTAACAACATCAGTGGATATTTAAGTGTAACTAATTCAGTCTGAGTGGGAGATTTCCACAAACTTAACAAGATGTCTGACAGATTTTCAATTTCTAACTACAGTAAGTGCTGATCCAGCTAAACCACTTTCAGGAACTAGTGATTCTTTGGCTAGCATCTGGTCGAGACCTCCATTACATTACAATCTGAGATATATCCATGTCCATGACACTCCTTTATATGTACGGTTTGATTAAGACTCATAAACCGGAATTTCCAGCGAGACCTATTATTAGTTCCGTGGGGTCTGCGGCATATAACTTGTCCAAATGTTTAGTCAAAGTGTTAACACCAATGCTAGGCAATATTTCGGAAGCTCACATAAAAAACATTGACCTCATTAATAAACTGCAAAAACCTAAACATTTCTAATGACTTTACACTGGTAGGTTTTGACGTTACTGCATTGTTAACCCAAGTCCCAGTACCTGATCTGTTATTCTGTCTTCGAAGATGAACTGGATGAATTCCCTATGTCGACCCACACGAACATTATTATTGTGTATAGTTGATTGCAAGTTAGGTTAGGTAGAGGTTCGTCAGGAAACAGGACAAGTGTTTTCTGACGCGGGTCTTAGTCAGATGATGGCTATGGGAAATCTATTGTCTCTCCTATTAAGTAATCTGTATATTGAGGTTTTTGAGACTAAACTGTTGAAAGATATCCTGCCTCACGAAGCCAGGTGGTTCAGTTATAGAAGGCAACTATGGATTTGGATACGCTTTTACCGAGAGTTAATTCACTCGTCCCGTATATTAAATTCACAGTGAAAAAAAGAAGTGTACTACAAACTCGCCTTCTTAGATGTTTTTATCCACCAGACAGAAATTTCAAGTTCACAGCATACAGGAAGGCCATTGCTTATTCCTACATCCATTACTAGTCAACCATGAAACAAGAGTAAAAAGGAGTGTGTTTCTATGTTTCTGAGATCTTTCCGAGTTTGCACCCCTGAGTTTCTGGATGAAGAAATTACGAAAATCTTTGATATTGCAACGAAACTACGGTACCCTAAGGTGTCTGTAGAAAATGCGATGTGAACAGCTAGGAAGTCTTATTATAGATCTGAGCTTAAGACAGCCCCCTAAGGTTAAGAATGTGTTAGTTCTCCCATACAATGAAAATTTATCTGTTCTACAAAACGTACTTAAAAGATTTAACATACAAGCAGTCTTCAAGAAATCAAGAACAGTTAAAAGAATGATAAAGAATTTGCCCTAAAACTGTGGTGGAGGTGTTTACAGTGTGGGTGCAATGGCTGTAACTTATCCTATGTTGGACAGTCTTGTAAACCTCTTAATGTTAGGTTAGCACAACACCGATAATCGATCCGAACAACACAAGAATCTAATGTCATTTTAAACCACACAATTGCTTGCATTAATCCTACAAAAGGGTCAGAAGCCAGAATTTTAGTTCCCAGTTCATCTTAGCTGGAAAGAAATATCTTAGAATTGGATATTATAAAACATGATAACCTTTCAATATATATTAATAGCTTAGGATTGTTCAAACTTTATTCATTTATAACTGAATCTATTGCACATAACCTTAAGCCGGATTCTTATAGAATGCTTTGGACTCTTTATGTGCCGTAATTCTAAGCAGATAAACTAGGATTACCATTAGCCAAAAAAACTGATGCTTTGGTTTCTGCTTGACTGCCAACGTTTTGTTAAACAACTGTCTCCTAAAGAATTGTGTTGGTTTTTTTCATAGTTTGTAGAGCCACGGGAGCTAAATAAGGAGAGTGCCTTGTTTGGGCCCTGTGGGATGAGTTAGGGACCCTCCTCCCCGTTTTTATGGAGTCCATCCATCATCCATTATTTTAATTCCCATTTTCGATAAATAAAAGTTGCGAAACAATATCTACTGTTTTAAGTCTGTTTCTTAGATCAAATGAATTAATGACCTGGAGATCTATATAGATGAATATTTCGTTGTTAATTAGATAACATACATTTAATAAAGAGAACGTTCAATAGCCATGAAAGTTTCCATGACAATGAATAAGGTCTTACATAATAAGTTACAAAAAAATACATTCTCACTAACTAGAAAGATATATTTTCGTTTGAAAACAAAAACTGCTAATTTTCTGTTAAGCGCATTGGATTTAGGTGACTAATTCGTTAGGAAAATTCCAAAACACATTGCCACAAACACAAGTAATCAGAATTTAGGTTCATTTATAGTGAAAAATATGGAAGTTTGACGGCATTTTCTTGATAAATGACATGTCACTTGCGATATATTTTCTTGGTTATTACTACATAATCAATGCTTATGAATTGGGCTGTCTGTTCCTACTGGTTCTTCTTGTACTTCCTCTAACTTCTGGCACCCGGCTGCTAGGCGCCGCCCTGTTGTCTGACTCTCAGCTGGCAGACACATCTACCCGGACTCATTATTCCATTTGTAACACTGCAAGCTCTTGAAAAGTGTGGCTGAAACACTTATATAAAAAGATCCATTAAATAAAGTAGGTATACTAGTCTATTGCTGGAGTTTCAGAGCAAGATTTCCAGTTTACTCCAGGAGTCAGTCATGAACACAGGTCCTTCAGACAACTCCAGGAGTCAGTCATGAACACAGGTCCTTCAGACAACTCCAGGAGTCAGTCATCAACACAGGTCCTTCAGACAACTCCAGGAGTCAGTCATCAACACAGGTCCTTCAGACAACTCCAGGAGTCAGTCATCAACACAGGTCCTTCAGACAACTCCAGGAGTCAGTCATCAACACAGGTCCTTCAGACAACTCCAGGAGTCAGTCATCAACACAGGTCCTTCAGACAACTCCAGGAGTCAGTCATCAACACAGGTCCTTCAGACAACTCCAGGAGTCAGTCATCAACACAGGTCCTTCAGACAACTCCAGGAGTCAGTCATGAACACAGGTCCTTCAGACAACTCCAGGAGTCAGTCATCAACACAGATCCTTCAGACAACTCCAGGAGTCAGTCATCAACACAGGTCCTTCAGACAACTCCAGGAGTCAGTCATCAACACAGGTCCTTCAGACAACTCCAGGAGTCAGTCATCAACACAGGTCCTTCAGACAACTCCAGGAGTCAGTCATCAACACAGATCCTTCAGACAACTCCAGGAGTCAGTCATCAATGCAGGTCATCTAGACTAAGTTTCAACAACACCAGCGATACCAGAGTAAACAAAACATTAATTCCCATCCAGGGATCCTCGCTCAGTTACCACTTGGAAGATTCTGGGTACGTTTTAACTGAATATTTCTCGTGGGTACGATTTAACTAGATATTTCTCTTGGGTACGTTTCAATTCTGAATATTTATCTTGGGTACATTTTAAGTATGAATATTTATCTTGGGTACGTTTAAAAGCCGAGTATTTCTTTTGGGTACATTGTAAACATTTCTCTTGGGTATGATTCAACTTGGAATATTTATCTTTGACACGTTTTACCTCTGAGTATTTTTCGTGGGTATGTTTAAACCCTATTTCTCGTGGGAAAGACCCATTTCCTTCTTCCCCAAATTGTAAAATCTGGCGATAGCGGTTTTCTTAATATTTCCCTGACTAAGACGAGGCAGGGAGACCCAGTCTATGCTTGGCAGATTAACATTATACAAGCCAGGGAAAAATCCTTAGTAATCTTGAAATTTATTCCCTAGGCGGCGGCCAGCGCAACCATAAAACTATATGAGCATAGCAGTGGCTGGATTACATATAGCTTTCCCTCCTCTCCCTCTTTCTCCCTATCGTCTCCCCCTCAATTTCGCCCTCCCTCCTTTCCTTCACTCCCTGTCTCTCACACGCTTTCTTTTTTTCTGCTCTTTATTCCCTCCCTCTTCATCTCTCTAAATTTAACAAATGCCACGCATAAGTGACTAACAATATAAAGTACTACGAGATGAAACTACCGACCCAGTGAGCATGACACACTTATCATGCTGCACCGCGGGTACTGAAGATGTTCAAGACGGGAAGTCTTACTCAACTTACTGCAGTATGAACAGGTCACACTGGGACTATGGAAAAAAAAAAACCTGCTGTGCAGATGACGTGAGCTTGACAAAACTCTATCCAGAGCAAAACGTTGTCTATAAAGTTTTTTTGTGCACCAAGTCAGTTTCTACCATATTTGAGGGTAATAACTACGCTCCAACTTCTTCACTCTACTCCTAGCGCCAGCTTGAGAAACCAAATAAAGGAGTTTCGCGGTATTGCAAATGTAACAATTAGTCTCCCTTTAGCGCAAACAATGCCAAGCCAATGATGATGCTTTTTAAGTCATTTGTTCTCTCTAGACTGGAATACTTTTGTAGACTAACATTAGTATAAATTCAGTTAATCGCCTAAATTACTGGGAATGCCTGAAGTCCCTAAACTGCACTCCCTGGAACACAGGCGATAAAGATACATCATACAACTTAAAGATTCTAGTTATCTAGCCTATCAATTCCCTTCCTTTTATGACAGCAACACTAATATGATCATCGAACGAACGTAAGAACTGACATTATCACTTCTGGGTCTCTCACATTTCCCTTCTGCTCAATTGAGTG
This sequence comes from Cherax destructor, assembly GCA_009830355.1. Lineage (NCBI taxonomy): Eukaryota > Metazoa > Arthropoda > Malacostraca > Decapoda > Parastacidae > Cherax > Cherax destructor. The sequence continues at coordinate 74,764 of WNWK01001975.1, forward strand.
GATTAAAGTTTGTTTTAGACTCTGTTCTAGTTTAATTTTTTTCCATGGTGGAGTAATTGAAATTTGGTATCATTGACTATTACATTATTTTCTGTGGCCCACTGGAAAAATTGGCTAATATCAGCTTGAAGATTTGCTGTGTCCTCCATCGATGTCACTCTCATAAAAATTCTAGTATAGTCTGCAAAGGATAATACGGTGCTAAGACTTTTATATCTATGACGAGTATGATAATCAGAGAGAGAGAGAGAGAGAGAGAGAGAGAGAGAGAGAGAGAGAGAGAGAGAGAGAGAGAGAGAGAGAGAGAGAGAGAGAGAGAGAGAGAGGAGAGAGAGAGAGAGAGAGAGAGAGAGAGAGAGAGAGAGAGAGAGAGAGAGAGAGAGAGAGAGAGCGAGAGATAATAGTTCTTCACTGCTGCAACCTGTTAGTTACTCTTTGTGTCCGATTTGTTTAGAAGGCTAAAAAAAAAAATCACCTGCCCGCTTTTCCAGTTATTCTTTCCGCATGCATTTTATGCGTTATTACACTATGATCTCTCTTGTCGAATGTTTTTGCAAACAGAAGTGCAGATGCATACTATATATATATATAATGCCTGTACCAAATATCCCTAAATAAAAGCAAGGGTGCCATGAGTACAATGACGGACAACACAATAAGTGTAAGGGGCCCAAGGCTACTCAACACTTCCCACCATACATTAGAGAGATTGCCAACAGGCCCCTATTTTCAAGAGAGTACTGGATACATTAGTTCCTGATTAGCCGGGCTGTGGTTCGTACGCCGGACTGCGTACGACCAGCGGTAACAACCTGGTTGATTAGGCCTCAGCGATGACTCTCTGAACACACTCCAGGTAAACTCTTGGCCAGTTATGTTGTTGGAAGAGTGTGCCGGGCAGCGCACCCAGGCGATCAATGACATCCTCAAAGCAGAATACAGAAGTTATTATCTTTATTTTATGTTACGTTACATAACTAAATAAAAACTTACATTTAAAAACAAAGTAATTTAAAAAAAACAACGCCCGACGTTGTGACCGAGTAGTCCCAGGAAACGTTGAAACGTGCACGCTTATGTTGCACGGTGTTGCACGTCCTGTGTCGCAGCATCAATGGACGGGGAGTAAAAACAGATACAGTAATTAAAATAGAGCTGAAGACAGCGGTGGAAGATAATTAGTGAGGAGACGAGGTGTGGTAATTATGATGGTGGTGCTCGGCAGGCAACACCCTCCCTCCCTCCCTCCCTCCTAGCTCCATGCTTAACTCTCCTTAATACGTACTTCCTTTCCCGTTTCTCCCTCCTCCTTGCTACTTCTTTCCCAATCTCTTCCTCCTCAGGTCAGGGAGGTGTGCAGGGCAGGTCTGCCCTGGTTCAACACAATCCACCTTGACCCACTCCCAACACCCTTCATTTACATTAACAACACCCTTCATTTACATTACCAACACCCTTCATTTACACTCCCAACACCCTTCATTTACACTCCCAACACCTTTTATTTACACTCCCAACACCTTTCATTTACACTCCCAACACCCTTTATTTACACTCCCAACACCCATTTACACTTTCGACGCTTACATTTCTAACACCCTTCATTTAATCCACAACACCCTTCAGTTACACCCACATCATTTACACCCACAACACCCTTCAATTACACCCACAACACCACACAATATCTTTTCATTAAATGCCAGACACCTTTCAGTAGTGTAACCACTGTTTACCAACCTTAAGTGTGTTCACTCTCAGAGTGAGCTACTTCAAACTTATTTCAAAGTACTTTATTTCAAAGACCTTTCAAAGTACCTTATTATGAAAGGCATTTTCAAAATACCTTATAAGAATGCCATTTTCAAAGTACCTTATTGGAAAGGCCTTTCAAAGTGCCTTATTTTACAGTAATTTCAAAATATCTCCTTCGCAAAGTAATTTCAAAGTATTTCATTTCAAAGACCACATAATACACAATTCACACATGATACATAATACAGAGCTTTGAAGCTTGTATTCAAGGTCCTTAATGTATCCATTAAATTATTATTATTATCATTATTGGTTTCTTGTGCTAGTAATTAGAACAAGAACACCAATAACAACTAGAGTCTAGTTGTTGCTAAACCCGTATGAGCCGTAGAGCACTATAAGAGCATTTGATTTTTGAGATCCACGACACTTTAATTTATAAGCGGGGCAACTTTATCTGCGATCCAGAGCTTTGAATTTACAGAAAATGGTGGTAATTTACAGCCCTTCTTCTGTTTGCGATTCTTCGACTCTCTTAGTTTACCGCGCCGTGACTGATTTATAGCCTCGGTGACTAATTTACAGCCTCGTGAAAGATTTAGAGCTACGTGACTAAAACCTCGTGACTTATAGGCCCGCGACTGATTTTACAGCTTAGTGACTTACTTGCTCTACATCCCCGTGACTGATTTACAGCCCCCATAAGTCTTTTACCACCCCATTACTGATTTACCACCCGCTGACATTTTCAACCTTGTTTACATCCCCATGACTGATATGATTATTACTATGGTGACAGCTGCTGCTGCTACTACTACTGCTTCTACTACCCTAGCTACTACCACCACCACTACTAGTGCTATTGCTGCTGCTACTACCACCACTACTATTACTGTTCCTACTAATACAACAACTACAGCTGTTCGACAAGAATGACATCAGAAAGGAACTCTTATTTTAAACGGAGTGAAAAACCCAGCACCGGCAAGCCAGAGGTGGCTTAACCATGAGTATAGAGCACTGGTAAGCCAGCGGTGGCTTAAACAATATATAAGTAGCATACAGAAGAGAAAGTAATATAGAGGAAAATCAGGGAAGAAATCTACCCCCCCCCCTCTCTAGGCTGGAACACTGCTGTACACTAACAGTTCCATTTAAGGCAGGTGAAATCGCAGATCTAGAGAATGCACAGAGAACCTTCACTGCAATAAGTTCCGTCAAACACCTTAATTACTGGGAACGCTTGGAATCACTTGACCTGTATTCACTGAAGCGCAGGCGAGAGAGATACATGATAATCTACACCTGGAAAATCCTAGAGGGACTGGTCCCAAATCTGTACACAAAAATCACTTACTACGAAAACAAAAGAATGGGCAGACGGTGCAATATACCCACAATGAAAAGTAGGGGCACCATTAGTACACTGAGAGAAAACACAATAAGTGTCCGGGGCCCAAGACTGTTCAACAGCCACCCACCAGGCATAAGGACAGATACAGTACCCGGGTTATAGTTCGTACGTTGGACTACGTGCAACCAGCAATAACAGCCTGGTTGATTAGATCCTGATCCATCGGGAGGCCTGGTCAAGGGCTGGGCCGCGGGGGCGTTGACCCCCGGAACACCCTCCAGGTAGACTCTCCCACAGGAGGAAGGAAGGGGCAGCACCCAAAATGGGAAAGATTAGAATCGAGCCAGTGATAAGAAGATGAGGGGTGGATCCTAAGGGAGGATGCACACCTGGGTGGTGAGGTGGGGGCCATCATCCCCCGGGTTGTGAAGTGGTGCACCCTCTCCTTGGTGGTGAGGTGGGGGCACCATCCCCTGGATGGTGAAGAGGGCACCATCCCCTGGGTGGTGAGGTGGGGGCACCATCCCCTGGGTGGTGAGGTGGGGCACCATCCCCTGGGTGGTGAGGTGATGGATCCATCCCCTGGGTGATAAGATTCCATGGGTAGTGGTGGACAGTGGGGTGTGTGAGTTTATGTGTGAAACGTAGTGAGTGGTAGTGTGAATGTGTTTTGGGGTGTTAGGGTGTATGAGTATGTTTGGGTGTTAAATAACAAAAAAAAAAAAAGGCACAATACCGTGACTGGAACAATACACAAATAACCCGCACATAGAAGAGAGGAGCTTACAAATAAAGGCTGGAGAGAGAGGAATGAAATAGCTTCCTAATTACGTGAAGGACGTGCAAGCTCTCACCTGGCCAGGCCCCAGCCAGGTTTACACACACACACACAACAGGCCTAGTGTCTAATCGACATGTGCCTAGGACAAAATGGTCTCACACACACACACAACAGGCCTAGTGTCTAATCGACATGTGCCTAGGACAAAATGGTAACACACACACACACACACACAGGCTAAGAAGAGGTATGATAAGGCTCATGGAGCAGGGAGAGAGTGGACTTAGCAGCGACCAGTGGAGGTAGGGCCAGGAGCGATGAATCGACCCCTGCAACCACAATTAGGTGAGTACAATTAGGCGAGTACAGGAGTCACTGGAGCTGTGAATCGACCCTTGCAACCAGAAATAGATGAGTACACACTATTCCAGCAGCAGCAAGTGTCCCCCGCAAATGGATCTAGTCATGGGAAAGAAAAATGGGTCGTAGGAGGTCTAACCTTCCCCCCCTCCAACCAACCTCTTCCCTTCACCCCCCTCCACATACCCCATCAGCAACTCCAACTATGCTAGAACGAAACCTCTGAACCTCCCGTAGCAGATGAACCCTCAATGGAATAATTGACGATATCCTCATTGCCCTACCGTAGTCTCCCAGCTTGGCTGACAGATTTCAGCACTATGTATGCGACTCATCTTGTGAGATGGAATACGACAAGGAAACAGCTTTTCTTCCCACTGTGTAGCTATCATATAAAATAGTGCAGCAGCACACTGCTGGTGTGTCCAATTTTGCTAAAAAAATAAAGGCAGGGTAATCTAGTGGGTCAGCAGTACTCGAAGGACAGAAGACTGAGTAACAGTAAGGATGACACATGATATTTGAAGGAGTTACGAGAGGTGCTAGAACCTCTATTTTCCTAATAAAAGTGAACGATTTACCAGAGGGAACAGAGTCCTATGTATCACTGTTCGCAGATCACGTAAACCTAACAAGAATATGAACAGGAGAGGACAGTGATGAGCCCATTGAGACCAACAGTATAAATGATGTCAATCAAGTGACTTCTAGAGTTCAGCCCAAACAAATGCATGGTCATTCGATTTGGAGAAGGTGACCAGACACAGAGTACAGCATCGGCGGGGAGAAGCTGCAAATATTTGAGAGTAAAATGGGTCTGAGGGTGAATATGTCACCAAGTATATTGCCAGAAATACACACAAACCGTATAAGATCAGCAGCATATGCAAGATTAGCAAACCTCAAACTAGTTACTCAAGATCTTAAATAAATAATTATCCAGTGTCATATATACGACATGGAGCCCACACCTAGTCAAGGACGTGAAGAACAGCAAGAAGGTCCAAGGATTTGCAATCAGACAAGTATCAGAACCAAGAAGAAGTCGCTATGTGAAGAGGTTGAAGGAACTGAACCTGACAACCTTAGCGAAGAGAAGGACAAGAAAAGACATGATTACGGTATACAAAAATCTTAAGAGGACTTGACAGAGCAGACTGCTACAAACTAAATTACAGGACCACTACCAAATGGACACAAAGGGAAGCTGAAGACAGAAAAACATAGGTATGTAAGGAATTATTTAGTCTCAAGGTAGTTGAAAAGTGTTATGACTTGGATGAGGCAGTGGTCGAGGCAAATTTGGTACACAACTTCAAGAGTAGATATGATATGGCCCAAGAGGCCACATTCCAAGCCTCTCAATCACGAATATGGTTTGCTACTAAAATTTTGGTGGGGTGTGTCTGATACTTCTGGTGAAGGTGAAGGATAGTGTACCTGAACACACTCCCAGGGAGGGTAAGGCAGAGGGAAGCAGGGGTAGAGGTGAGGGGGTGAGGAAGAGGGTAGAGGGGCAGGTGAGGAAGCAAGGAAGTAGGAGCTGGAAAGAATCAAGGGTAGCGGCTACACAAGTAAGAGGCTGAAGAACACAAGAGGAAGCTGGATGAAAGAAAACAGGAATGAATGTGTAAACAGCAACCAATAAAGCATGAATAGGAGAAAAGTAGGGAGGGAGGGAGGGGAGGGAGGGATTAAGGGTGCAAGGGTGAACGGAAAGAGGGAGAGAGAGACAGGGTGGGGAAAAATGAAAGAAAGTATAATCAGGGGAAAGGAAGATAAAGAAGGGGGAAGGAAGAAAATAGAAGAAAGGAGGTATGGATTAGGGAATGAACGCAAAGACGGAAGGAGATGTAAAGTAAAAAGCATAAAAATAAGAGATATACAAGGAATAAGAAGACGAATGAATGGGGGAAGGAAAGACAGCTGTTGATTATCTCTTCATGGTCTCAGGTACAGCTGATCATCTCTGGACTGGGACCAGATCTCCTGCTCGTAGGTCTGATCAACTAACCTAATGTTTCTAGCGCAAGCAGTCCTCATGTAGGCACTTAAGCCAGTCTGATCAGGAAAGGTTTCTTTTTAAAGACATTTAGGCAGTTATTAGTAAGTCATCATATTTGATGAGGGGTGCCCAAGCTCATCTCTTAGTGTACTTATAGCAACCACGCTTTTCAAGATATTTTGCACAGTCTACAATGTCTTCTATTGCTTTAGTCGACACAACAGACTGCTCTGTGCAGATCTGGAAGGAGTTTCTCCAGTATTTTCAGAGTATAAATTAGGCCGTATATTTCTTGCCTGCAATCCTGTAACTACAATTGAGGGATTTTCACTAACTTGGTTGTTTGCAATGATTCAAGCAGTGGGCATTCTCAGCACGTTCTCCATACGCACGATGTGTCTGCTTTAACAATAGACTGTTAGTATACAATAATGTTTTAGAATAGAGAAGAAAATTGCCTTCAACACCACCATTAGCAAAGCGTCTCTTATTTTTATAAGCTTGTTATCTGGCCTATTATTTTCCTTGCCGTCGAGATAATTTAACTATTGTGATGAGCGAAAATACGCACAACACTTGGTTATCTTTACGTTTCGCCCTACGCAGCGGGTTTCTTCACTCAAGTATAGGCAATTAAATATAACACTGGAGACAGTGGAATATGTAATTGTGAGGTGACCAATCTCTCAGGGATGTTAGGAAGTAGTTGGTCACTCACCTCCCTTACATTTGTACTATTTTCCAGATAGTATTTCTTAGTTTTCCAGAGTGGAGTAGTGAAATTACTCCAGTGTGTGACTATCAGAAGATTCTCTTTGTATCCTCTTGGAAGAGTGCTATACATCGTCTGTTTCTCACCACAGAATAAAATATATTCACCATCACTGGTTGTCATCTGCTGTTCCAGAAAGGCATGGACATAGCACTCCAACAGCCCCTCAAAGCGACATGTTTTCCACCCCGACCCTCTTTCAAAGTACACGTACAGTGCAGCCCGCCTCCAAAACAAAGTCTGGCTAATCTGATTCTCAAAACCGTTCATAAATATTAATGTTAATTACATTTTCCTAATAACCGTGAATAGGAGAGAGTTGCCAGCAGCGATAGTTTCCCCTGTAGATTGCATGGCCTTTTGCAGACTGAATTGGTTGTTGGGCGAGTCGTTTTGGAAGAATTTTTAAAGAATCCAGGACTTTAGGCTCCTCGTCAACCATAGTATTATGTTACTAACACTCAAGCAATGAAGACCGTGGGAGGCTGCTCATAACCTGGCAGGGAAACGTACGACGGAGACTCACAGGAGAAAGACGACCTCCTGCAGCGTCATGGCAGTTAAAACCACACTTACAGAAACTATTTTAAGTTTATTACATTTATCTTAAGATATATATTTTTAAGTATGTTATGTCTAGTAAAGACTGCAGCCGCACCTTTGCAGCATGAAGTCTCGCTTTCAAATTTTATATTTTCATATCGGGGCCATGTGTTGCTGATTTTCTTTGCTTTCTGGGTTTCGGAAATGGCTGCCTTGGGGAAGTTTTATTGCACTTTCCCTCAAATGTCGGTAATATATGAAGGAAAGAGAAAATGCTCTCAGCCGCTGCATATCTCCAACGCGCGCCTCAAACTGCAAGTAAATATTGGCGGGAAATAGTGGCGGAAAATACTGGTGGGAAAAATTGGAGGAAATGTGCGGGCAAGCGCTCCTCATTTCTTTCTGAATTCAAATTTCCAAAAATTAGTTTATCTCGCAGGGAGCTTCACAGACGGTGGAAAAAAACAAAAACAAATTAATGTAATGCAATGATCTGTTTGGAGAAATATAACATATGCGAAAATTTAATTACATGTTGACTGAAAGTTGATAATATCTATCGCTGTCGAAGAGAATTTCTCTCAAGTAATTTCCATCACACACACACACACACACACACACACACACACACACACACACACACACACACACACACTAAAAGCGACTTTCCATCACAATGTTTAAGTAATAAACTGGAACTCAGGTGCTACAAAACCACTGAATCATGGGAGAGGAGCAAGATTCAGTACATCCCTCAGATGTACTGAATCTTGCAACAACCTTTCCTGTATATTATCTGCTGACACTTGCGGGTGTCACTGTCCCCGTGACAGTGACCGCAAGCAGCTCAGCGTAGGAACCACAGCCCGGCTGATCAGGAACTGGTTTGATTACCACGTTCCTTCTTGAAGACAGCAAATGATCTGTTGGTAATTTCCCTTAAGTATGAAGGAAGAGTGTTGAAAAGTCTTGGTTCCTTTACACTTAGTGATTTCCCTTAGTGTACTCATTACACCCTTGTTTTTCAATGGGAGTATTTGGTCCCGTCTGCCGAGCCTCTTGCTTTAGTTGGGAGAAATTTCGGTGTGCAGATTCAGGACTAAACCTTCAACAATTTTCAAGGTGCAAATAAAGATTTATCTTCTTCACGTACATCCCAGGAAGTACAGTTCAAGGGACGACAAGTGTTCTCAATAATTTACGTGCTTGATTGAATTATACTGGTAATGAAGATTTTTTTTATATTCTCCAGGTGACCTCTTACGCCTGCCTTAAAAACGACTACCTTCCAAGCCCCCCCCCCATCTCTCTCTCTCTCTCTCTTCCATTACATTACCCTCACACTGACCGCTATATACCACTTCAATTCCCTATCCCATCCACGCACACCTCTACTCCCACTATCATTACCTATCATAGCCTCCACCAACAATCCAATAACATTTCACTAATTATGGTTATTATAGTTCAGCAGCGTGGAAAATTTGAAGCCGATCAGATAAGGCATTCTTAAGTTATAAACGAAAACCTTGAAGGAAGAAAACTATTCAGAATATACGACCCAGTACCCTCTACTTCAATGCACGCAAAAGGAACAGAGCAGAGTGCTTGTTGAAAATAGTATAAAATACGGACAAGTTGATGATTAAGACACATGTGCAACATGTGCAGAAGTGAAATAAAGATGTAATCAGTCCAAAATTGGAGAAATAATATACGAGGTGGTCAGTCCCTCAACCTGAAGAAGAGTTCAGCTCCATGGTCTGGAACGATATGAAGCTGAAGCATGAGAATGGAGTCTCAAATACTGTCGAAGGTGAGGTGGAAGATCTCGAGATCTAAGTTTGAAAGTCTTAAGCCTCACAGAAGAAGCTTTCTCAAATTACCACACAAACCCCAACGGACAACGGTATGTATGCCACTGACCAGAGAAACCCTGCACCAGCCAACAGCTTCATGAGGCTCTCTAGTTATTTTTACACCAGCGTTGAAAATTTGAAGCCGATGACACGAGGCGTTCAAGTTATAAACGAAAACCTTAGAGAAAGAAAAAATTCGGTAACCACTATAAGGTTTCCCTTCGGGAATACCTAACCAGAGAAAATCCAAAGGTTTCAAACAAACTTGGTACTGGGATTGAGGGATATAGTCTACGAGGAAACATTTAAAGGCTAGCAACACTAGAAGGTTGCTAGCCTTTAAATGGTCATGAAGTACAAAAGGTCATGAAGTACAAAATACTCAGATAACTCGTAGGGATGTTATAAAGTACTTTTTCAACCGTAGGGTAGTAAGTGGAGCTCACCAGATGAAGACAAAACACTAAACACAGCTTCAAGAACAAATATGATCGGACCATATAGGCCAGAACCCAGTAAAACCAACTGATAAGACTTTAGAAGTAGGACCATGAGCCAGTACTCGACCACAGCAAATACAAATCGGTTAACACACGCGTATACACACAAACACACACACACACACACACACACACACACACACACACACCGCAACTCGACTGTAAAACCCCACAAATCCCAAAATTTGCATAAGCCCATCGCCCGAGTTCGCCTGGGAAAATTAGGGCAATTCAACTCTTTCAGAGGAGCCGGTGTGTATAGATTCCGCGACCGCCAGGTTGAAAATTGCCAGAGTGGCTGGATAATCTGTCTGAAGAGTGGACGGCCCGTGAGGCTAATGGCCAGAAAATGAACATTTAGGAAAACTTGCCCAGAGCCTCTGACGCCAGGTGGGGAGAGGGGGCTATGTAGAGGTGGGGTGTGAGGCATATGGTTGGGGTGTAATGTGTGTAAGGGGTGTGAAGTGTGTTACTTTGGAAAAATAGATAGCAATAGACCTTAAGGACTATATTGAGGCTACCTCTACTTCAGCGCAAATAGCTGAATTAAGTATAGTACAATAGAAGGCTCTCTCCCCATCCTTCACGCCCTCAGGCCACACTTACAGCTAGAAAGGTGGTCTGAAATATAACCAAACATTACTGAAAACTGTACATTCACATTTAATATAAACTATATAAACTACAACTACCACTATTACCACTACAATAAACACTGCTAATGGGCGAAGATTAAGACGTATGCAACAGTTGGGTATATTTATTGATGAAACGTTTTACCTACACAGTAGGTTTCTTCAAATACAAAGGCAGCAGTAGTAATGAAATAAAGATGATGTAATCAGTCCATCAACCTTAGAGAAGAAGTATTTGAGGTGGTCAGTCCCTCAGCCTGGAGTAGAGCTCAGCTTCATGGTCTGGAACGATATGAAGCTGAAGCATGAGAACGGAGTCTTCAGCTTCATATCAGCTGAAGTCTTCTCCAGGCTGAGGGACTGACCACTCAAATACTTTTTCTCCAAGGTTGATGGACTGATTACATCACCTTTATTTCATTACTACTGCTCCCTTTGTATTAGACTGAAGAAACCTACTGTGTAGGCGAAACGTTTCATCAATAAAGATGCCCAACTGTTGCATATATGTCTTAATCTTCAACTTGTCTATATTTTATACCATTTTCAACAAAACTGCTGAAGGGTGGTTCACAGTCGACCAGTCGTCCTGAAATAGTTCCTGAACTAACACCAGGATTTCAGTAGCTTCAGCTACCAAGTCACTGCACTGGATCAATCACTCCTTGTATTGTAAATACTGTGTGTAACGTCTTCAAATAAAAATACCCAGGTGCTGCACATGTGTCTTATTCTTGATCATTTGAAGGCCTGGTCACAGACCGGGCCGCGGGGGCGTTGACCCCCGAAACCCTCTCCAGGTATACTGAAGGTATTATATACTATTATTACAGTGATCACAGAGTAGTGTTTGAGGGGGCGAGACTCAACTCCTGGCTCCGCCTGCTAGACCATTTTGATTGGTGTCACTGATTTCTGGCCTCTTGGACCTTATCATATTTATTCTTGAAGCTGAGTAGTAATCAATTTTCCTCCACCACTGCCTCTTCAAGTGATTCAACTTTTCAACCACCCTGAGACTAAATGCTTCCTTACATCCCTATGGTTCATCTGTGTCTTCAGCTTCCACATGTGTCCCATTGATCTTGCATCTCTTAATTGAAATAGTGTCTCCTTATCTGCCCTATCATCCTCTTATGACATAATCATGACTCCCCGTGTATTCCTCTCCGCCAAGGTCGTATATAACACAGCTTCTTTATTATATAAAAAAACATGTTCTAGCTAGTCCCATCAAATACGCTGGTATTCCTTTCAGTCTTCTAAAAAGTAATATCCTCACAGCTTCGTCAGCACCAAGAGGTGTACCTGTCTTGTCACAATTGACCTAACACGTCCGGTGTGAAGGGCCAGGTGTTGCAATGTCTGTTGTAATTATCAATAACAAGAGAACACGGGTCTGGGGACCACAGAGAGGTGCACGTGTAGTGGGGTACGGAAGGAAATTTTGTGATTTGATAAAACACTTTGACCTGATTCATCGCCTGGCACTTTGGCAAGAAAAATAAAATGCAGCACTCAAACAGGAACCTCAAAAATAATATTAACAAAATAAAAACTACTATAGCACGAACAACACACAACATGCGGCGAGGTGGTGTGTGTGTGTGTGTGTGTGTGTGTGTTCTTACCTATTTGTGGTTACAGGGGTCGATTCACAACTTCTCGCCCCGCCTCTTCGCTGGTCGCTACTAGGTTCACTCTCTACATGTTCCATAAGTTTGATCGTACCTCTTCTTAAAGCTATGTATGGATCCTGCCTCCACTACATCATTCTAAAGACTATTCATTTCCTGACAACTCTATGACTGAAGAAGTACTTCCTAACATCCCTGTGACTCATCTGAGTTTTCAACTTGTTGCTGTGTCCCATCACTGAAACATTCTGTCTCTATCAACCTTGTCAATTCCTCTCAGTATTTTATATGTCGTTATCATGTCCCCTGTATCTCTCCTGTTTTCCAGGTTTGTCAGGATGAGTTCTCTTAACCTCTCCTAGTATGACATACCCCTTAGCTCCGTGACTAGTCTCGTTGCAAACCTTTGCACTTTCTCTAATTTCTTGACGTGCTTGACCAGGTGTGGGTTCCATACTGGTGCTGCATAATCAAATATGGGCCTAACGTACACGCTGTACAGTGTCATGAATGACTCCTTACTTAGATGTCGAAACGCTGTTCTCAGGTTTGCCAGGCGCCCGTATGCTGCAGCAGTTATTTGGTTGATGTGCGCCTCAGATGTGCTTGGTAAGATGGTCACCTCAAGATCCTTTTCCTTAAGTGAGTTTTGCAGCCTTTGATCTCTTAAGCTGTACTACATCTGCGGTCTTCTTTGTCCTTTCCCAAGCTTCATAAATTTGCACTTGCTGGGGTTAAACTCCAGGAGCCATTTGTCAGACTATGCATATAGCCTGTCCAGATCCCCTTGTAGGCTTACTTTATCCTTGTTCACTTGTATTATCCTCGTTAGCTTCACATCTTCATGCGAACAGGGACACCCTGAATCTATTCCTTCCGTCATACCATTCACATTTATGTATCATATATGTGGACAGAATACGTTGCAGCAGCGCTTTCGTGATTTCTCACATTTTCAAGGATAATGTGAGAAATCACGAATGCGCTTTGAAGTTCACTATTCTTTTCACAGTGCTTGTTCTGCATGTATATATATATATATTATATATATATATATATATATATATATATATATATATATATATATATATATATATATATATATATATATATATATATATATATATATATATATATATTATTCGGGAAACATTCCTCACACTGTAGAGTTCATACAGCGCCTAGAAAATTTGATTTTTTTTCAGGTTTGATCAGTCTTGGATGAACTGGAACAAACTCCCGAGTGGCTTCTTGAGGACTGAAGAAGCCACTCGTGGCGAAACGCTTCATTTAATAAATGTCCTAAACTGTACATAAGCATAAAGAACAAAAAGGCACAATATTGTATAGTACATAATAATCTTTTTCACACGTGAGTTGGACATGCCTAGCAAGGGCAAGTAGACCTGCTGCGATGCTCCTTGTTTCTTATGAAGAGAATTTCAAGAAAATGAAGGTCAGGTTAGGTAAGATTTGCCAGGAAACAGAACAGGTGTTTCCTGACGCGGATCTTAGTAATATGATGACCCGCCGCTGGAGCTTTTGGTCATGTGACAGAGGCCTTCCGCTGGCTTACCGGTCCACCCCTTTAAAAATTATGGCTATGATTATAACTATTTTTTTATTCGAAAACAATGAAGAGTACAAGTCATCAAGTTGGCGTGGATGACGCAGCGCCCAGCGCCTTCTACAAAATAGACGAGTGTGACCTCACTGCGGAAAAATCCAGGTAGGTCATGCAAGGTACCTGCAGGGTAACTCCACAAGACTTATCTGGCTTGCCGTGTCCGATGTATAATTGACCCGGCAACCCTGACCTCTGACCTCGTAATAAAACCGTAATGCAGGAATGTCGAGATTAATTCCCCTTGCAAGGTCGGCCATGTTGGTGTCGTTCAGTACTCAGGTGGGGACGACCACACACCTCTCACTAGTACTACCACCAAAACCACCACCTCAACCCCCCACCACTATCATCACCATCACCTCTGATACCACCATCACCTCAACCACCACCATCAAATCAACCACAACCACCACCATCACTTCAACCACCACCACCATCTTAACCACCACCACCACCATCACCTCAACCACTACCACCAACACCACAATATGGCTACTGGACTTTAATATAAAGTTATGAAGATTGGGGTTAGGGCAAATAAGACCGCAAACGGAGTACAGGCTAGGAGGAAAAAGCTGCAAACCTCCCTCATGGAGGACCTTGGGGTGAGTAATGTACCAAGCATATCACCTGAATCGCAAATCAACCGAATAACTGCTGCAGAAAATGAGCGCATGGCAAATCTAAGACTAGATTTTGACATCTAAGAAAGGAGACATTTACGTCAGGAGTACGTCAGACCTATGCAGCACCAGTATGGAACCCACACCTGGTCAAGCATGTCAATAAATTGGAGAACATGCAGAGATTTGCAGCGAGACTAATCCCAGAGCAATGTGTATGTCCAAACAAGCAGAGGTTAAGGGGACTAAACCTAGTGACACTAGAGGAAAGGACTTGGGGGTGATATGTTAACAACGTAGAAAATACTGAGAGGAATTGATAGGGTTGACAGAGACAGATTGTTTGAGAGACGGGGAATATAAACACGAGAGCACTGCTGGAAATTAAAAATACAGATGAGCCACAAATATGTTATGAAGTATTTCTTCAGTCTTAGAGAAGTCAGGAAGTTGGACGACCTGGAGTGGTTGAGGCAGGATTCATATATAGATTTAAGAAGAAGTACGACAAGGCTCTCATAGCCAGGAGAGAGTGAATCTATAAGCTACCAGCAAAGAAGCGGCGAGGCCAAAGCAAAAACTTGACCCCGCAACTACATATAGGTGACTACGTAAACACACACACACACACATGTGGTGGGTCCCAAGAAGTGGAGCTCAACCCCCCGCAGACAACTTGGTGAACGTGCACGCCAACAACTGTATTAGTGATTTTTTTTTTTCTCTCTCTCTCTCTCTCTCTCTTTTACCCATTCATCACCACCTTCACCTATTTTTTCCACCTGGCTCCTGTGTGCCACCCTCGCCCCTCACCATAATCCCATTGTGAATCCCCAAGTGAAAAATTTACTTACAAGGATTCTCTCTATTTCCTCCCCAATCCCGCCTCCTTTCCCCACCCACTCTCCATTTATTCCCACCCAACACCCCCCACCCAGCCCAACACCCTCTACCTTTCATCAAGTATCTCTCCTCTCCTTCCCTTTCCCCAGATATTTCCCCTCCCCCCCTCTTCCACCAGACGCCTCTCCTTTCTTCGTCCATTCCATTCTTTACCTATTCTCTCTTCCCTTCTATCAAATACCCCTCTTCCTTCCTAGTTTTACCTCTTCTTTCTTCTTCTCCCTTCCATCACATACAGCACTTCTCTTCTTTTCCACCTTTCCATTAGGTGCCTCTTCTCTCCTCTTCCCTTCTTCCTTCCACCATGCACCTCTCTTCTCCCTTTAATCAGACACATCTCTTCGGCAGGAGATGCAACATTGAAAAGCAGGGGCGCCACGAGTACACTGAGAAACACCATAAGTGTCAGGGGCCCAAGGATGTTCAACTGCCTCCCAGTATACATAAAGGGGATTACCAATAGACCCCTGGCTGATTTCAAGAAGGCACTGGACAGGCACTTAAATTCAGTACCTGACCAGCCGGGCTGTGGTTCGTACATCAATTTGCGTGCGGCCAGCAGTAACAGCCTGGTTGATCAGACCCTGATCCACCGCAAGGCATGGTCTCAGACCGAGCCGCGGGGGCGTTGACCCCCGAAACCCTCTCCAGGTATACTCCAGGTATTGTTCACCTCTCCAATTATTAAATTATTCTGAAGGGCTCAAAGACTGACCCAGGATAGTCCTTTTATACTAACAAATGCACAACACGGGGTAGCAGAAGACTAGCACGGGGTAGTAGAAGACTAGCACGGGGTAGTAGAAGACTAGCACGGGGTAGTAGAAGACTAGCACGGGGTAGTAGAAGACTAGCACGGGGTAGTAGAAGACTAGCACGGGGTAGTAGAAGACTAGCTAGGGGTAGTAGAAGACTAGCACGGGGTAGCAGAAAGGGCCTCAAGTGGAAGCCTAAATATTGAATTATTGTTACTTTTCCTAAATTATAGACTTGTATCACACACATACACACAGCAGGGAGAGTGGACCTAGTAACGATCAGCGAAGGTACAGATCCAGGAGCTGACTCGACCCCTGTAACCACAAATAAGTGAGTACACAAAAAAAATTCTCTCCCTCTCTCTTTGACAGCTGGTAATTAATATACAAAACAGGCCAAGTGTCTATCATCTAGTACCTTTGACAACTAGTGCCTTTGACAACACACACAACTGGGCATGTAAGAATTTTTTAATTACATCTTTAAGTGACTTTAAGTGACTAAGAAATACCAGACGGAACGTTATGGTGGGTACACAAGAGTGTGGATGTCGAGTCTATACCTGCTGCTGAATTATGGTGTGGTGAATTGTGTGGAATTGTTATGTGGTGAATTATGTGGGGAATTATGGTGTGGGGAATTGTGGTGAATTATGTGTGGAATTGCTATGTGGTGAATTATGGTGTGGGGAATTGTGATGTGGTGAATTGTGGTGTGATGTGTTATGTAGTGGCGTTGTGATTGTGTTGTGGTTGAAGTGTTGTCGTTATGGTGTGGTGTGTTATGGTTGTGTTGTGGCTGCGTTGTAGTTGTATTGTAGTTGTATTGTGGTTGTCTTATGACTGTGTTGTGGTCGTGTGATTGTGTTGCGATTGTTTTATGTTGTGGCTTCCCCAGCTACACTCAATGGCTTAACCAGCTACATACACTGGCTTCCCCAGCTACATACACTGGCTTCCCAGCTACATACACTGGCTTCCCCGCTACACGGCTCATCACTGTAGCTTACGTTCCCAGCTACATGCTTCCAGCTACACTATGGCTCAGCTACACCTGGCTCAGCTACATACATTGGCTTCCCAGCTACACTCACTGCTTCCCAGCTACATCATTGGCTTCCCAGCTACACTCACTGAGCTACTCTCCCCAGCTACACTCACTGGCTTCCCAGCTACACTCACTGGCTTACCCAGCTACATCTATGGTTCCAGCTAATACATTGGCTTACCCAGCTACACTCACTAGCTTCCCAGTTACACTCACTGGCTTAACCAGCTACATACACTGGCTTCCCCAGCTACATACACTGGCTTCCCAGCTACATACACTGGCTTCCCAGCTACATACACTGGCTTCCCCAGCTACACTCACTGGCTTCCCCAGCTACACTCACTGGCTTCCCCAGCTACACTCACTGGCTTCCCCAGCTACACTCACTGGCTTCCAGCTCACTCACTGGCTCCGCTACACTCACTGGCTTCCCCAGCTACACTCTTCCAGCTATCTGGCTTACCCAGCACTTGGCTTCCCAGCTACACTCACTGCTTCCCAGCTACACTCACTGGCTTCCCAGCTACACTCACTGGCTCCAGCTACACTACTGGCTTCCAGCTACATCACTGGCTTACCACTACATACTGGCTTCACTCACTACTACACTGGCTTCCCAGCTACATACACTGGCTTACCCAGCTACACTCACTGGCTTACCCAGTTACACTCACTGGCTTCCCCAGCTACATACACTGGCTTCCCCAGCTACATACACTGGCTTACCCAGCTACATACACTGGCTTCCCCAGCTACACTCACTGGCTTCCCCAGCTACACTCACTGGCTTCCCCAGCTACATCACTGGCTTCCCCAGCTACATACACTGGCTTACCCAGCTACATCACTGGCTTACCCAGCTACACTCACTGGCTTCCCCAGCTACACTCACTGGCTTCCCAGCTACACTCACTGGCTTCCCAGCTACTACTGCTTCCCAGTACACTCACTGGCTTCACAGCTCATCACTGGCTTCCCAGCTCACACGCTTCCACACACTCACTGGCTTCCCAGCTACACTCACTGCTTCCCAGCTACCTCACTGGCTTCCCCAGCTACATACACTGCCTTCCCCAGCTACATACACTGGCTTCCCCAGCCACATACACTAGCTTCCCAGCTACACTCACTGGCTTCCCCAGCTACACTTACTGGCTTCCCCAGCTACACACACTGGCTTCCCCAACTACACACACTGGCTTCCCCAGCTACACACACTGGCTTCCCCAGATACACTCACTGGCTTCTCCAGCTACACACACTGGCATCCCCAGCTACACTCACTGGTTTCCCCAGCTACTCACACTGGCTTCCCCAGCTACACACACTGGCTTCCCCAGCTACACTCACTGTTTCCCCAGCTACACACACACTGGCTTCCCCTGCTACACTCACTGGCTTCCCCACCTACACTCACTGGCTTCCCCAGCTACACTGACTTCCCCAGCTACACTCACTGGCTTCCCCAGCTACACACATTGGCTTCCCCAGCTACACTCACTGGCTTCCCTAGCTACACACACTGGCTCCCCAGCTCTTCAACATTAAGTGAGTTTGGTCTCTCCATTTTCTTGATTTTCCGCTGCCATAGATTGAGGGTTTACTGCTGGTGCTGCCCGACCACCCGTGACCTCCCTCTAGCACGGTGCTCTACACTCTCTGCCATCCTTCTGTACAATCCTGCCATCCTTCTGTACAATCCTGCCATCATTTTGTACACTTCTGGCATCATTCTGTATACTCCTGGTATCACTGTGTGCACTCCCCTGTATTTTTCTGTATACATATGGCATCCTGCTGGAGACTTTTGTAATATGCTGTGTTCTATGTCCAATCTACCCTCACCTCTCCATTCAAGAAAGAACAATTCAAGCGCTTTGAAGCAGTTCCAATATTTCTGATGTTTTATTGATTCTGTGTGGGCAGTAAAGGCCATATGTATATTTTGCAACTGTGCAGCTGTGCTGTCTCTCCGGCCTTGACACGGGCTTTGAGAACAGAACATAGAATAATACTGAAGGCGTGAGAGCTCAAGTGATTTCAAAAGTACCAAAATTTGCATTATGAATATGTCAATGGTATGCAATACCGACAGGTTGTTAAGTAAGGCACATGTACAACAGTTAAATATATTTATTCCAAAACGTTTCGCCTATACAGTAGGTTTCTTCGGTCGAAGAACCTACTGTATAGGCGAAACGTGTCTTATCAAAAATGGAATTATTCCGCTTATTTTAAAAGCGCACAATCCACCCTGTCGTCTTCCTGGTATATTCTGCATTTGCCTTAATGTGGTTTCTAAATGACACATCTTCGGACATAATTATCCTTTATCTTTTTAACTGTTCCTTACATTCTAATACGATATGTTTGCAGTCTGTCTTCTGCACTCTTTCAATTCTTTATTACTATACCTAACCAGTTGAAATTGGTCTCTAAAGAATACCATACTACTTTCGTTTGCCCATTGAAAGACTTTGCTGATATCTGCATGTAATTTTTCTGCCATCTACATAGTTGACGTTTAGACTTGTTTTGGTATCATCAGCTAAAGCTGTGGCTGCTGCCATGAACCGCGTCTCCTGGATCCTCGGAGGATCCAGGAGAGTAGGCTGGTGTTGCGACAGATATAATGCTGGATGTGTGGAAGAGTCAAATTTATATTTTAAACCGGTAAAAGCACTATCCTCCCTTGAGGTCATACGGCACTGTCACTAGATTTCGAGTCCCCGGCCAACACGACAGGTAGTGCCAACTTTTCCCAGAGCAAGGCTTAGCAAAACTGCCTATTCAGAGTTGGAGAACCAGAAACCCTAGCAGCATTCAGCTAGTAATGGCGAGGGCGAATCGGAAAGAATGCCTGTTACCAGTGCAAGATGTGCAGGTGGCCTCCGTTAATACTTCCGTTGCTAGACAACTATCAAAAGTACCGCCAGATGGCGATGGTCCACCAGGTTCAATTGGCTGTCCAGTCCTTCAGGTGTTGCAAGTTACCTCAGTACTGCAACTGGTAAGAGAACAAGAGTAACAATGATTTAAAAATTTTACGAATGGGGGTAAAAATTCCTGCCTAGTCAATAAAAAGACGGGGAAGGGGATAGCTGCTGGGGCAGAAACATACACAGGGTGGCCAGGCGGTGGAATGACTTGTAAGAAGTGGTGGAGGCAGATTCCATGCACAGCTGTAAGAATAGTTACGAGAGGATTCTCGATGGTAGGAAACAAACCTCACCATGGCCAGCTGACGAAGCAAGAAAAGGATCTGCTAATCGACCCTGAAACTTAATAGGTGAATAGACATTACACTTTTCTGTAAATCCTAAAGAAATTCCTGCTTGTTCTTAAGTGTTTCATGCCAGTCTCTGTATGTCTTCTTATTGTTAATACATTCTATCAGAAAAGCCGAACCCTGAGGAATAGGAGGGAGTAATGACAGGTACTCAGGTTTGACTCGAGGAATTGTATGGAAGCTCCAATTTCTTGGAACAGAGCTCTTCCCCATCAAGTCCCATGCAATCTTTGAAGCTTTGTCGTGCAAACTAACAGCAGTGCAGCGCTGGGCCAGCTATTCACCAGCACCACGCTGCCAGTCCTCATCCATCCTGTTTAATCGTCAACAGTTGTTCATTACGACTTATCTTGGCATTAACGGCAAAGTGTTCATTTTTTTAACAAATTCTCAGCCAGTCTTCAAAAAGTGTCCGTGGAATTCTAAAGTCATTCATAGGAGGACTCCTGCCAATCTTAATTTCAAGGACTGTCCCTCGGCGACACCGGAACCCAACCAGTGCCAATCTTGGGACATGACCTGAGCTCTCGTGGGAGCGGTGCCGTTAGTGGCAGCAGCGATGGAGGCGGACGTGCCAAATAAAAACTGAGATAGCGGTGCCAGGAAGAATACCTACAGACGCAGGAGCAGCAGAAAAATTAACAAAAGTTCATGAGTTAATAAAAGGCAGATAAAACGGTAGCAGAAAATTTAGTATCAGATAAACAAAATATGTAGTAGCTATAGTAGAATCAGCAGACAAAAACAGAAGCAGCAAGAGAGAGAAAAACCACAGTAACACCGAGACCAGCAGTAGGGACCAGTGACACCGAGACCAGCAGTAGGGACCAGTGACACCGAGACCAGCAGTAGGGACCAGTGACACCGAGAC
This sequence comes from Cherax destructor, assembly GCA_009830355.1. Classification (NCBI taxonomy): domain Eukaryota; kingdom Metazoa; phylum Arthropoda; class Malacostraca; order Decapoda; family Parastacidae; genus Cherax; species Cherax destructor. The sequence goes on from WNWK01001975.1 coordinate 96,087, forward strand.
CAGCAGTAGGGACCAGTGACACCGAGACCAGCAGTAGGGACCAGTGACACCAAGACCAGCAGTAGGGACCAGTGACACCGAGACCAGCAGTAGGGACCAGTGACACCGAGACCAGCAGTAGGGACCAGTGACACCGAGACCAGCAGTAGGGACCAGTGACACCGAGACCAGCAGTAGGGACCAGTGACACCGAGACCAGCAGTAGGGACCAGTGACACCGAGACCAGCAGTAGGGACCAGTGACACCGAGACCAGCAGTAGGGACCAGTGACACCAAGACCAGCAGTAGGGACCAGTGACACCGAGACCAGCAGTAGGGACCAGTGACACCGAGACCAGCAGTAGGGACCAGTGACACCGAGACCAGCAGTAGGGACTAGTGACACCGAGACCAGCAGTAGGGACCAGTGACACCGAGACCAGCAGTAGGGACCAGTGACACCGAGACCAGCAGTAGGGACCAGTGACACCGAGACCAGCAGTAGGGACCAGTGACACCGAGACCAGCAGTAGGGACAGCGGCAGCAGTTCGAGCAGCAGGAGTGACACCAAAAGTACGAACAGCAGCAACAAATTCTTATATATACAGCAGCAGCGACCCAAGCTGTAGAATCAGCAGCAACAACAACACCAGCAGGTACAGCAAAAGCAGTCTCAGGACGCTGGTCAATAAAACACTTCCTTCTGGCCTAACTTAAAAGTTTGAGAGGCCATCCCCATCAACACGTCAGAAGAGGAACTTTATTACGGGTGAAGGAGACAAGTTCGTGAGGGAGGGAGAGCTAATCTAATAGTGGAGGGATGCTCGAGGGAGGGATGCTCGAGGGAGGGATGCTCGAGGAAAGGATGCTCGAGGGAGGGGTGCTCGAGGGAAGGAGGAAGGGAGGGATGCTCGAGGGAAGGAGGAAGGGAGGGAGCGAGGGAAGGGAGAATAATGACACCACAAACCTTACAAGTAGCTCACGATTCGCCTGCATCACCTGAGCTTCCAATGACCGGACGAAAACACTCACCTGTAGGAAGGAGAGAAATGGATGTAAGTGTATCCAAGGAGTACCTTTCAATAAATAAAAACAATTACTGAAACACTCACAGACCTTTCACACACACACACACACACACACACACACACACACACACACACACACAGTTTGCGTGAAGTAATGGTGGTGTTTTCTTGCTGTGTTGTGGGCTGCACACTCTGAGTGGCCTTACAAACAATCCCAAGATTACGCCACCACTAATCTGGATAAAAAAAAAAGGTGTAAATAACTAGCATGATATGAGTTTATGGTAAACAATGAAATCTAATGATGGATTCCCTTTAATTGTAGTAAATTCAGGATGATTAGCCAGCCGTCCTTCTCCCAATCAACCTGACATTTAAGAGTATTCGTCAGATCATTAAATTTTTCCAAGAAAGTACAAAGCGGCCTCCCTTGTTATACATTATGTGGCTTGGTTTTTATATATACATTATGTGGCTTAGTTCTTATATATACATTATTATGTGGCTTGGTTCTTATACATTATTATGAGGTTTAGCTCTTAGATATACAATATTATGGGATAGGGTTCTTATATATACATTATTATGAGGTATTGTTCTTATATATACATTATTATGAGGTATTGTTCTTATATATACATTATTATGAGGTAGGGTTCTTATATATACATTATTATGAGGTATTGTTCTTATATATACATTATTATGAGGTAGGGTTCTTATATATACATTATTATGAGGTATTGTTCTTATATATACATTATTATGAGGTAGGGTTCTTATATATCATTATTATGAGGTTAGGTTCGTAGATGTACATTATTTTCAAAGAGTTTAATGGTTTAATGTAAAGGCTGGAGAAAACCGGTGAAAATGAGCTGCTCTTCTACATCTACATCCGCATGGTACTCATTCGTTAAAAAAATGTAAACACGTTTAACGTGGTGAGCGCAAAGACCGACTACGAAAAGTAGTAAGTCACCGGTTTGTTTTGTTAAAAAAAAATATTATCAGCAGGGACTTATGTAAAAAATGAATCAATGTAAAGGCTTAAAATATATTCGTAATCTGTGACCGGTGATAAATCTTGCAAACGGGTAATATCTGCAATTACGAACCGAGATATCAAACAGAATAAAATATTTCTCTACTTTGCCAGCTTCCCCACAGGTCGAAAACCCACAATATATATAAATAATCATGCCAGGAAGGAATAACAGTCCAGCATCACCCAGAACTTTAAGAATGTCCACATATTTTATCACACTGCAGAAATAATTCGAGGCCACGACTGAGCCATCACCCTATATGGGAGTATCAGAATTTCTGGTTGCAGTATCAGTAACTGTGGCCTCGTCTGAGTGAAAAAAAAAGAAGAAAAAGGTGGGAGCTTAGGGAGTTCACCCAAACCCGACCCCACAGATACGAACAACAGTGCTGGCAAATTCTAGGGACTACCCTATACAATACCCGACACAGAATCAACTCGACACTCCTGAATTAATCCAGCAAAAAATGGTAAAACCGTCTCTTAACGAGCTTGAGCCCAAGAAGCTACCATAATTTGTTTAATAAAGAGGAAAGACAAATCGGAAACAATGTCATCAGTCGAATATCTTCATCTGCCACCCTATTTGATCATGGTGCAGCTTCCACAACACTGCATTTGCGGGAATTCGGGACAATGACCTCATTATCAGTTATCTGGATAATTTTGGCTTAAATAGCCAAAAACAAAAGGGGCTTGCTATGTTATTAGTCATGTTCAACGGATGAGAGGATCCCTATTACAACCACCTCCACGAAAATAAAAGTTTTTCCATCCCTTCAAGCACAGGCTGCTAAAACCTCACCATCACCATAATGTGACCCCAGCTCTGGAACGAATCTATGATGTGGTCCCAAGGAATGACACTCACTTCAGTTTGAGTAACACTTGGTGGCTTCAGCCTCACACTTCCCAGGTTGAAGGAAGGAACAGCAAAAGAAACAGCAAAGACAATCTCTCACTCACAGAAGACTCAGAAGGGTCAGTCGCTCTCAAGTGCTCTCTTCCAAAACATCGACCATAAGAAGACAGCAAAATGGCTCTCATCTGCCCTCTATCCTCTCCCTTTCCATCCTTTCCCTTCTATTCCCTTTTCCTTGTCCATTTCCTTTCTCTTCCATGCTTTTTTCCTTGCTTTCTCGTGCAGTTTTCTTTCCTCCACCCCTGTCCTCTTTCCTGTCATCATTCTTATAGCATTCACTAACTATTCACTCCACTGTCCTCTTCTCTACACTTGTCTTGCCCTCCTCTCCTACCTATTTATCTACCCTCCACTCTCCATTGCCTCCTCTGCAGTCTCTCTCTCTCTCTCTTGCCTCTTTCTACTTCTTTTCTACCTAACCCTCTCCCCTGATATCCTCTCTCTCTTTCTCTCTGCCCTCTTACTGTCCTGACTCTCTCTGCTTCTCCTCAACTTCCTTTCTTTGCCTCACTCCCAACCTCTTTTTCCCTCCCCTCCTCCCCAATCTCTCTTCCTTGCCTGTCCCAACATCCATCCTTGTCTCTCCCCAACCTCTCTTTGGTGCCTCCCCCTCTCTCTCTCTCACCCTGCCCCCTCCCCAACCTCTCCTCCCTTCTCCACCACTCGGCCGATTTATTCCATGGTATTTGGGCCGTAATTTTGGCAGTTTCCCTCCGCGCTGCCTCCTGTCCCACCGTCCCCAGCGCTGCTGTTGGCACTGTGCGTCTCACTGTTCCTGCCGGTACTGCACATCTCACTGTTGCTACTGGCACCGTGCATCTCACTGTTAATACAACAATGATATACAGTACCGACAGGTTGAATCAAGAAACATGTGCAACATATGGGTTTTCATCCTGTAAAGATACCCAGATGTTGCAAATGTGTAATTCACCGTCTTATTGCTCCTGGCACTGCGTCTCGCTGCTGTTGCAGGTACTGTGTATTTCACTGTTCCTGGTGGCACTGCACACCTCAGAGACACACTCTTACTTACCACAAATCTTTTACGATGCTCAAATGTTCTTTCCTTTAAATAAAACAACATCCTTTTACATTTCATCTGTGAAATTTTTATATGTCATAAAAAACGTCTGACCTCATGAAACTACGTTAACCCACAAAAAACGCCTCGCAAAAAAGACATCAGATATCCTCTCCCCTTCAATAAAAATGTTTGAACCCATGAAAACGTTTGATGCCTTTGTAAACGTTATTACTATAAAACATTTGTTATTGTGAAAACGCAGATGCTATGAGAACGAGGATACTACGAAAACGTTGATACTACGAAATCGCTGATGCTACGAAAACGTTGATGCTACGATAACGCTGATGCTACGAAAACGTTGATTATTGGAACGGAGAGAGATACCTGATACATGAGAAATACTTTAGAGTCAGGTCCACAATCTACACACTATCATAACTTAATGGAATGAGAGATATGGGGAAAAGTGTAGAATAAATCTAGTAAAAAGCAAGGGTGCCATGGGTACAGTAAGAGATCACTGTGTCAAAGTCAGAGACTCTTCAACCTTCACCCAGCAGATATCAGAAATATTGCCAGAACAAAGGTATAACCTTTCGATAGGAAACCAGACCAATATCTGTAGAATGTGTCAGATCAACCGGGTTTATTTTCCTTGAGCTGCTGATTTTTTTTGTAGGCTTAAGAGCTGTTATTCTACCTTAGTTCATTCCAAAGATCAACCCTGTCTAATGATGAGGTCCCCATCAGTCACCTAACATCCAGGTAGCTATATAAGGATGAGATCAACATTAGTCGACTAACAACCAGGTACCTATTTACGCTTCGTGACCAAGGGTGGCAGGTGTAAGGCAACATGACAAGGCATCAACCCACCCCAAAATCGAATCCAGGTCCTCCTGTTGTTAGCCGTATGCACTAGCACAGAACTAGGAACCATCTATGTGTTGTAATGACTATGGAGGCCGGTGGGAAGCAACAGCCTGGATGATTAGTGAGGCAGTCAACAATATGGCATTAAGCAGGGTGCCCAGAGCAGAACACTGGCAACCGGTTACAGGCGAGAGGTGGTGGTTGGTCATGATACAATGCATCAACCAGCACGTTTCACCCCTTTCCCCTCTCCATACACTCCCTCATCCCTCTCACACCCCATTACACCTCATGCCTCCCCTAACATCAATCCAGTCTTTACCCCCTTCCCTCTCCAGACTCCGCCCCGTTAGTCACCCTCCCGCTTCCATCGTTCCCCTCCCCCTTCAGCTCCCCTTCTTCCTCACCCACTTCCTTCCTACCCCCTCCCGCTATCCTAGCTCTTCCTCGCACTATGTAACTATCACAGCACTGCTGATGTATCCAATTCTGCTATTAAAAAAATGTGTCCTTCAAGGTCCACTCCCCCTCCCATCCTTCCCTCTCGCTTTACTCCTCCCCCCTCTCTCCCTTCCCTCTCGCTTTACTACTCCCTCTCCCCTCCTTCCCTCTCTACTCCTCTCTCTCTTTCCCCTTACCTCTCGCTTTACTCCTCTCTCTCTTTCCCCTTCCCTCTCGCTTTACTCCTCCCCCTCCCTCCCCTCTCGCTTTATTCCTCCCCCTTCCCTCTCGATTTACTCCTCCCTCACCCACCTTCCCTCTCGCTTAACTCCTCCCTCTCCCACCATCCCTCTCGCTTAACTCCTACCTCTCCCCTTCCCTCTCGCTTAACTACTCCCCCTTCCACCTTCCCTCTCGCTTAACTCCGTCCCCCTCCCCCCACTCAAACGTCGGTAAATCCAACATCAAAAACCTGCTTCAAACATAAAGGTTCGATACATACAACGTGGGAAGGTAACACAGAACATCAAAGAGGAGGAGGATCACACGACCTTACCAGACTGTGTTTGATCTAGCTGAGTGTGCTAGGCTCCAGCTCCTGGACCTTGCTGAATATGTTGGGCTCCAGCTCAGCTCTCTTTTTGCTCCACACCAAGCAGGCGTTAGTGGGTCAGTGTCATTGAGAAGTCTGGATGAACATCCCACCTATCCCTGGTGGTAATGAACATCCTACCTATCCCTGGTGGTAATGAGTATCTCACCTATCCCTGGTGGTAATGAACATCCTACCTATCCCTGGTGGTAATGAGTATCCCACCTATCCCTGGTAATAATGAGCATCCCACCTATCCCTTGGGGTAATGAGCATCCCACCTATCCCTGGTGGTAGCATCCCACCTATCCTTGGTAATAATGAGCATCCTACCTATCCCTGGCGGTAAGAGTATCCCACCTATCTCTGGTGGTAATGAGCATCCCACCTATCCCTGGTGGTAAAGAGTATCCCACCTGTCCCTGGTGATAATGAGTATCCCACGTATCCCTGGTGGTAATGGGCATCCCACCTATCCCTGGTGGTAATGAGTATCCCACATATCCTTGGTGGTAATGAGTATCCCAAATATCCTTGGTGGCAATAAGTATCCCACCTATCCTTGGTGGTAATGAGTATCCCACATATCCTTAGTGGTAATGAGCATATCATCTATCCCTGGTGGTAATGAGTATCCCACCTATCCATGGTGGTAATGAGTATCCCACCTATCCCTGGTGGTACTAGGCATCCCAGGTGGTAATGAGTATCTCACCTATCCCTGGTGGTAATGAGTATACCACCTATCCCTGGTGGTAATGAGTATACCACCTATCCCTGGTGGTAATGAGTATCCCACCTATCCCTGGTGGTAATGAGTATCCCACCTATCCCTGGTGGTAATGAGTATCCCAAATATCCCTGGTGGTAATGAGTATCTCACCTATCCTTGGTGGTAATGAGTATCCCACCTATCCCTGGTGGTAATGAGTATCCCACCTATCCCTGGTGGTAATGAGTATCTCACCTATCCCTGGTGGTAATGAGTATCCCACCTATCCCTGGTAGTAATGAGTATCCCACCTATCCTTGGTGGTAATGAGCATACCATCTGTCCCTGGTGGTAATGAGCATCATTCCTATCCCTGGTGGTAATAAGCATCCCACCTATCCCTGGTTGTAATGAACATACCATCTATCCCTGGTGGTAATAAGCATTCATCTAGCCCTGATGGTAATGGTATTCTGTCAGAAAAAATATGTAAATTTCTCCTGACGCAGGTGTTAGCCATGTGATGACGCAGGTATTAGGCTTGTGATGACGCTGGTACTGGTCATGTGATGACGCTGGTACTGGTCATGTGATGACGCAGATATTAGTCATGTGATAACGCAGATATTAGTCATGTGATGACGCAGATATTATTCATGTGATGACGCAGATATTAGTCATGGATGACGCAGATATTATTCATGTGATGATCAGATGTTAGTCATGATGACGCAGATATTAGCTGATGACGCAGATATTATCATGTTGACGCAGATATTAGTCAGTGATGACGCAGATATTAGTCAGTGATGACGCAGATATTAGTCATGTGATGAGCAGATATTAGTCATGATGCGCAGATATAGTCATGTGATGACGCAGATATTAGTCTGGATGACGCAGTATTAGTCATGGATGACGCAGATATAGTCTGTGATGCGCAGATATCAGTCATGTGATGACGCGATATTAGTCATGTGATGACGCAGATATTAGCCATGTGATGACGCAGATATTAGTCGTGATACGCAGATATTATTCATGATGACGCAGATAGTCATGTGATGACGCAGATATTAGTCATGTGATGACGCAGATATTAGTCATGTGATGACGCAGATATTAGTCATGTGATGACGCAGATATTAGTCATGTGATGACGCAGATATTAGTCATGTGATGACGCAGATATTAGTCATGTGATGACGCAGATATTAGTCATGTGATGACGCAGATATTAGTCATGTGATGACGCAGATATTAGTCATGTGATGACGCAGATATCAGTCATGTGATGACGCAGATATTAGTCATGTGATGACACACTCACTGGAGCTTCTATGTCAATTGAGGATAATAAAGACACATGCACCAATTGTAAACCCTTATTAGCTCGACGTTTCACCCAGACGAGGTTTCATCAAGCTCTTGATAAAGCCTCGTATAGGTTATGCCTACAGCTCTCATTTTGTATGCAATCAACTTATGATCGCATTTGTCAAACGCGGTTTTGCAAAGGAGATTGATTAATGTGATCATGTGGGTGATGGCACACAAAATAAGAACTATACATGCACAACAGGGAAGGTACGCAAATTAATTTTCAACTATTGCTACTTCTACTTACATTTAGGTCACACTACACATGCATGTACAAGCATTATTTACACACACACACACACACACATATATATATATATATATATATATATATATATATATATATATATATATATATATATACACCCTGGGTTAATTTTCAACTTTTTGACAGAACACAAAGAGTAGTAGTAAAGAGAGCAAAATGCAGCATTAGCGAGGTGACAAGCTCATCACCCCAGGGCACGGTCCTGATGCCTCTACTGTTTCTTACCTTCATAGCAGACATAGATTAAAAAAAATACTTGCCACAGTTTTTTATCATTTTCGGATACCAAAATATGCATGAAATCACCTCGGAGAAGAGCAAAAAAGAACTTGCAGAAAGATATAGGCAGGGTTTTCCAGTTCAACGGTAATAATTCCAAATAAGGAAAGAATGAAGAACTCAAAAAGGGCATTGTATACAAAGGCCAAAAGGATCATCAAACAGCAACACGTGAAACATCTGGGAGCAGTTATGTCGGCTGACCTATCTTTCAAAGAGCATAAGGAAAAATTCACGACAACCAGGAAAATGACGGGGTGAATAATGATAACTTTCAAAACAAGAGAAATAGTGTCAGTGAGAATATTCAAATCGCTTGTGCTCTCTCGTTTATTGTTCAGTATTAACGGTTCCGTTCAGGGCAGGGGAGATATCACAGCTGAAACAGATGCAGAAATAACTTACGACCCGCACTGAGCCAATAAAGCTTTTAAATTACTGGGAATACCTCAAAATCCTAAATATGTATTCAATGGAGCAGAGATGAGAGAAATACATGATATTATGTATGTGAAAAATACTCAAGGGACTAGTTCCAAATCTGCACACTACCATAAGATCATACTGGTGTGAGAGATATGCCTGGAGTATACCTGGAGAGGGTTCCGGGGGTCAACGCCCCCGCGGCCCGGTCTGTATAGGAGGAAGTGCAAAATAAATCAAGTGAAACGTAGGGACGCCGTGGGCACAATGAGAGAACACTGTATCAACATCAGTGGCCCACGACTATTCAACATCTTACCAGAAGATATAAAAAACACTGCTGGGATAAGTGTAGATGTCTTCAAGAGGAAATTGGACAAGTATCTTCACCAGGTGCCAGATCAACCAGACTGTGACATATGTGAGCCAGCGGGCCACCAGCAGCAAGAGCCTGGTTAACCAGGCAATCACCAGACGAGCCTGGCCCAGGGCGGGCTCCGGAAGTAGAAAAACCTTGGAAACTCATCAAAGGTAGGTGAAACGTCTTGTACATCACTGTATTATACACCGACAAGTATGTTTATAAAACATACTGTGCGGTTTATTGCAATTTATTGAGAAGACGTTTCGTTCAACAGACACGAAATGATAAAGATAACTGATAATTCTCTATCATTTTGTGTCTGGTGGACAACCATAAACCACACTGTATGTCTAACAAAACCAATGAAGGGTCTTACACATAAAAATCTATTGGTGAGTGTGTATGTGTGTGTACTCACCTAATTGTGGTTGTAGGGATCGATTCACAGCTCCTGGCCCCGAGTGTGTGTGTGTGTGTGTTGTGTAACACATTCAGCTACGTCATTCATTAAGTACTAAATGAAGGTACGTCCCCTCCCCCACAATAAACAAAGCACTACCACACTGCAGCATCCTAGAACACCGATCCTCCTCGACCTAGCAGCGCATCCCAGCCTCTCTAATAAACACCGTCATTTCCATTTTTTCCGCTATGTGAGATGAGGGACTGGGGAAGGGGAAGGGTTGGTAATGAAAGCAGTGTTTATTGCAAGGTATAAACAGTGAGAGGGTGATTAGCCTGGTGTTTCCACCTGTTTTACAGCCACGCTGACTGACGCTCGTGTTTTGATAAGGCGTCACCTACATTCTTTTTATACTGTCCTCGCTAATGGAGCTACATTTGCTGTCTGCTGCCGCTGCCCTATTAATTTTCTCCTGGACTCTCTCTTCTTCCACCAGCCCGCGAAAGGAGAAATGGGAAAGTGGGATACAAGAAGTAAGGGAAGCAGGAGGAGGAAAAGAGGTTTCCCACCATACTCACCGTTGTATGACCTATACGGGTTTAGGGTAAGTTTGTGAATATACTAATAATAATCCATAGTCACCCCTTTCTTCAAAGTCATAAACACCAGGGGAATAATGCTTAGGCTTTTGTGTTAATAACCCATATTATTTTCCCTATATTTACCATTTTCATATTTTCTATATTTACCATTTTTAATAATGCTGTATGATACATGTATATATATATATATAGTTAATTGATTTAGTTGGACTTGAGTCCTGGAAATGGGAAGTACAATGCCTGCACTTTAAAGGAGGGGTCTGGGATAGTGACAGCTGGGAGGGACTATTCTCAGCTGTCGTATCTGATCGCCTCTGCAAACACAGTGATTATGTATGAGTGTGGTGAAAGTGTTGAATGATGAAATTATTTTCTTTTTTGGGGATTTTCTTTCTTTTTGGGTCACCCTCCTCGGTGGGAGACGGCCGACGTTTAAAAAAAAAATATATAACCCTTCTCCTGTATATATTACTAAATGTAAAAGGAGACACTTTCGTTTTTTCTTTTGGGCCACCCCGCTTCGGTGGGAAACGCCCGACGTGTTGAAAGAAAGAATATATATATATATATATATATATATATATATATATATATATATATAATATATATATTATATATGTTTAGTAGCGGGTGAGACAGCAACCACCCGGAAGTACTACTCCTCCAAGTGAGTGTATTTAACGAAGGCTAGTAAATTTTCATATGGTAGGATTTGCTACTGGGGGTCTTTTCTGTCTCTTATAAACTATAGCAAGATTTCCATGTTGTACATCTTGACTATTTACTCTTACACTATAGTGCACACCTACAGATTACATGTACAACATATATATACATCTACACTTCTAGTTCTTTCTTACTTCTATTTCTTATAGTTCTTGTTACTTATTTCCTTTTTCTCCATGGGAAGTGGACAGAATTCTTCCTCCGTAAGCCATGCGTGTCGTAAGAGGCGACTAAAATGCTGGGAGCAAGGGGCTAGTAACCCTTCTCCTGTATATATTACTAAATGTAAAATGGGAAACTTTCGTTTTTCATTTTGGGCCACCCTTCGGTGGAAATGGCCAACGTGTTGAAAGAAAGAATATATATATATATATATATATATATATATATATATATATATATATATATATATATATATATATATATATATATATATATACATATAAATATGTATATGATGTTTAGTGAGCCGGGATGGAAGTACAGTCGCCACCTGGTACACTACTTACATACCAAGCGGTGGGTGTGCCTAGGTTTTGGTAGACTGCAAGGGGGTAGCTTCCAACCCCAACACTTCCTCAAAGGTCACTCACTGGAGATGACTTTCTGTCGTTAACTGGGGTGGTTACCAGTGTTGCTCCGTCTCCATTAATATAACCTAGTAACGTCAATTTTGTGATTTGGAATTTCTGCATTGTTTTGTCTTTGCAATCTATGACTATATTGTTGACTCATTTATTTTAACGATATTGCTGACACATCCGCTTCGAGAATTGGACTTGGTTCAACGAACCATAAAACATTCTTACACTTTCACTATTACATTTCTTAACATTACGTCATTATGAACTTATTATCAGCACTAGGTCGTGTGTTAATTTATTGCGATCCGATTTTTGGGACAGTCGCTGTGGAGCGGTTTGTGACTAGAGCCTTTGATGTATCTATCTTGCATGGACAAATTGTGCTTACATAATAATAATAATAATAATAATAATAATAATTTTTATTTCAATGCATGTTACAAGTGTACAATGTTATTGGTAGTTACAATTATAAAACAATTATAAAACTGTAATGCAAGGAGAGCCACTGGCATGCCATGGCATTAGGGGCAGTACATTATGTCTTGGAATTGACTTTTACTCAGTTTGGGCATTGTTAATATTGACTTGTTTGGAGTTTCGGACTATTTCTGCATTGGCTGGTGTCAAGTCAATCTCAGGAAGAGATCTACTTCTGTATACCTAGTTATTGGACTTGATATTTGCACAGCTGTGTGAATTAAAAATCTATTCTGGGATTGATTGCCCTTTGTCTCTCATTTGCCTTGTTGGCGTCTACACACTGTAATTTCAGAAAGATAGACCCAATTTCAGTGTATACTCTGAAACTGGGTCCATCTTTTTTAAACAACCTGTATTTTGTAGACAGTCTTTACCAGATAGTATCTGCACAAACATGGACTGTGTTTACTTGGGGTCTTGTGAAAGTGACTTGTACACTTTGATACTTAATGCACGTATTATTATATGGACTCAAAATGCCATCAGGTCTTATTTTAAATTATATCCGGTACCACTATTCCTCATGAAGCCTGTGAATATATTTGTATATAATGTCTTTAGTTGGTAAAGGTAAATGCATTGTATACGTTTTGTTTTACTAAATTCCTAGACTGGTGACTAGAAGTAATATTTTATGTTTATAGCCGAGGCTATGTTTAACGTCTAGCAATAAATATGTTAATGACACATAGATGAGGTAGATATCTTTATTAACGAAGACTTTAATAAAGAATACATTAGAAAGTATATTTACAAATAAAAAAGAAAGGTGAGATGCAGGATAATATGTTGGGAGCGAGGAAGCACTGCAGGGTCTGCACTTACACAGACGTCAAGATAACTTGTGCGAGTTAAAGGTTTTATTAATATGAAGCTACCCTAGGTTTGTCTATATCTTGAACAACTAGAAATACATACGTCTTTTTCATGATGCGATTGTTGGTGTGTTGATGTGTTACAGATGCACTGTATGAGTCCTGCGCATGTACTGGTGTCCGTGAAGCTTTCCCTGTATAACGATTGTCACATTCTTTAAGAATGATGTAGATACCTGCTATTTCTCCGTTATTCTTGCAATGTATGTCTGTAGTAAGGTCCTTGAGAGTAGTGTAATGGCTGCGACGCTGCTGCTTCCGGCCAGCGTGTTGGCCAAGATGGTGGCACACAGCAGGAGGGAAAAAATCATGCCTCTCTCAATCTGTTGCTCTGTTTTTTGTGTAATCTCAATTTTAAGTTCTTTTTACCCGTGACTTACTTGCATCTTTAACTTCCATTCAAGCCTCCTTGCTTCCACCATTAAAAAAAGTGTCTTTATCTGCCCTATCGAGTCCTATTTGTACGTCATAATTATATCTCCTCTAGTGTGTGTGTGTACTCACCTATTTGTGGTTGCAGGGGTCGATACATAGCTCCTGGCCCCGCCTCTTCACTGATCGCTACTACACACACACACACACACTGTGTGTGTGGTGTGTGCACTGCGTGCGTGTGGCCGTGTCCATAAGCCACACCTGCACACTTGACTGCCAGGTTCCTCCTATATTTACGGCGTCGCCCGGTAATGAACCCTCATCACGTCGGACGCGAATTTTTGGCTTTTTGCTCGATGATTTTTCTCTCCCTACGACAACTGGAGGGCAGCCAGGACGGAGGACACGGCCTTGGAGTGAGGGGAAGTAGAGAGCGGCCACGACTCCAGCCTCCAGTGGTCCCCAGAGCTGAGGGGGACCCACGACTCCAACCTCCACTCATCCTCAGTCATGGACGAGAGTCGAGTAGACCCACGACACAAGCCTCCAGTGTTATGTTGAAAACGGTATAAAATACCGACAAGTTGATGATTTAGACACATGTGCAACAGTTGGGTATCTTTATTGTTGAAACGTTTCGCCTACACAGTAGACTTCTTCAGTCAAATACAGAGGCAGCAGGTGTAGTAGTGAAATGAAGATGATGTATAATCTATCAACCCTGGAGAAAAAGAATTTGAGGTGGTCAGTCCCTCAACCGGGAGAAGAGTTCAATTTATGGTCTGGAATGATATGAAGCTTCAGCTTTATATTGTTCCAATTACAGTGGCACCCTGGTGTTCGAACGTACCGGACCAAACAAACCGGAGTCCGAACAACTTTATTCAGAAAAAATGAAACGAGCTTTGAACGTTTTTCTGGAGTCCGAACGTGATAACTTGCTTAACATTCAATTGTAAAAAAAAAAAAAAAAAACTTTATACGAAAGTTGTCTCAAAAGTGCTTTGAAGTGACCTCATGACACTGACCTAACTCTCAAGAGACTTCTGGAAGAGTCAGTTCAACATCCTGCAGTGTGTGAGGCTGATAATTAAAGCCTGGCAGATACTGTTTCCAATTAAGTTCAAACACCAGGGGTTCCACTGTGCTTGGATTCAAGGAACATTGAAGAGGGGTGCTGAAGCGGCTGAAGGGCTCTTTATATAAGGAATCTGAGCTGCCCTCCATTTCCCAGGTGTTGCTTGACTCACGAGGCTTCCCAGTAATACAAGAGCGCTAAAGGACATCAGTCTGCATCTTTCAGTGTTGAAAACCTTCAGATGCCTGCGGGGGTCATCGCCCCCCACAGTCCGGTCTCGGACCAGCCGTCTTGGTTGATGCTCTGGTCAGTCAAGCTGTTGGTGCTACCTGCAAGCATTCCAACACAGGTACAACAAGCATGTCTTATTTAATTTTTTTGGGGGGAGAAGGAACTTTGCAATTTGTTTTGTAGATGAAAATACACAATATTGCACAAGACTTTATTGCAATAATATTTCGGTGAAGGGAACTTCTCTAGATAAAACTCTCCCTTGAGCGAAACATCGCTGTGGGCTCGCTACATATAATAATAATAATAATAATAATAATAATAATAATAATAATAACTTTATTTCTTTTCTTCAGTATACAGGTAATGTGGTTTACATGTAATAAAATACTGATAGACACAAATAAACCGGTGCATTTCAGGTTCTCTGGAAGAAAGTCAGAAGCCTAGTGGACATTTTCCTGGCGTGTGAAGACCACTGCACACATGACTCTCATCATACATACGTCTCTACAGTAATGGTATACAATACCGACTAAGCTGATGACTAAGACATGTGCAACACTTGGTTACCTTCCACCGTCTTCAGTATATAATCTTTGTAGTGAACTGAAAAAAAGCCACTGGTTGGCCAAAGTCTTCATAATAAACATACCCAGGTGCTGCACATGTGTTTTATACATAGATATGTGTTTTACCCTCAAGTAAAAAAATTGCCGTTGTCTTTGTTGTCAGTGTCAATACTTTTGAGTTTCCACTTAAATACTCACAATGAAACACACTGTACTGTTTCTTAACAGAGGCACTTGAGGATGGTGCTGGAGTGAGAAACATCTTCCTGCCTCTCTCACTCCCACACAACCATTGTAGGAGAATTTCTGCCTGCCTCATTCCGTAACCACCGTTCTCATCAACGAGAATCTAATGAATGACGGGCACAGATTTAGCGTCACAGGATCGGCGTCAATGATGTGGCTGGGACCAAGAAGTCTTTTTGGAATATAAGAATTCAACTAAACATAATGTGAACCGCTTTGTAGTATATTATGGGTCTCGTGCTAGAAAATTGCTGAAATGTTTGGGGCGTATCTAACAGGCCTTTTTATATTTAATAACTAGTATATATATATATATATACATAGGTTGACTGTCTAGCTCCAGATTAAATCAAAAGCCATTCTGCGTCAATACGAGAAATACAGGTGTGGATGTTGTAGTCTTTTATTGATCAAAATTGGGTACATCAGTATTCTGCTCCTGACTTACTCTATGATACTTACTTAGTGGGAGCACTCGTAGTGTGCTGCTACCCTAGTCTATATGATACGTACATAGGAACAAAGGGGTACTGAGGAGGGAACAAGGGTAAAAACCTCCCCCCTTACTTTAATGTTTAAACCCACAGTGTCTGTGTCTGTCCCCTGTCTCCTGTTTTTCTTCACCTCTTCTATTCCTCCATCATTTTCTTCCTGTTCTCAACCCATCTTACCTTCCCTGCCCTCCCTCCCAAATCTCTCCCTCCCATCATCCCTCACGGCGCTGTAGTGTCACTGCTGAGATTCTGGGAATTATCTGGGTGGATTTACACGTCTTTAACTTAATTCCTATTCCCATTGATCTTTTCTTTTTTTTTTTAGAACCCAGCCGCCCAGGGTCTCTTTCTCTCTCTCTCTCTCTCTCTCTCTCTCTCTCTCTCTCTCTCTCTCTCTCTGACCTCAAGAGCATGTCTCAGGCATGAAGAAAGAACAGCACTAGACAATAAAAATAGCTGAAAGGCTTACACACAGTAGATTATAATCTTCCTGTGGAAAGGCAGACAAAGCCTGATGTAACACAGGTGGTTGTGGTGGTGATGACAGTGGTTGTGGTGGAGGTGGTGGTGGTGATAGTGGCGGTGGTCGTGGTGGTGGAGGTAGTCGTGGTGGTGATTATGATGATGGTGGGGTTATGGTGATAATGCTGAAGGAATGGTAATGGTGGCAGTGCCAGTGGTGCCACTGGCAGCCTGGAAACGATATTGGGGGGTCACTGTCCCTGCGGCCCGGTCACAGAGTACGCCTTCTGGTCGCTTGCCTCCTCTTAAACATGAAGGAAGTGTAGTAAAGTGTTGGACATTCTTACACATTGAGTTTTCTCTTAACGTTCTCAACGCCACACCTTCTTCCCTTTGCCTTTCATTAGAAATATTTTGCACCTTTTGCCAAGTTTCTTGCTCTCGTATGGGGCAATTTCAGTGTGCAGATTTGGGACTAATCCCTTCAGAATTTTACAGGTGTAGATAATGAAGCGTCTCTCGCTTACGTTCCAAGGGGTAGAGTTCAAGGGACTTGATGCGTTCCCAGT
Source organism: Cherax destructor (assembly GCA_009830355.1). NCBI lineage: Eukaryota > Metazoa > Arthropoda > Malacostraca > Decapoda > Parastacidae > Cherax > Cherax destructor. The sequence continues at coordinate 113,128 of WNWK01001975.1, forward strand.
AGTTAAGCCACTTGATTGAATCTGAGAGCCGTTTCTAGTTCTGCAACATAGCCTGAATTGAATGGGACCGTTGTTATACAGCAATATTCCAGCCTAGAGAGAACAAGTGAAGATAATCATCAATGGCTCAGCATCTTGTTTTGAATGTTCTACTTATTCAGCCAATCATATTCCCTGCCGTTACGATAACAACATTGGTGGTGGTAACCAATGCAACACTATACTCTACTGAAGGCCTTTCCCTCTCCTTCCCTCCTTTTCCTGCACCCACACTTCCATTCCTCCCTCCTCCTCCTCCTCCTCCTCAGATCCCTTTCAGTTTTCCCCGCCTCTTCCCCTATCCCTGCCCTCACTCCCACCACGTTAAGTATACTTCTCCCACAATACCTTTTGTCCTTGAGTCAGCCTGGGAACCCAGGCCAACCTGGAGACGTGATCGCTGGTCATATCCCACGCATGTCCCCCTCCAGCCCTCTCCATCTCCACACCCACTCTCTCTCCATCCCCACTCCCACCCCCACCCAGCACAACCCACTACCACCCCAAATTATCATCCATAAACATACATAACACACCTGTGATAAAGAAACACTGAGACTTAAACAATTGACAGAACGTGGGAAAACCTGCTCTATCAGAATGAGCACACTGTGCGTTTCTTGACCTTCTTAGAGTTCTTGGACTTCCGTAGCTGCCAGATGGCGCCCCCTGTAACAACCTCTGTACTGTGAGTTAGGTAAGTGTTGAAATGTGACAAACTCCCTGCAGTGTCCCCCAGGGTGACACATTGCCTACAGTGTCCCCCAGGGTGACACACTGCCTACAGTGTCCCCCAGGGTGACACACTGCCTACAGTGTCCCCCAGGGTGACACACTGCCTACAGTGTCCCCCAGGGTGACACACTGCCTACAGTGTCCCCCAGGGTGACACACTGCCTGCAGTGTCCCCCAGGGTCTTGGATACCTAGGAAACAGTGAAGGACTTTCTCAAGGTGTTTTAACACAAAGACCGTCGTCAACGGCGTCAGCAACAGTCTGGAGCCGAGCATAAGGCACTGTCGCCTTTATTAAAGTATTTTGTAATGGACTAAATTTGATTACCTGACGTTAATCTAAATAACGTAAGTAAAGAAACCGAAACATCAACATCCTACCATCAATGTTAATGTTAGGAAGTTGACGTTTCACCGGCCTCTCTCTCTCTCTCTCTCTTTCTATCTTCGTGCGTGGGGGTGAGAGCACTTAACTGCCCACTACGATCATCACTACCATCACTACTTTCACCATCACTATCACCACCATCATTACTACCACCACTATCACCACCACCACTATCACCACTCCTCTAGTTTATTACCCTACCACTCGCACCATAGAGTTTCTCACGTCATTAACCAATTTCACTTTACACACACAAGTGAATGAAAAAAATCACGTGTTACGCTGTACTAGATAAAGTACTGTGACAACCTCCCCACCTTCCTTCCTCTCTCCCCTAACTTCCGTCTTCCCTTCACTCTCCCCTCTCAAACTTCCTGTTATTCTCTCTCTCTCTCTCTCTCTCTCATCCCTATTCCCGTACTCCCAACACTTCTCTCCCTAGTCCTCTCACCTTAAATTTCCTGTAGAACCCATTCGCTCTCACTCCATTCCCCCCCTCTCTCTTTCATTTCCCCTTCTTTATCCCTTCTCCGGCTTTCTTCCTCTCTCTCACCTCACCCTCTACAAACCTCGCTCCCCTTCATCAGACCTCTCTCCCTCTCACTCCCCTTCATCAGACCTCTCTCCCTCTCACTCCCCTTCATTAGACCTCTCTCCCCCTCATCAGAACTTTCACCTTACTCCCCTTCATCGGGCGTCTTTCCCCCCCCCTCATTCCCTTTCATCAGACCTCTCTCTCATTCCCTCTCTTCATCAGACCTCTCTGAGCAACCGATCCTCCAATTAGAGCAGCCAGTTTCACACTAATTACCGTGCGTGTATTTCTGCATGAACTAGACTTGTTTGGGTCGCTGCGCGATCCTAGAGAAGTGGTAACCGCCGTACGCCAATGCGCGCAAATGTTAACAGTGCAATACTATAACGTCCTCGACATACGAAAAAGCGCAGTACATAGTGTGGCACAGGTTTTCAACGCAGCCAGATATTAAAAGCATCTTAAGCACGTTAAAGGAATAAAGAGTATCTAGCTGTGTTGAAGGTTTGAAGCCGATCAGAAGAATCGTTCAAAAGTTATCGTATTAAAATTAATATCCCAATTTCTTCAATTAAAAATGGCATACCGTCACCTACACTGTTCCAAAATTAATTGAACTTTTCTTTGGAGAAACACGCCAGCACTAGATGTTTGAAGTACTATATCACAAGATGCTGTCCACAGTTATTGTACCGAATTCACGAACACTAAGTATGTTAACTGTCAGAAAATTGGGTAAAATCTGTACTTACACACAGATTTTTTTTTTTTACATTTCAAAAATACTACTGATAGACTGGCACTAACACACTCCAATAACAACCCCATCCTTCTTCTGAGGACACAATGGTGTTTTAAGCTTGAAGATCAAAAGAGGTTACTACTACTACTACTACTACTATTAATATTACTACTACTACAACAACTACATGGACCAGTTAGCCTACTGCAGTGTCTCATGCTTTTACGTCTCCTTGTTGCCTCTGTGTCCCTGTATAAAAAATGGTTATAATCATAACCATAATTATTAAAAGGGGGTGGACCGATAAGCCAGCGGAAGGCCTCCGTCAGATGAACAAAAACTCCAGCTGTGGGTCATCATATAACTAAGACCCGCATCAGGAAACACTTGTCCGTTTCCTGACAAACCTTACCTAACCTGTATTGTTTGTAACGCCTTGACAAAGCTCCTGAAGAGCGAAACGTTGCCACAATAAAATGTCGCATTAGTTGTACTTGTGTTCTCTTTACTTAACACAGTCGGCAATTCTACCAAACATTATTACAAGAAAGAACTTGATACCGTATATCAAATCGCTGCCTGATCAGCCGGGCTGTGGTTGGTCCTATGGACTGCGTGCGGCGGCCAGAAGTAAAAGTTTGGTTGATCAAGTCTTGATGCACCAGGAGGCCTGGTCTGGGACCATTCAGTGGGGGCGTTGACCCACAAAAACATTCTTCAGGTATCTCATGTACCCTTGGGTGAAGAGTACATGAGTATATATAGTGTGGAGTCAGGTGGAGCATGTTGGGTAGGCTGGTTGTGCGACAGACCTGCACGGGACGGCCCATCCCGTGCTGTTTGTGACCTGATATAGCCCACTATGTGGGCGAAACGTAGTCAATAAAGGATCGCTTTATTCTGCATTTGTGTTTATTTTTCCACTGTGTCGGTATTTTATACCTTTTATTTCCATCGCTACTGAATCCACAGTGGAATATTTGATGACATCTTCAGCGCTCTACTGAAGTCTTCCAGCTCAGTTAATCTAGCCTAAATTAACCTGTGTTTATGTATATTTAACCAAAAATATAATGGACTGACATAAACGAGTGTCATCTGGCAGAGGTGGACATGTGGACGCTCTTTAAAACGTTGGTAACCTGACGCTCTCTAGCGGCCTGGGTCACACCGTCGCTCTTTAAACCTCCTCTGTTTGAGCTTTACACCCCCACCCACATCCCTCACGCTTTCCCTCCTTCATCTCTTTCCTTTCTGCTTTTCTTCCTCCACTTCCTCCTCTTTCACGTGCTACTGCTACCGCTGCTGCTATTGCTACCGCTGCTGCTACTGCTGCTACCGCGTTTGCTGCTGCTACTGCCGCGGCTGTTCCTATTGCCGCTGATATTTTGCTGCTGCTGCTGCTATTGCTGCTGCTGCTGCTATTGCTGCTGCTGTTATTGTTGTTGCTGCTGCTATTGCAGCTCCTCCCTGCTCACCCCTTACATCGCTGCTACACACCAAACAGCAGACAGATCATGATAGCGACCTTCTAATCTAGAACGTAAATCAACCGCAGTTAAGCTCTTACTGTCAGGTTCTCACACTTGTGGAATAAATGTGTATGGGTGTGTGGGAGAGAGGGAGAGAGAGGGGAGAGAGAGGGGAGAGAGGGAGGAGAGGGAGGGAGGGGAGAGAGAGAGAGAGGCAGCGCACAAGAAAACAGGCGCATCTACTTCACTATGCATGGTTTAGCAACGTCACGACGCACGGGAGACGGAAGCAACGTCACGACGCACGGGAGACAGAAGCAACGTCACAACGCATGGTGGACGGAAGCAACGTCACAACGCATGGTGGACGGAAACAACGTCACAACGCATGGTGGACGGAAGCAACGTCACAGCGCATGGTGGACGGAAGCAACGTCACTACGCATGGTGGACAGAAGCAACGTCACAACGCATGGTGGACGGAAGCAACGTCACTACGCATGGTGGACGGAAGCAACGTCACAACGCATGGTGGACGGAAGCAACGGCACTACGCATGGTGGACGGAAGCAACGTCACAACGCATGGTGGACAGAAGCAGCGTCACGACGCATGGTGGACGGAAGCAACGTTACAACGCATGGTGGACGGAAGCAACGTCACAACACATGGTGGACGGAAGCAACGTCACTACGCATGGTGGACGGAAGCAACGTCACTACGCATGGTGGACGGAAGCAACGTCACAACGCATGGTGGACAGAAGCAGCGTCACGACGCATGGTGGACGGAAGCAACGTCACAACGCATGGTGGACGGAAGCAACGTCACAACGCATGGTGGACAGAAGCAGCGTCACGACGCATGGTGGACGGAAGCAACGTCACAACGCATGGTGGACGGAAGCAACGTCACAACGCATGGTGGACGGAAGCAACGTCACTACGCATGGTGGACGGAAGCAACGTCACAACGCATGGTGGACGGAAGCAACGTCACTACGCATGATGGACGGAAGCAGCGTCACAACGCATGGTGGACGGAAGCAACATCACGACGCATGGTGGACGGAAGCAACGTCACTACGCATGGTGGACGGAAGCAACGTCACAACGCATGGTGGACGGAAGCAACGTCACAACGCATGGTGGACGGAAGCAACGTCACAACGCATGGTGGACGGAAGGAACGTCACTACGCATGGTGGACGGAAGCAACGTCACAACGCATGGTGGACGGAAGCAACGTCACTACGCATGGTGGACGGAAGCAACGTCACTACGCATGGTGGACGAAAGCAACGTCACTACGCATGGTGGACGGAAGCAACATCACGACGCATAATGGACGGAAAGCAAAGTTACGACGCATGGTGGACGGAAGCAACGTCACTACGCATGGTGGACGGAAGCAACGTCACAACGCATGGTGGACGGAAGCAACGTCACTACGCATGGTGGACGAAAGCAACGTCACGACGCATGGTGGACGGAAGCAACATCACGACGCATAATGGACGGAAAGCAAAGTTACGACGCATGGTGGATGAAAAGCAACGTTACGACGCATGGACGGAAGCACCGTCACAACACATGATAAACGGGACACACAACAAGGATAAACCAGTACAAGGCAACACACAATGGTAAACAAAGACGAAAATAATGAAAAGAAGGAAGATGTAAACAAGCGATGTTTAGAAAGTGAGAGTGAACGATGAGGGAATGAAGAAGAGTGAGATAAAGGAAGAAATAACGAGAGGGAGAAGGAATGCAGCAAAGCGTGAGAGAACTAGTGAAGGAAGCGAGTGTTGCCGTCGGTGTTGCAACGCAGTGTTTCTAAACACTGCAACACCATGGTTGCCCCCTCCACCCAGTGTTGCTTCAACACTCACCCACAGTGTTGCTTCAACACTCGCCCACAGTGTTGCTTCAACACTCACCCCTCACACCCACAGTGTTGCTTCAACACTCACCCCTCACACCCAGTGTTGCTTCAACACTCACCCCTCCACCCATAGTGTTGCTTCAACACTCACCCCTCACACCCACGGTGTTGCTTCAACCCTCACCCACAGTGTTGCTTCAACACTCACCCCTCACACCCACAGTGTTGCTTCACTCACCCTCCACCCACAGTGTTGCTTCACTCACCCCTCCACCCACAGTGTTGCTTCAACACTCACCCCTCACACCCACAGTGTTGCTTCAACACTCACCCCTCCACCCACAGTGTTGCTTCAACACTCACCCCTCACACCCACAGTGTTGCTTCAACACTCACCCCTCAAACCCACAGTGTTGCTTCAACACTCACCCCTAAGTGTTGCACCAATACTCGCTCCTTTACAGCCTTGAAAGCTATTATTAGTGAAGGACGCTCTCTCTCTCTCTCTCTCTCTCTCTCTCACTCACACACACACACACACACACACACACACACACACACAAAATCAAGACTGTTGTACACAGACTTTTATTGCAGTAAACACAAACAGTAAAAAGCATGAAAGGAAACTGCAGAAATTAAAGGACACCGAACGTGATTAAGGACGTGAAGGGAAGAAAATAGGAAAATAGAAACATTAAGAAATTTAATAAAAGTGTTAGGAAAATGCCAGGAAAACCATGGAAATTTAAAAAATATATAGTGCCAGAATAAGCAAGGGAAACTTCTAAAGAATAAAGTGCTTGAGAAATAAGGAAAACAGCGAAGTCAGGGAAATTGTGAGGAGAAATTATGTAAAATGCACTAGAGAAATCGAGAAAATTATTTTGGAAATTAGATAAAGTGCATGGGAATTAGAGAGAAAGTGCGGAGGATTGACGAATTTTGAGTATTAGGGGAAATTAGGGATAGTAAGGGGGGTAAGAAATATAGAAAGCGCTAGGGAAATTAAAGAAAGCGTGGAGACTACGAGAGAATGTGTGGGGAAAAAAACTCTGGGAAATCATGCGAAGAACATGACAGCAGTGAAGAACATGACAGCAGTGAAGAACATCACCAGCCTTGAGAATGAACACAAAGATTGTCTGACGGAGTAGTAGTGACTGAGAACTGACTGACGGAGTGGCTGACAACTGACTGACGGAGTGGTGGTTGACAACTGACAACTAACTGACGGAGTAGTGGTGACAAATGACTGACGTAGTAGTGGCTGACAAATTACTAATGGAGTACTGGCTGACAAAGTAGAGGCTGACAATATTATTAAGGAAGCGATCCTAAGAGAAGTGTGAAGGTGTTCACTTGTATACACCCTCACGATGTGTCGACACTCACAAAGAAACTTGAGAAAGTTCAGAGGCTAGCGACAAGGTTGGTCCCAGAACCACGAGTGCCGGAATGCGAAGACAGGTTCACAAGAACCCTTACTACGGGGATACCTAGTGTATACCTCGGTTCACCTTGGTTATCTCACAGGAGAGTAAGATCTTAAGTCATTAGAAGACTTGAGAACCAGAGGAGATATAACTTACAAGACCCTCGTAGACACAGACCAAGTTGATAGGGATAATCAATTTGTGAGGGGAGGCAAGAGAACGAGGGGACACAGCTCCACACCACAAATATCAATGACAGAGAGATATAGATCATTCCTTCATTGTGAGGGGTAGTTAACAATTGTAAAGTGATTAGGAAGGGATGTAGTGGAGGTCAACTAATGGATTAGTAAGTGGATATGACCTGGGCCCAAATGGAGTAAAGATTAAGCCGTCCCAGTTCATTGAAGTGTATACGCAGAACCCAAGATCTAGGAATCAATACCCGCAGAGATAATTAAATGAATACAATAGTACACACAATGCATTTTCTCAACCACTAATTAAAAATAAGGCAACTGACTGATAAAACAAAATAGTGAAGACTGAACAAAAAAAAGCAATGGAAAAGGTCCTCTAAATTAAAGATACGATGCGAAATAGACGTCACAAATAACAGGTTTAAATAACACACGTTACACAGGTGTCCCAGGGAGCATGTATAGATGACAAGTGACAGCTGTCCAACACACTCAGCGGAAATGACAGTTTACACTTATTCAAAGAAATGTTAGTATTCCCTTCCCACACGAGAGTACTCGGTTTTCCTCTTTCCATTAGTCTACTAAATTCTTTGCCCCTGACAGAAAACAATACTGTCTTCCCTGGTTCCCAGGCACCACACATGGCAGTGCTCGGCACTACTGTTAAACAGTTGCTCTAGCTGGCACTCGTCCCATCTCAGCCTTGGCATCACACATTAGTATGCCGACGGAGTTCCAAGATTCCGAACATGTATACAACCACTTGAGAAATTTACAAATATGTGTCAAGCCTAAAATGTATTGTATATAGACTAATTACACATTTCTTCAAACACATGCAGCCAAGCTTGTTCGTGCGCTCTCTCTCTCTCCAATAACTTGGATTAGGTAACCCCCCCATTCCTTCTAACCATTTTCTCTCTCTCTCTCACTTTGGTAGGAAGGAGTTGTTAACACACTGACAGAAAACCTGAAGAGGACTCTTCCCTCACACAGGTGGGCTGACACTGCCCCCGGGTACTCGCTGTTTCGAGGACCTCTTGCCCTCACAACCCTACTTCCCCCAACCAAGGCACGAAGTTGCTGTTGGTGTGTGGCATTCCCCACCCTCTCGCCCTCACCCGATCCACACACCGTCTGTGATCCACATCCGCCCCCTCACTCCAGAACCGCCGCTGCCTCACGCCTTGAGAGGTTGGCTCCCAGCAACTCTTATAATTGTATATATATCGGTGGAGGGTATGGCCACAAGTCTGGGTAACGATGGTATTGTTTAGCGCAGCAAGACAAAAGAGGGGCAGCTCGGCAGTTTCATTTGCATAGAATTACACCAGAGTTTCCGTTTATTTGTCCTCATATATTTTCCAAGTCTTGGTTATACCGCAGTGGTAGTTGCCACTCCACACTGGTGGCCTGTAGGTCGTGTAGCCGCCGCCACAGTGGTGTAGCCGCCGCCACAGTGGTGGAGTAGCCGCCACAGTGGGTGAGTGGCCGCCACAGTGGGTGAGTGGCCGCCACAGTGGAAGATACTTCATCTTATAACGTGAAACAAAACATATACCTATCAGGTTTAGACATTTTAAATGTTTAATTTAAAATTTGCCAACACAGTTAAAAATTGCGAATCGCTCGATTGCGATTAAAACTAGAGAATGCTTCTTATGATCGGTTTCAAACTTCAAGCGAGGGTGGGCTGAGATCAAAGGAAAATTCGCATTAATTTTGAGCTGTTTAAGTTTTAATTTACCAATTTTATAACAAAAACTTTTTCCATGCAATATCTGGAGAATTTCTGAAGTGATCGGCTTCAAACCCTAAACGCTGGTTTATCTTAAGAAAAGATAAACTTTTGGACTGATCTTAGGCTGTGTGGGTGCCAACTTTATTGAGGAAATTATGAAAATTTAAATATTGGTTTTCAAGCAACAATTTGTGAATGTTTTATCCGATCTGCTTCAAACCTTCAACTTCGATAACCCAAGAATGCAACTTCCGAACGGCTTCAAACTTAGGAGCCGGTGTATTTGGGTTAATGGTCTCTCTGCGATAACTAGAAAACTCCTCTTCTGATTGGCTTCAAACTTTCAAACCTTGTTTATCTTAGTGGAATGTTGGGATAGGTTTTGGGTTATGATGGTGACACCTTGCCATGATTTAAAAAAAAAATGGTATAATTATTTCCATAAACAGCTGTTGAGTGCCTCTTCTGTTTGCGTTTAAAATGTTCAGTGCAGATGTTTAATTGCATTATAAACTTATGTCACAGTCTGTATTATTTGTTTGTGTGGGGCTGGGTGTGTGGGGCTGGTTTGTTGGCACTGTACTGTTTTGGATCTTCAGAGCTTGGAAGCTGGGTGTTGTGTGTTGTGTTGGAGGCTGAGATTGACACTGAACTTTGGATCCACGAGACCAAACATTGTTTCTAATACAGACAGCTGGTAAGCGCTATCCCCACTCTAGTCCATCCTCCCCGCCGGTCCATCCTCCACCAGCTCCTGGTCCATCCTCAACCAGCTCCTGGTCCATCCTCAACCAGCTCCTGGTCCATCCTCTACCACCACCACGCACTTTCCCTCCACAACCACCAGCCACACCACCCTACAACCACCAGCACACCACCCTACAACCACCAGCCACACCACTACAACCACCAGCCACACCACCCTACAACCACCAGCCACACCATCCCACAACCATCACCCACACCACCCCACAACCATCACCCAGCACCACCCCAGAACCATCACCCCACCACCCTACAACCACCACCCACACCCACCACCAACCACCAGCCACCACCACCCATAACCACCAGCCACACCACACACAAACCACCAGCCACAACAACACATACAACCACTAGCCACAACACCCCAGCAACCACCAGCCACCACCCTACAACCACCAGCCACACCACACTACAACCACCAGCCACACCACCCACAACCACCAGCCATACACCCTACAAACCACCAGCACACCACCCTCTACAACCACCTGCCAACCACCCTACAAAAATACCACCAGACACACTCCCTACAACACCAGCACACCACCCCACAACCATCACCCACACCACCCCACAACCATCACCCACACCACCCCACAACCACCAGCCACACCACCCCACAACCACCAGCCACACCACCAACCACCAGCCACACCACACAACACCTTGTAGTCTGGTTGCAGCTTCATGATGGTGAGACTACTCCAGAGACCTTTGTCACCGTGCTGATCAAGAATGCCCTCTTCTCGGCCTAAGTGGCACCTATATAACACTTAATGTAATCGAAAGCTTCCTTCCCGTTTACCTCTTAACAGTATGTGAGAGTTTTAACAGTTAACCCCCCCCCATTCTTTACCCAACCACCACCACCCTCGTCTCAACCACCACCACCCTCGCCTCAACCACCACCACCCTCGCCTCAACCACCCTCGCCTTAACCACCACCACCATTATACCCACACCATCATCAGTAGCACAAGGTGATGGTGGCTGTATTCTAGTTGACTCACAAAATCGTAATGACACGATTGTAAACAAACCATACCACGGGTGGGGATAGAACCCGCTGTCAGTCATAAAACTCCAGACCGAAGCGCTAGCGGGAGATTCGTCTGTTAAAACTTGCATTTGTGGTCACAGTGGTGCCTATGCTAACCTTCCTATGGTGTATAAATATATCTTATTGTAGCCAGCCGGTCCAGTGGCTAGCGCGTCGGTCTGGAGTTTTATGACACTCTGATCGCGGGTTCTAACCCCGCCCGTGGTATGGTTTGTATTCTAGTTGTCAGAAGAGGTATGCAAATCTCTTACTGTGGGTTATGGTGGCGGACTCGGGGCAGCCTTTGGTCATATGATTTAAGCCTTCCGCTGGTTTTGCGGACCATCCCTTAACAAGAGAAAAAATAAATATCACATTAGATGCGACGGTAGGACTGTCATCACAATTAAAAACACAGGGATATAGCAGCAGGAGAAAAAGCAGCAGGAGCAGCAGCAGACGCAGCAGCAGCAGCAGATGCAGCAGCAGCAGCAGATGCAGCTGCAGCAGCAGCAGCAACAACAACATCCACTGAGAAATACTATGTATGGTGATCCCGACAAAATGTGGAAAAAGACACTTAAGTACAGTTCAGGACATTAGTTATAGGAAACGTTTCGCCACTCCTGGCTAAACGTTTCCAATAATAAATGTCCTGAACTGTACAAACGTGTTTTTTTCCACTCTACCTGCACTACCAGTACCACCAATATCATCACCCGCAACCACTACCACCTAATACAAATGTACACTGATACAGATCAATTTTGGTTAAATGTCGCAACTCTACCTTCAAGTCGTCATCCACCTTCAACCTTCCAATGAACCATCATCAACAGCGTGTCCGAAGATGTAGCAGAATTCTTTAGAAATCCCAATATATTTAAATTATATTACCTGTGATTTACCTTCTCACAGTCACACCTCACCCTATCGTGTCTTCCGAGATCTCTTGAGTTCAGAGTTCCACAAGTCGATATAAAAAATGCTACAGGACGCTTCGTGACCTGCGGCAGGCCGGCAGGGCGCGCCACCAACCTGCCTGTAGCAGTTATCAAGGCCACGGGTTTCCCATGCTATACTGAAAACTTTTTAATAAACAGAAGTTTTTCAATAATCGGCAGTGGTATCCTCATCTCACAACCAATAATCACATCGTAATGTGAATATTGTGTGTTTTTAGTGTGGGTGGTGAGAAAGGGATCGGGAGGAAGCTGCGTGTGTGTGGGTGATGACGAGTGGATGGGTAATACAGGTGAGTGGTGAGAGAGTATGGAGGGGAGGTAGGTGGAAAGAGGGTAATTGGAGGTAGTGGGAGGTGGGGGTAAAGATCATGGAAAATGGGGGATGAGTTTTTGGAGGTGGGTGGTTGGAGGATGGCTTGGTGGTTGTGCGTGGGACGGTGGGTCCGTGGGTGGTTGTATGTAGGTGGGTGACTGCTAACATTAACAGTTTTCCAACTAAATAACGTGCTGCCAACAATTGTGAAAAATTGAGCTGCTGCCAACAATAGTGAAGAAAATATTGACTTTACAGAACAAGCTTCTATTTCGTCAGCTTAACAAAAAATATCTAAACAGATTGTAAGGTTGTCCCAATAATAACAGGTCTTTAAAGGACATGTTGACTCTGTTACCATTTGTCAACAAAGGAGCACTTTGCAACTATCAACACTGCCATCATCCTCACTAATGTACCATCATATTAAAGTATTAACAAAATTAGTTTATACCCATCAGTCGTGGTCCACACTGCATCACTAATCCCTTCAATGTCAGTGACAAACCACAGTAAATTTTGACGAAAGGGGAAATCTTCCTGCTATTTATGCTAGAAAACGAGTGCTAGGTTTTTGTCGGACACTACGCCGCTCCAAACTCAACACTACGATAAGGTGACCCATTCCCAAGGCAAGACTACTGCATAAGTCATCAAGAAAGAAGGCATAGAACATTTCCCCACCCTGGGAGCCAATATCGGATGGAAAAGATCTGGGCCAGGACCATACCGGTGAACCACTTGGAACTCGTACTAGACTTGTCCCAGTGTCTGGGGATTTAGGTGGGTGACAGGTGGTGGTAATGCACTTACCTAAGTGTTTGCAGATGGTCGAATCCGAATTTTGGTTCCCTCCCTAATTATCGACTGGCTACTCCGATTCCTTGACTCAAAGGTCTCATCACACATACTCTTGAAGCTGTGCATGGAAGTTTGTTTCCATAATCTCATATAGTGAATACCACTTACCTGATGCATCGCTCCTTCCTTCTTAAGTGGATGTGACTTGGACCTGCCTAGTATGGGCCAGTAGGCCTGCTGCAGTGCCCCCTTTTTGTTCTTACTCTGACAGGAAATATTTCCTAACGTGCCTAGTAAACACTCATTCCTATCCACTCTAGTGCAGACAGCCTTGCTGTCTGCATAGACAGCCATGCTGTCTGCCTGCCCATAGTTTCCGCCAGAGGGCAAGCCGGTGGGCATGCCAGCCTGCCCACCCCCGCCTCTCCCTCACTTGGCGCCCAGACATCACTCAGACAACAAGGCCTAACTCCTCTCTCCCTCGCAAGGCGCATGGCCCTGCCGGGCCATGGCCACTAACACAGCCTGTGTACTCACCCTTTATTACAAATAAAGTAAGAAGCCTCCGAAGACCTTATCATTTCATTCCCGCTCTGAAGAACTCGCAAATAATCGTCGTTATACTAGGTATGTAATTCCAGGTACGCATATGCTCATGCTACCGCATATGTGTGTGTGTGTGTGTGTGTGTGTGTGTGTGTGCGTGCGTGTGTGTGTCAGGACCCGTCACCATACCTCTGATGTTGCCAGTGACTAAGGGACTGAAATAAGGGGTGGTGAGGACTGATGGGTCTAAGCGGTGACTAGTAAGGATTGGTGGGGGGCTAATGAGGGCTGGCAGGAACTATGAGGGGGCTGCGGGGGCAAGTGTAAGCTGGAGAGGATGAAGAGGGGGGCTGGTGAAAACTAAGCAGTGTAAAGTCTGGAAAATGGTTAATAAAGGGCTGCTGAGGGCTAAAGAGGGCTCAAAGCTAACGAAAAGGAAATTGTAAACAAAAAAAAATTAAGAAAAAATGGAGGAAATACAGAAAAAATAAACAGAAAGAGATAATAAGGGAGCAGAAAATGAAGGAAAAAACCAGAGAAGACAAGAAAAGGAATGGAGACGGAAAGGAAAATATATAGAGAATGAGGAGACGGTGAGAGGCGGGTGAGAGGGCCAATAAAGACGGTCACTGGACACCACTCGATGCTGTCTACCATGTTCCAGACAGCCAAGTCTGTAGCGATGCTCGGGGCCCTCCTGGGAACTCTCATCCAATTGCTCGCTTTCGCTTTCTCTCTTGCTCTGTCTCTCTCCCTCTCTCTCTACTTGATATCGAGGTGTTGACAAAAGAACGAGACACTGTCGCTATAAATCTTGTTAAATGTCCAAATGCATTATTAAGTCAAGCAATTATATTACATTTTATAACCTGCACAAGTGTACCACTATGCCACTTTATCTTTCCATCTATCTTATAGCACCTCTCAAAAAAAAAAAAAAAACTCACCACTAGTAATCCCTTTCTTAAATCAATCATAAACGCAATGAACATGTTGAGTTGGACATAACTGGGATTCTACATTACAATTGTTGACACCTTAATAGCACTAAAGTTAGCTTTTGACCGAGTCGTTGATCATTATTGTTTCTATGTCACTGGTGAGGCGCCTGAATACCATAATGATTAACATGCTCATTGGAAGAAGCCAGGTATAGATATGCAAAGATCGGTGAGAAAGAAACTAATGTGCAATTCGTATGGCTTTATTTCGTAATGAAATATTCCTACATGATATAACTAATAAATTGGCTAAAAAAAAAGTACACTTTGAAAGTAGTAAATAACCTTGGTCTATCTACGGAGAGCATTTAAAACGATATTAAGACCGACCTAAATAATGAATCTGGGTATCGTAGGAATGCAGTTAGAAGCTTGAGTAGATCTGTAATTCACTTTGATAATGTGAACGTCAAAAAGCATATTTACAGAGCAACTTGCAACGTAAACAAACTGACTGTTGTTGTAGAAGCCAGGCTTAGGCTTAGTTACAAGTACTTGTAGTAGTATGGAATATAAACAGACGAGATCAAGCTAAATGTAAAGCATATATAGCCATCCTTCTGGTCACCTTCCTGAATACCATATTCCTGACTGTCTACTTCCTGAGGAATATAGACATAGTACAATAACCTATGTAAAATATGAAAGCACCTTATTACTGAAAATAAGATGCCAAAAATGTGCTTGGAATAGATAAAGCAACAGTTTGTAAAACATGTTTACCCAAATGTACTCTTGTTAATCCTAATCTAAGATTTTACTGAATTTTAACAATTTGTTTAAATCATTACCAGTTTCCTGTTATTGTGACAAGTCCCTTAGAGCTATCCAAACTTCATTCACAATTCGCTCCAAGACAGACTATAATTCACAGTAAATTTTGACGAAAAGGCAAATCTCTCCGTTACTTAGGCAGGGAAACAAGGTGGCTAGGGTCTTAATGAGACACTTAGATCTCTCAAACCTCTCCAACATGGTAAGGAAACTCAACTTTAAGAGAACAAACCCCACAACCACGATAAGGTGACCCAGCTTCGAGGGTCACAAATCCCACAACCACGATAAGGTGACCCAACTTCGAGGGGTCACAAATCCCACAACCACGATAAGGTGACCCAGCTTCAAGGGTCACAAATCCCACAACCACGATAAGGTGACCCAACTTCGAGGGGTCACAAATCCCACAACCACGATAAGGTGACCCAGCTTCGAGGGTCACAAATCCCACAACCACGATAAGGTGACCCAGCTTCGATGGTCACAAATCCCACAACCACGATAAGGTGACCCAGCTTCGATGGTCACAAATCCCACAACCACGATAAGGTGACCCAGCTTCGATGGTCAGAAATCCCACAACCACGATAAGGTGACCCAGCTTCGATGGTCACAAATCCCACAACCACGATAAGGTGACCCAGCGTGGGAAGGAGGGAATAAAATTAAGAGATTTCTCCAGAAGTCTCGCCATCACACAAGACTGACAAAGGGAAGGTAGACTCTCGACTCTTTGCAGAGACTCAAACGAGAATACGATAGTTAAATCACCTCATTTGGAGCCACCAGCTACGGCTCAACCCCTCCTCCTACCAAGCTCAAATCAGTAATTATACATAAATAAAAACACAACTAGTTATCTCTCTGACCATTCCTCAAGCATTCATCCTTTTATCTTGGCCACACATCCTACACCATTTATTTCAAGAACTCGCTCCCGTCTCTATTTTTATTCCCTCCCTTCACCCGCCTTCCTTTCGTTTTCCCTTCCTTCTTTAACTCATCCCTTCTTCCTCTTGTCTCCTGCCCCTCTGTTCTCTCTTTTTCATCCTCCCTCACGCACGTTTCCGTTACTTTTCCCTTCCTCCAAACAACAGTCCCCCCCCCACAAACACACCAACGCTGTCATACATAGTCAAAATGCCCAGCCAACTATTTCACTTTTATTTTCATAAAATATAAACTTGAATTATTAACGCCGTGTAAAATAAAGAGAATATAAATTTGCATTATTTTCGATATATGGCCTCCTCCTCCTGCTAGTCTCCAGGGAACCTTCACCCATTTATACCTTTCACTGTCAAATTTTTACATTTCCATTTTCATTTTTACTTTTCCATGGCCAATTTTACTTTCCATGGCCATTTTTATTTTCTCATGGCCGTTTTTACCCTCCATGGTGAGAATAATTTGCTTCTGGAGATTCTCTCTCTCTCTCCCTCTCCCTCCTCTCTCTCTCTCTCTCTCTCTCCTCTCTCTCTCCTTACAAAAATTGTCAAGGGCATCTTTAAATTCTTCCCATGGGATTTAATCGCCAGTCTCGCAGTAGTTTCTGACGCTCGTAGAGAGGGATTTCTCTGAGAATTTCCAACATATCTGAAGTGATTACAAAAAAGAACAAAATGGAATTTGGTTGGTTTACCAGATTTATAGTCTATCGCACACATCTGTACACTACCAATGAAGATTAGTTTAATATCTAACATAAAAATTAAGCTCTCAGTGTACATACAGAAAGATATACATTGATATACATTGCCACTCTCTCTTACCTATAGTAAGATAAGATATACACCCATCGTTGTATATACATTGCTGCTTTCAGTGCCTATGCATACATAAATACATGCCTCGGAATATATATACAATGTTGGAACTTTGGTATATCCTCTAGGTATTGACATATGGCGACCACTGAGGATTTCACTGGACAACTGGGCCAGGAATAATATCCACACCAATCGACCAGCAAAGGCGGGGCCCAAAAGCCGAAGCTCAACCCCCGCAGACACACACAGGCGAAAGCAGAAGGTCTAACTATACGGACATGGATAAAAAGACACAGGTGCATACACTTAGCCCATCCTTTGCTGGACACGCTTTGGTTCTCGGACGTTGAACATTTGGAGTGACCAAGATCCCAAAACCGAAACGGGTCCAGTAAAAATGTCCCAAGTGTGTGTACTAGTTTCCACGCATCCACAAGTAGGTGAACGTACAGAGTGAAGTTCCACGCCGCTCCACTAATAAAATAACCATAGCCAATGTACAATATTGGCGCAGTGAACATATTATCCTAAACTCATGTATGGCGGCTGAAACAAAGGAGAGGAGAAATGAAGTAAACATTGGAAGCGAGAAAGAAAAGGAGGGAGAGGATGATAAGAAAGGATGAAAAACAGAGAAAAAGGGAGGAATGGAAGAAAAAGCAAATGAGAGAAATAGAAAGGAAAAGTATCTGACACCAGCTTCAGTGTTGCATCTATCACTAACCACAGCACATAACATAAGAAAGGAGGAGCACTACAGCAGGCCTACTGGCCCATACTTGCCACGTCCTTGTCAAACCCAAACTAACAAAAATATCCGCCCAGTGTAATATATCAAGTTAGGTCATAACTATGACTATCATAATTTTTTTTTTCAAAGTATATGTCCAACTGGTTCTCTAACAACCGAACTGTTTTGGTGCTAGAAACTTAAAGAGTCTTGTAATAACATGTTCATTTTTCCACTATAATCTACCTTGTCCATAATTACTATCGCATTTGCTTTGTCTGTTTGGTAAGGTGACGTCTAAGATATTTCCTTAATTCATGGTATAACTTAACAAATCTTTGAGAACAATTGTGTTGCAGAGGTCTGAGCAAGGCTCAGCGAACCTCAGACTTCTGCAACACAATTGTCCTCAAAAAATTGTTAAGTTATACCATGAATTAAGTAAAGATCCTGGACTTCACCTTACGAAACAGACAAAGCAAATGCGATAGTAATTATGGACAAGGTAGATTATAGTGGAAAAATGAACATGTTATTAAAAGACGGAGGAACTTAGGTGCCTCTTAATGGGAAGAAACTGCATACGGCTTCTTTCTTAATGAGGATAAGTTCTGTGCTGCTCTTCTCTACCCTTCCAGGTTCACCACTATCTATATAATTTGGGAATATAACTGGATAGAATATAACTGGATAGAATATAACTGGATAGAATTTAAATGGGTAGAATTTAACTGACGAATGTAATGAAGAGAGGGAATGATGGATGATGCAGATATTTAAAGTAAATGAAAATGAAAAGAAAGAGGGGGAGACTGGTGAGGGAAGAGTAATTGAAAAAGAGGGAGAGAAGAAGAAGGGGGAAAAAGAGAAGAGGTATGGAAAGAGAAGGCAAAGAGAGTGGCAAGAGAAAATGACAGAAGAGAAAGAGGGTGTGAAGAGAAAGAGAGGAATAAAGGAGAAAGGAGGGAAAAGGGAACGAAAATGAAATAGAGGAGGAGAAAGAAAGAAGAGGAAGAGAAGTAACAACAGCAGCAGCAACAACAGCAGCAGCAGCAGTAGGAGCAGTAACACAATACCAACACCACCACCACCACCACCACTACAGCACCACCACCACCAGCAACACCACCACTACAGCACCACCAGCAACACAGCACCACCACCAGCACCACCACTACTAGCAACACAGCACCACCACAACTACTAGCAACACAGCACCACCACCACCACTACTAGCAACACAGCACCACCACCACCACTACTAGCAACACAGCACCACCACTAGCAACACCACCAGCAACACACCACCACTACCACTAGCAACACACCACCACTACCACTAGCAACACACCACCATCACTAGCAACACAGCACCTCCACCACTAGCAACACAGCACCACCACCACTATCAACACAGCACCACCAGCAACACAGCACCACCAGCAACACAGCACCACTAACACCAGCAACACATCACAACCACCACCACCACTAGTAACACAGCACCACCACCAGCAACACACCACCACCATCATTAGCAACACACCATCACCACCACCACTAGCAACACACCATCACCACCACCACTAGCAACACACCACCACCACTAGCAACACACCACCACCACCAGCAACACACCACCACCATCATTAGCAACACACCACCACCACCACTAGCAACACACCACCACCACCACTAGCAACAAACCACCACCACCACTTACACACGTCCCGATGGCATGGTGGCTAGTGCTCTTGCTTCACGCACGGAGGGCCGGGTTCAATTCCCGGCGGGGCCGAAACATTTCGAAGTGTTTCGTTACACACACACACACACATACATACAACAGGCCTAGTGTCTAATCGACATGTGCCTAGGACAAAATAGTAACTAGTAACTAGCAACACACCACCACTACCACTAGCAACACACCACCACCACCACTGGCAACACAGCACCACCACTAGCAACACAGCACCACCGCCACAGCACCACCACAAGCAATTACCTTAGCTTAAGCAAACTAACTTCATGGTGGTGTGAGAAACGACGTCATGGCCTGGTGTTCCACCCCGCCGCCCGCTGCCACTTTAAGTGCCACCCTGCGGGTTCAAGGAGGGAGGGCGGGCGGTCTGGCTTTGGACGGATGGGTGGTGAAACAAGGAGAGTCGCAACTCCATCCACATCTCTCACTGAGGATCTTGGATGCTGCAATCCACCAGCATACTTCCCACTAAAGCATCACCATAAATAACCCTTTCTCATAACACACTATAGAGGCGCAGACCAATTCCACTTGTTTTGTGGTTTCATTACTCTCTCTCTCTCTTTATATATATATATATATATATATATATATATATATATATATATATATATATATATATATATATATATAATTACACTACCTTCCCTCACTCCCTGTCCTCCACAACACCCTCACTCCTGCCCTCCACAACACCCTCACTCCTGCCCTCCACAACACCCTCACTCCTGCCCTCCACAACACCCTCACTCCCTGCCCTCCACAACACCCTCACTCCTGCCCTCCACAACACCCTCACTCCTGCCCTCCACAACACCCTCACTCCTGCCCTCCACAACACCCTCACTCCTGCCCTCCACAACACCCTCACTCCTGCCATGTAGATGCAGCTAAAACACTCCCCAGTTTCACATTTACAAACGCATGAAACGACACATTTCCAAATCACATTTCTCAAACGCTGGCCGGGCAGAAAAATATGTCTCAGCGCTGAGAAATATAAAAGACAAGTGGGCGAACACACACACCCGCGCGTGCACACACACGCATAGCTTTAAGGAGAGGTATGACAAAGCTCTTAGAGCAGGGAGAGAGTGGACCTAACAGCGACCAGTGAAGAGGCGGGGCCAGGAGCTTTGACTTGACCCTGCAACCACGATTAGATGGAATTAGGTAAGTACACATACATATCTTAGGTCGAATAGTGCACGTGTGTAAACACGTCGATGGCAGGAGCACGATACAGTATGACAGAATAAAGGAACCAACATAAAGAGGAACGCAGAATTAAATTCCGAATGAAGTAGGAAGCAAGAACAGTATTATGAACCTTGATGGAACCTTGCCAAGAACAGTATTACGAACCAGGATGGAATCTTGCCAAGAGCTGTATTATGAACCTTGATGGAACCTTGCCAAGAACTGTATTATGAACCCTGATGGAACCTTGCCAAGAACTGTATTATGAACCATGATGGAACCTTGCCAAGAACAGTATTATGAACCATGATGGAACCATGCCAAGAACTGTATTATGAACCATGATGGAACCATGCCAAGAGCTGTATTATGAACCTTGATGGAACCTTGCCAAGAACTGTATTATGAACCATGATGGAACCTTGCCAAGAACTGTATTATGAACCATGATGGAACCATGCCAAGAACTGTATTATGAACCATGATGGAACCATGCCAAGAACTGTATTATGAACCATGATGGAACCTTGCCAAGAACAGTATTATGAACCATGATGGAACCTTGCCAAGAACTGTATTATGAACCCTGATGGAACCTTGCCAAGAACTGTATTATGAACCTTGATGGAACCTTGCCAAGAACAGTATTACGAACCAGGATGGAATCTTGCCAAGAGCTGTATTATGAACCTTGATGGAACCTTGCCAAGAACTGTATTACGAACCATGATGGAACCTTGCCAAGAACTGTATTATGAACCCTGATGGAACCTTGCCAAGAACTGTATTATGAACCATGATGGAACCTTGCCAAGAACTGTATTATGAACCCTGATGGAACCTTGCCAAGAACTGTATTATGAACCATGATGGAACCTTGCCAAGAACTGTATTATGAACCCTGATGGAACCTTGCCAAGAACTGTATTATGAACCTTGATGGAACCTTGCCAAGAACTGTATTACGAACCAGGATGGAACCTTGCCAAGAACTGTATTATGAACCTTGATGGAATCTTGCCAAGAACTGTATTATGAACCATGATGGAACCATGCCAAGAACTGTATTATGAACCTTGATGGAATCTTGCCAAGAACTGTATTATGAACCATGATGGAACCTTGCCAAGAACTGTATTATGAACCTTGATGGAATCTTGCCAAGAACTGTATTATGAACCATGATGGAACCTTGCCAAGAACTGTATTATGAACCTTGATGGAATCTTGCCAAGAACTGTATTATGAACCAGGATGGAATCTTGCCAAGAACTGTATTATGAACCATGATCGAACCTTGCCAAGAACTGTATTATGAACCATGATGGAACCATGCCAAGAACGGCATTGCGAACCATGCCATGAACAGTATTGTGAACCATAGTGAGCAAGCGTAACACCAGCAGCAACAGCCTGGATGACCAAAGCCAAGCACTAGACGAGCCTGGCCCAAGGCCGGGCTCTGGGAGTAGAAAACTCGTAACTCATTAAAGGTATATCAAAGGTGTGAAACAGTTGGGTACCTTTAGAGTCGAAACGTTTCGCTTCCTCTGCAGACTTCCTCAGTCGAATACTTCTATATTTGACTGAAGAAACGTTTCTAAAATCAAGATCCCTAACTGTTGTACATGTGTCAGTACTGTGTATCATGCCATGAGTCAGTACTGTGAACCATGCCATGAGTCAGTACTGTGAACCATGTCATGAGTCAGTACTGTGAACCATGTCATGAGTCAGTACTGTGAACCATGCCATGAGTCAGTACTGTGAACCATGCCATTAGTCAGTACTGTGAACCATGCCATGAGTCAGTACTGTGAACCATGCCATGAGTCAGTACTGTGAACCATGCCATGAGTCAGTACTGTGAACCATGCCATGAGTTAATACTATGAACCATGCCATGAGTCTGTACTGTGAGCCATGCACTGAGTCAGTACTGTGAACCATGCACTGAGTCAGTACTGTGAACCATGCCATGAGTCAGTACTATGAACCATGCCATGAGTCTGTACTGTGAGCCATGCCATGAGTCAGTCTGTGAACCATGTCATGAGTCAGTACTGTGAACCATGCCATGAGTAAAGTCTGTGAACCATGCCATGATCTTACTGTGAACCATGCCATGAGCTGTACTTACATGCAGTGAGTCCAGTATGGACCATGGTTCAGTATGTGGTGCCAAGATTAAGTACAATTATGGAATCCCCTATTTATGTAGTTTCCCAATACAGTCCATTTTTACTGTGAACAAATTATGAGTCCCCATGCCATGAGTCAGTACCGTGAACCATGCCATGAGTCAGTACTGTGAACCATGCACTGAGTCAGTACTGTGAACCATGCCATGAGTTAATACTATGAACCATGCCATGAGTCAGTACTGTGAACCATGCACTGAGTCAGTACTGTGAACCATGCCATGAGTCAATACTATGAACCATGCCATGAGTCTGTACTGTGAGCCATGCCATGAGTCAGTACTGTGAACCATGCACTGAGTCAGTACTGTGAACCATGCCATGAGTCAATACTATGAACCATGCCATGAGTCTGTACTGTGAGCCATGCCATGAGTCAGTTTGTGAACCATGCCATGAGTCAGTACTGTGATCCATGCCATGAGTCAGTCTGTGAACCATGCCATGAGTCAGTCTGTGAACCATGCCATTAGTCAGTCTGTGAACCATGCCATGAGTCAGTCTGTGAACCATGCCATGAGTCAGTCTGTGAACCATGCCATGAGTCAATCTGTGAACCATGTCATGAATCCTTACTGTGAACCATGCCAGGAACCAGCACCATTACAGTGCAAGTGGTGCCATTATGGTACCATGGTCTTAGCGAATGTGGTGCCAAGATTATAGTGTACAATTACGGTGCCCTATTTAGTGTAGATTCAATAACAGTGCCATGTTTACAGTGTGCGGCACAATTATGGTGCCATTATTATAAAGAGAGAGTGGAGAGTGAAAGATAATCTGACACACCAGAGAGAGAACAAGAACAGAACTCTGACAATGTGGTGAGAGTGAACCAGAGAAGATTGACGAACAAGATAAGTGCAGAGTATATGCTGAGGCCTTGGTCACAGACCGGGCAGCAGGGGCGTTAACCCCTGGAATTCTCTCCAGGTAAACTCCAGGTGTACTTTTGTCAAGACTGTTGGACTAAACACATCGACTCCAGGCTGAGAGACTGATTACCTAATTCTCCTCCCCATCTTTCACTGTTTTTCTCTATACTGGACTGAAGAAGCCACTGGCTGGCGAAAAGTGAAACGTTGCCTTGACAAAAATTTCCAAATGTTGCACGTGTCTAATTCATCAACAAGACAGTTGGAAGATATGTGCAACACCTGGCTACCTTAGAGAGACGTTTCGCCTATCAGGGATTTTATCAAGCCTCTGGTGGGCGAAACGTTTCTCGAATAAAGAGACCCAGGTGTTGCACTTGTGTCTTATAGTGAAATAGTTGATTATTAGTTTCAATGGGGAGGAGGGGGGTCATGTAGCTCCTGGGGAATGGGAGGCAATGAGGTTTGTTCCAAGGAAGGGGAGGGTAATTCTATTACCTTGGATCATGAGCCAGTCACCAGCATTAAGGGAATCCCTCCTTCCCCCCTCAAAGAGAATTAGAAGTTGGGTGGTGGTCGAAGCAATCAAATCAGAATCTAAATTTGCCTAAGAAGCTGCTAGTAAATTCTACACCCAATACCCATCGTGGTGACGGTATCTGCTAGTTTATTTTAAGCCCAATATTCACCCTGTGTATGGTAACTGCTAGTTTATTGTGCGCCTAATATCCACCCTGTGTATGGTAACTGCTAGGTTATTGTGCGCCTAATATCCACCCTGTGTATGGTAACTGCTAGGTTATTGTCGCCCAATATTCACCCTGTGTATGGTAACTGCTAGTTTATTGTGCGCCAATATCCACCCTGTGTATGGTAACTGCTAGGTTATTGTGCCCCAATATTCACCATGTGTATGGTAACTGCTAGGTTATTGTGCGCCCAATATCCACCCTGTGTATGGTAACTGCTAGGTTATTGTTCACCCAATATTCACCCTGTGTATGGTAACTGCTAGTTTATTGTGCGCCCAATATCCACCCTGTGTATGGTAACTGCTAGGTTATTGTGCGCCCAATATCCACCCTGTGTATGGTAACTGCTAGGTTATTGTGCGCCCAATATCCACCCTGTGTATGGTAACTGCTAGGTTATTGTGCGCCCAATATCCACCCTGTGTATGGTAACTGCTAGGTTATTGTGCGCCCAATATCCACCCTGTGTATGGTAACTGCTAGTTTATGGTGCGCCCAATATTCACCCTGTGTATGGTAACTGCTAGTTTATTGTGCGCCCAATATTCACCCTGTGTATGGTAACTGCTAGTTTATTGTGAGCCTAATATCCACCCTGTGTATGGTAACTGCTAGTTTATTGTGCGCCTAATATCCACCCTGTGTATGGTAACTGCTAGTTTATTGTGCGCCTAATATCCACCCTGTGTATGGTAACTGTTAGTTTATTGTGCGCCTAATATCCACCCTGTGTATGGTAACTGCTAGTTTATTGTGCGCAATATCCACCCTGTTATGGTAACTGCTAATTTATTGTGCGCCTAATATCCACTGTGTATGGTAACTGCTAGTTTATTGTTCACCCAATATCCACCTGTGATGGTAACTGCTAGTTTATTGTGGCCTAATATCCACCCTGTGTATGGTAACTGCTAGTTTATTGTTCACCCAATATCCACCCTGTGTATGGTAACTGCTAGTTTATTGTGCACCCAATATCCACCCTGTGTATGGTAACTGCTAGTTTATTGTGCACCTAATATCCACCCTGTGTATGGTAACTGCTAGTTTATTGTGCACCTAATATCCACCCTGTGTATGGTAGCTGCTAGTTTATTGTGCCCTAATATCCACCCTGTGTATGGTAACTGCTAGTTTATTGTGCCCTAATATCCACCCTGTGTATGGTAACTGTTAGTTTATTGTGCGCCTAATATCCACCCTGTGTATGGTAACTGCTAGTTTATTGTGCCCCAATATTCACCTGTGTATGGTAACTGTTAGTTTATTGTGCCCTAATATCCACCCTGTGTATGGTAACTGCTAGTTTATTGTGCCCAATATCCACCCTGTGTATGGTAACTGTTAGTTTATTGTGCGCCTAATATCCACCCTGTGTATGGTAACTGCTAGTTTATTGTGCGCCCAATATCCACCCTGTGTATGGTAACTGTTAGTTTATTGTGCGCCTAATATCCACCCTGTGTATGGTAACTGCTAGTTTATTGTGCGCCTAATATCCACCCTGTGTATGGTAACTGCTAGTTTATTGTGCGCCCAATATTCACCCTGTGTATGGTAACTGCTAGTTTATTGTGAGCCTAATATCCACCCTGTGTATGGTAACTGCTAGTTTATTGTGCGCCTAATATCCACCCTGTGTATGGTAACTGCTAGTTTATTGTGCGCCCAATATCCACTCTAGTGACGATAGCTGGTGGAAGTGCAAGGCTGCACTCTAAAGGAGGGGTGGGGTGGGGTAGTTTACATTTCGGAGGGTTGTCTGACTAGTGTTGTCTTCGCACTTCTAGTAAGACAGCTATGGAATGAAAGATGATGAATATTTCTTTTTATCGGTTGTTGAATTACCTTGACGGGAGACAGCCAGTGCTGTAAAATAATAATACTAATAATAATAATAATAATAGGCTCGCGCCGAGCCTTGTTTACTTCGAGTATTGACAAGATCCATCAGTCAAGAAAACTGGTCCTTGTGTGTGAGAGGAAAGAACAACACACAGGCTCCCAGCACTGGGTTGGCTCAACGGGGCAAACTTGGCCAGGGAAGAGGAACGACCAACAAGATAAATGATACTCTTCGGACAGCTAATTTGAAGATGCGATTTATTTGGTTCAGAGTTGAGTGGACTGCCTAGCTGGACGTCCCGTGGTCCACACCACCTCTGCTTGCAACGCCCGGAAATGCAATTTTTATACAGTTAATTTAATAGGCTAAGAGTTGGTTTGAAGGGCGAAATGTTAAGAGGTATGTGAACAAAGGCCTACATACGGCGAAATGTTGAAATTTTAAAGCCTGTTGTGCATACCTGTCTTAGACTAAGAGGTGCTATCCTAAGCTCAGTTCATTTAGTATACCTCATCTATGGTATACTACCACCCATATATAAATGAATTGGGATTATTCCCGTATTGTGAAAGTAACAAAATATATAAGGTGCGCTGGGAACCCAAGTGTGAAGCACAACTAAACAGCGTATTAATGATCTGTGTGAGTACCCCCAGAGGTGTGCTAGGACCGGCTCAGCCAGCTCATCCCGAACAGTATGTGAAATTTGTATTAGTTCACAGAACCAATTTCCTGACTGTTAAACTTTAAGTTATTAATAACAATTAACCTTGAGATAAGAGAGAAAATGAAAGCTAACAACAAGAGAGAAATTAATAAGACAAACTGAAAGCAAGAAATTAATATGGAAATGAATGAGCTTAATGTTGATATTCAAACAAGTTTGGTTGTGTTCTGAGAAGGTAAACAAAATCCATGAGAGTGCAATGTGTAGATACTGTCGAGTCACTCAGCAACTTCACGAATTAACAGAAAAAAAATATAAGCAATATCACAAGTAGTAGCGACATGATGTTTTTTTTCAGTTCCGAAATTTTTTACCCTAAGGTAGATCCTTGGAAAGATCAGTAGAAATCTTAAGAATGTAGACAAGTTAATACAACAAAGCTAGTTGTCTCCAGGAAGAAGGTAGACAAGTTCCTACAACAAAGCTAGTTATCTCCAGGAAGGTAGACAAGTTAATACAACAAAGCTAGTTGTCTCCAGGAAGAAGGTAGACAAGTTCCTACAACAAAGCTAGTTATCTCCAGGAAGGTAGACAAGTTCTTACAACAAAGCTAGTTGTCTCCAGGAAGAAGGTAGACAAGTTCCTACAACAAAGCTAGTTTCTCCAGGAAGGTAGACAAGTTCCTACAACAAAGCTAGTTGTCTCCAGGAAGGTAGACAAGTTCCTACAACAAAGCTAGTTGTCTCCAGGAAGGTAGACAAGTTCCTACAGCAAAGCTAGTTGTCTTCAGGAAGGTAGACAAGTTCCCACAACAAAGCTAGTTGTCTTCAGGAAGGTAGACAAGTTCCTACAACAAAGCTAGTTGTCTCCAGGAAGGTAGACAAGTTCTTACAACAAAGCTAGTTGTCTCCAGGAAGAAGGTAGACAAGTTCCTACAACAAAGCAAGTTGTCTTCAGGAAGGTCGACAAGTTCCTACAACAAAGCTAGTTGTCTCCAGGAAGGTAGACAAGTTCTTACAACAAAGCTAGTTGTCTCCAGGAAGAAGGTAGACAAGTTCCTACAACAAAGCAAGTTGTCTTCAGGAAGGTCGACAAGTTCCTACAACAAAGCTAGTTGTCTCCAGGAAGGTAGACAAGTTCCTACAACAAAGCTAGTTGTCTCCAGGAAGGTAGACAAGTTCCCACAACAAAGCTAGTTGTCTCCTGGAAGGTAGACAAGTTCCTACAGCAAAGCTAGTTGTCTTCAGGAAGGTAGACAAGTTCCCACAACAAAGCTAGTTGTCTCCAGGAAGGTAGACAAGTTCCCACAACAAAGCTAGTTGTCTCCAGGAAGGTAGACAAGTTCCTACAACAAAGCTAGTTGTCTCCAGGAAGGTAGACAAGTTCCTAGAACAAAGCTAGTTGTCTCCAGGAAGGTAGACAAGTTCCTACAACAAAGCTAGTTGTCTCCTGGAAGAAGGTAGACAGTTCTACTAAAAGTCACCATATCAGCTTGTTTCATCAGATGGTCGCCAAGAAAACCTGACTTCAGAGTAAAGAAAAAAGTAAAGAAAAACTCGAAACCCTTCGCTGGAATAAAAGGAGAAGAAATAACGAAATAGTGCCACAAGAAGGAAGGAAGGAAGACGCTGCTGTGGGTTCTGGCTGGCACTCAAGAGAGTAACAAACATGCAGGTTACAACCAGAGTGCCACAAGAAGGAAGATGCTCTCGTGGGTTCTGGCTGGCACTCAGTGCAACAAACATGCAGGTTACCGCCGCTGCCTCAGTGCATAACCAATTAACATGAAGTCCAGCCGCCGTAAAGCTTTACAAGGTAATATTGTTGGTAGTTATCTTGGCTGAGTCGCACAGTGTGTCCATATCCTAGCCCTCCCAGTGTCCCCATTCCGGCCTTCCCAGTGTCCCTATCCCAGCCCCCCCAGTGTCCCCATTCCGGCCCTCCCAGTGTCCCTATCCCAACCCCCCAGTGTCCCCATTCCGGCCCTCCCAGTGTCCCTATCCCAGCCCTCCCACTGTCCACCATTCCGGCCCTCCCAGTGTCCCTATCCCAGCCCCCTCAGTGTCCCCATTCCGGCCCTCCCAGTGTCCCTATCCCAGTTCCCGCAGTGTCCTCATTCCGGCCCTCCCAGTGTCCCTATCCCAATCTCCCCCAGTGTAACCATTCCGGCCCTCCCAGTGTCCTATCCCAGCCCACCCAATGTCCCCCATTCCGGCCCTCCCAATATCCCTATCCCAGTGTCCCCATTCCGCCTCCCAGTGTCCCTATCCCAGCCCTCCCAATGTCCAAATTCCAGCCCTCCCAGTGTCCCTATCCCAGCGTCTCCATTCCGGCCCTCCCAGTGTCCCTATCCCAACTCTCCCAGTGTCCCTATCCTGGCCCTCCCAGTGTTTCTATCCCAGCCCTCCTAGTGTCCCTATTCTAGCCGTCCCAGTGTCCCTATTCTAGCCGTCCCAGTCTCCCTATCCCAGCTCGCCCAGTCTCCCTATCCCGGCTCTCCCAGTGTCCCTATCCCGGCCTTTCCAGTGTCTCTATCCCAACCCTCCCAGTGTCCCCTTTTCCAGCTCTCCCAGTGTCACTATCCCAGCCCTCCCAGTGTCCCTCTTTTAGGTTTGTCTATAGTGTACACTTTGATCTAATAATTTTGAAACAAGATAGTACTATAGTACTGGAACAAAATTGTTTATCCAGAGGTTCCAGGAAAGACTGGAACGAGGGCCCAAGACGTACTGGAACAAGGTTCAAGAAAGTATTGGAATAAGGCTCCTTGAAATACTGCAAAAATGTTCAAAGAAGTACTAGAGCAAAGTTCATTGAAGTACTGGAACAAGGTTCATGGAAGCACTGGAACAAGGGTTCATGGAAGTATTGGAATAAGGTTCATGGAAGTACTGGAACAAGATACTTTTAAGCTCCAGGAAGTAGAGGGATAAAGCGCTTCATGATAAAGCTCCAGGAAGTACTGCAAAAAAAGGCTCTATGATTAAGTTCCAGGAAGTACTGGAACAAAGCCCTCCACACCTTGATGATGGCAGGCCAGAGAAAAACACCTAAAAACAGTATATAATTTGTGGGAAGCAAAAGTGGGAAGTAGGACACATACTGGCAGAGCCAAGGATGATGCACCAGCGACAAACAATGACCCTGAGAAAGAGGGAAAGTACATATTAAGTTGCACATAAACCAGGGTAGGTGTTTCATCCACCAGTTGTGAAATAGACACGCAACGTTTCGCCCAAAAATGACTTTTTTTTTTCCTACCCAATACAGAGAATGAGAAGATACAGAATGTCTCGCCCAACCTCTGTCCACTTTGTATTCATAATTTTATCGTGAACTGTACTAGATTAAAAAAAAAAATGTCTTCAAAATAATGTGTGTGTCGCATGCGTGTCTATTTCACAGGTCTTTTGGCTTTAAAGTAGTTATGGCGGCGCTGGAGAGGCTGGTTGGTTAATGGGGTTTAAAGCCCTACACTAAGGTCATTAAAGCTGCATGTAACCTTTTCTCTTCCAGACAAGAATATTTTGATTCCTAAAATAGGGATGAACGTAAACTCTCAATATATTAGCAATAATAGACAAAATGTTAAGTAAATGGACACAAATACAACTGTGACATTTTATTGTAGCAACGTTCCGCTTTCCAGGGGCTTTGCCAATCCTTTTAAGCATTACAAGGACAAACAGGGTATATATTTAGTTATCACGTTAGGTGAAAGATAGGTAGTAGTAGTAGTAGTATGTTGTATGCTGAGAGATATACACCGCTCGTTGTCTATATCTTGTGTGCTGGAAAGAAGATTCTTCTGGTTAATTTCAGACAGGAGGAAGACTCACTCAAAATCTCGTGGTTACAGCACTTCATAAAGAGGTACCCAGATGTTAGTGAAGGGCTCTTGATCCGAAGAATTAGAAATGGTGACGTCCTCGGATCAAATATAATTACCTCTCATTCTAAGACACTGCATGACCTTTACAAGTTTAGCGCTTCCCAATAATAATAGTAATAATAATAATATATTACAAGCCACAAACTCTCATCCCTTCTTTCAGTCCTCAGATTATCCTCCAATCCCTCGCACTTCTTTGGCCCTGAAATTCATTCCACAATGTAACTATATTACATCCCTTCCTTGTACCTATGACTATCCCCTGTCCTTTGTTCTCACGTTTTGTGACTATCCTCCCTTTATTCCTGCCATCCTCTATGCCTCTTGTCCTCTCTCGTCTTTCCTTCCTCCTTTGAGTCTTCCCACTATATTCCACACTCCTTCATGAAGGACCCTCCACCGTCCTCTCTCCAGGCTATCCTCAGCTCCCTTCTCAGTGTTGTCCTACATAACCGAAAATTACAAGTTACAGCTGACGGAGCTAGCGAACATAGCTGACAGGACCTGAGTACAGCTAGCAGGGTCGTCGACAAGGACGACGACGAAGGGAACGCCCTGGCCATGAAGTCCCGCCTGGCCCCGGGAGCGACAGAGCGAGCACCTCCAGTCTTCATTTACATCGAGTCCTCCAAGACTTTCGAGTAGAGCATTTTTAGCTTTTTTACTCTGGAATATTTTACTGGTTCACTCAGCTGTAGCTGAGAGTCAACCTGTTAGTAACACCGTAATTACCCTCAAGAAAAGCTTAAAAAACTAGAGAGAGCTGGCGGCCTTGAAAGGAAGAAATCTTTCTAAGGTTATATATGAGATAACTTAAAAAGTTGGATCATAATTGACTTAGAAATACATGAACAAAAACATGGTGGAGAGGCTGTAGTCTCCAGAAGGATCTGGAAAGGAGCCAGTCCACTGACGCTGGGACCAGCGTCTGAGGACCAGTTCATAACACTGGCGCAAGTCCACTGACGCTGGTATCAGGGGTCACAGAGCCTGCACGCTGAGTCCAGGGGTCACAGAGCCTGCACGCTGAGACCAGGGGTCACAGAGCCTTCATGCTGAGACGAGGGATCACAGAGCCTGCACGCTGAGACCAGGGGTCACAGAGCCTGCATGCCGAGACCAGGGGATCACAGAGCCTGCATGCTGAGACCAGGGGATCACAGAGCCTGCACGCTGAAACCAGGGGTCACAGAGCCTGCACACAAGGCAAGCCAGCTGCTGCCAACCTAGATACACACGATTCAATTCTACACTCGTCATCATCCACGACAGGGCGCTGTCAGCCATCATGTAGACAGCAGCTCGGCCTGACTACAACGCTTCTCGCTACCCTCTACCCTTCCCAGAGGGAGGGTGGGAGGGAAGGAGGAACAGAGGGATGGAGGAAAATGCAGAGGGACTGAGGGAGGGAAGAATGATGGAGGGAATGGGAGAGTACCACAGGCAAATTGACGGCGCCACATGAGAGAAGCAAAAAATATCCAGGCTACTGGCAAGGTCAAAGTTTCCAGCAAGACCCAAGCTACAAGGACTATCATACGAAAGAACAAGCTACAATGATGAAGCTAGAAGCTAGAGACAAGCAACAAACAGGGATCAAGCTAGAAGCAAGAGACAAGCAACAGACAGGGATCAAGCTAGAAGCAACAGACAGAGATCAAGCTAGAAGCAAGAGACAAACAAACGGGGATCAAGCTAGAAGCAAGAGAAAGCTACAAACAAGGATGAAACTAAAAGCAAGAAACAAGTAACAGACAGGGATCAAGCTAGAATCAAGAATCAAGCAATAAACAAGTATCAAGCTAGAAAAGACAATCAAACAAGATAACTTTTATTTTAATTAGGGATAGACAATTGAAAAAAACTCATTTCAAAATGTTAATTATATTCAGATAAATATAAAGTTTAATCAAAATTTATTAAAACGCGAAAATAAAAACCTTAATATTACTGCAGTATAATTAATTCCTCCAAAATAATGAAATATCAATTTATGACTAACACCATTCTCAATAACAGGGCATAATTTACCAGTCCTGCAACTTGACTGGCAATACATGCAAAAAAAAAAAAATTGTATTTCAATTTCCGTTGAAATAGACCCACACGGACGTGTGATTTCCACATCTCCCTGATCAACACACTAATTCCTCATGACTCACGAATTCGTAATAATACGATTGCAAACAAACCCCGGAACGGGTGGAGTTTAACGACTCACTCGCCATGGCTTCAAACCCATGGCGAGTGAGTCGTTAAACTTAGTGTTTTTTTTTTTACACTCCTTGGCAGGCGGGATGAGGAGTGGGTGGGGTCGTGTGAACCCCCATTTCCCTCCACACTACACACTGTGGTATTTTAGTCTTTTCCCAGGATGTGACCCACAACAGTCGGCTGATAACCAAGTACCTACAGAAGGGCCCCGCTTTACAGCACTTCGTTAATGCAGCGGTTTTCAATTATACCCATTCTTCATTTATTCAGACTTCCTACAATATACATATTCACCACTCACTATAAACTAAGGACGAAAATATTTTAAGGTAAGTAATGTGTACTGTATATGCATTATTTAGGCCTAGCTCTGTTGCTCACTTAATATATGATAGTGTAAATATGTTACCAGGCTTTTATATGCAATTGAAAGTGAAAAAAAAAGAAGGGAGGTTATGTTTCACTTTACAGCAATTTTTGCTTTACAACACTAGCACGGAATCTAACCTGCTGTATAAGCGGGGCCCTCCTTTACATACTCTAGGTGAAGAGTGGCAACTGGTGTAAGGAAACGTGCCCAACGTTATCTCTTGTATAATACAAGGCACAATACCGGCTGGAACATATCCAATTCACAAGTAGAAGGGTTACACGCTTGATACCATTACAAATGGTCCAAGTCGCAAGTCGTGTAAGCTCTCTCTATTGCGGAGTTGTGTTGTATTATTTGGCAGGGATCAAACGATCCTTCGATTCACGCTGAAGGCGTCATTTGAACCAAGCCAGCGCCAGGGTCAGTTAAAAGGACTGTAACTCGATTCAGCTGTTTGTATCTGTAGTTACAGGGTTTGTATCAGTAGTTACAGGGGTTGTATCAGTAGTGTGTCAGTAGTTACAGGGTTTGTATCAGTAGTTACAGGGGTTGTATCAGTAGTGTGTTAGTAGTTACAGGGTTTGTATCAGTAGTGTGTCAGTAGTTACAGGGATTGTATCAGTAGTGTGTTAGTAGTTACAGGGGTTGTATCAGTAGTGTGTTAGTAGTTACAGGGATTGTATCAGTAGTGTGTTAGTAGTTACAGGGTTGTATCAGTGTGGGCAGTAGTTACAGGGATTGTATCAGTAGTGTGTTAGTAGTTACAGGGATTGTATCAGTAGTGTGTTAGTAGTTACAGGGGTTGTATCAGTAGTGTGTTAGTAGTTACAGGGGTTGTATCAGTAGTGTGTCAGTAGTTACAGGGTTTGTATCAGTAGTGTGTCAGTAGTTACAGGGTTTGTATCAGTAGTGTCAGTAGTTACAGGGATTGTATCAGTAGTGTGTAGTAGTTACAGGGATTGTATCAGTAGTGTGTTAGTAGTTACAGGGGTTGTATCAGTAGTGTGTCAGTAGTTACAGGGATTGTATCAGTAGTGTGTCAGTAGTTACAGGGTTTGTATCAGTAGTGTGTCAGTAGTTACAGGGGTTGTATCAGTAGTGTGTCAGTAGTTACAGGGTTTGTATCAGTAATTACATGGGTTGTATCAGTAGTGTGTCAGTAGTTACAGGGTTTGTATCAGTAGTTACAGGGGTTGTATCAGTAGTGTGTCAGTAGTTACAGGGTTTGTATCAGTAGTGTGTCAGTAGTTACAGGGTTTGTATCAGTAGTGTGTCAGTAGTTACAGGGTTTGTATCAGTAGTTACAGGGGTTGTATCAGTAGTGTGTCAGTAGTTATATGGTTTGTATCAGTAGTGTGTTAGTTACAGGGTTTGTATAAGTAGTGTGTCAGTAGTTACAGGGTTTGTATCAGTAGTGTGTCAGTAGTTACAGGGTTTGTATCAGTAGTGTGTTAGTAGTTACAGGGTTTGTATCAGTAGTGTGTTAGTAGTTACAGGGTTTGTATCA
Source organism: Cherax destructor (assembly GCA_009830355.1). NCBI lineage: Eukaryota > Metazoa > Arthropoda > Malacostraca > Decapoda > Parastacidae > Cherax > Cherax destructor. The sequence continues at coordinate 148,306 of WNWK01001975.1, forward strand.
GTAGTGTCAGTAGTTACAGGGGTTGTATCAGTAGTGTGTCAGTAGTTACAGGGGTTGTATCAGTAGTGTGTCAGTAGTTACAGGGTTTGTATCAGTAGTGTGTCAGTAGTTAAAGGGGTTGTATCAGTAGTGTGTCAGTAGTTACAGGGTTTGTATCAGTAGTGTGTCAGTAGTTACAGGGGTTGTATCAGTAGTGTGTCAGTAGTTACAGGGTTTGTATCAGTAGTGTGTCAGTAGTTACAGGGTGTATCAGTAGTGTGTCAGTAGTTACAGGGGGTGTATCAGTAGTGTGTCAGTAGTTACAGGGTTTGTATCAGTAGTGTCAGTAGTTACAGGGTTTGTATCAGTAGTGTGTCAGTAGTTACAGGGGTTGTATCAGTAGTGTGTCAGTAGTTACAGGGTTTGTATCAGTAGTTACAGGGTTTGTATCAGTAGTGTGTCAGTAGTTACAGGGGTTGTATCAGTAGTGTGTTAGTAGTTACAGGGTTTGTATCAGTAGTGTGTCAGTAGTTACAGGGTTTGTATCAGTAGTGTGTCAGTAGTTACAGGGTTTGTATCAGTAGTGTGTCAGTAGTTACAGGGTTTGTATCAGTAGTGTGTCAGTAGTTACAGGTTCTCACCACGGTATTTTGAAACCCACCTGCTGACTGAGACCCACCCACTGACTGAGACCCACCCACTGACTGAGACCCACCCACTGACTGAGACCCACCCACTGACTGAGATCCACCCACTGACTGAGATCCACCCACTGACTGAGACCCACCCACTGACTGAGATCCACCCACTGACTGAGACCCACCCACTGACTGAGACCCACCCACTGACTGAGATCCACCCACTGACTGAGACCCACCCACTGAGACCCACCACTGAGACCCACCCACTGACTGAGATCCACCCACTGATGATCCACCCACTGACTGAGATCCACCCACTGACTGAGACCCACCACTGATTGAGACCCACCCACTGACTGAGACCCACCCACTGACTGAGATCCACCCACTGCGAGATCCACCCACTGACTGAGATCCACCCACTGACTGAGACCCACCACTGACTAGACCCACCCACGACTGAGACCCACCCACTGACTGAGATCCACCCACTGACTGAGATCCACCCACTGACTGAGATCCACCCACTGACTGAGACCCACCCACTGACTGAGACCCACCCACTGACTGAGATCCACCCACTGACTGAGACCCACCCACTGACTGAGACCCACCCACTGACTGAGATCCACCCACTGACTGAGACCCACCCACTGATGAGACCCACCCACTGAGACCCCCACTGACTGAGATCCACCCACATGAGATCCACCCACTGACTGAGATCCACCCACTGATGAGACCCACCCACTGAGACCCACCCACTGACTGAGACCACCCACTGACTGAGATCCACCCACTGACTGAGATCCACCCACTGACTGAGATCCACCCACTGACTGAGACCCACCCACTGACTGAGACCCACCCACTGACTGAGACCCACCCACTGACTGAGATCCACCCACTGACTGAGATCCACCCACTGACTGAGATCCACCCACTGACTGAGACCCACCCACTGACTGAGATCCACCCACTGACTGAGATCCACCCACTGACTGAGATCCACCCACTGACTGAGACCCACCCACTGACTGAGACTCTCACTGATAACCTGAAACCCTTAATTAATGTGTACAAGGCTCTTCATCCACCCTTGGTGTGGACAAGTATCTCCATCTAAACTTGATGTGCACAAGTCTTCATCCAGTCTTAGTGTGCACAAGTCTTCATCCAGTCTTAGTGTGCACAAGTCTTCATCCAGTCTTAGTGTGCACAAGTCTTCATCCAGCCTTGGTGTGCACAAGTCCTCATCCAGCCTTAGTGTGCACAAGTCTTCATCCAGCCTTAGTGTGCACAAGTCTTCATCCAGTCTTAGTGTGCACAAGTCTTCATCCAGTCTTAGTGTGCACAAGTCTTCATCCAGCCTTGGTGGCACAAGTCTTCATCCAGTCTTAGTGCACAAGTCTTCATCCAGCTTGGTGCCAAGTCTTCATCCAGTCTTAGGTGCACAAGCCCTTCATCCAGTCTTATGTGCACAAGTCTCATCCAGTCTAGTGTGCACAAGTCTTCATCCAGTCTTAGTGTGCACAAGTCTTCATCCAGCCTTGGTGTGCACAAGTCTTCATCCAGCCTTGGTGTGCACAAGTCTTCATCCAGCCTTGGTGTGCACAAGTCTTCATCCAGCCTTGGTGTGCACAAGTCTTCATCCAGCCTTGGTGTGCACACCTAGTGTTTCGACATAAATGGTTCTTGTGTTGCTTGGTAAAACCACTGCCGAGTATATTATGGTAAGTAAAAAGTCGATTGTGAGATTGTACTCATTCTCTGCGGCGTCCTCCAGCCTTGGTGCGGACAAGTACGAAGTTTCCTCCTTTCACACGGACGTGGTCGCGCGAAGTTCGTCTCCCAAGTGACCAACGACCCACCATCTCGCACCCCACCGGAGCGCTAATGCACTTTCCATGTTAATGTCGGGACGATCATTGGCCAGTAATGCCGCCTTGATGCCTTCTTCATCTGCTCGTCCTCACGCCTTTGTCCAGACGTCAACCCGTTCGACACCCGCTGCCTTCGTTCAGATACCTGCTACCTTCGTTCAGAAGTTACCTCGTTCGACACCCGTTGCCTTCATTCAGACACCCGCTGCCTTCATTCAGACACCCGCTGCCTTCATTCAGACACCCACTGCCTTCATTCAGACAACCACTGCCTTCATTCAGACACCCACTGCCTTCATTCAGACACCCGCTGCCTTCATTCAGACACCCGCTGCCTTCGTTCAGACACCCGCTGCCTTCATTCAGACACCCGCTGCCTTCGTTTAGACACCCACAACCTTCGTTCAGAAGTCACTTCGTTCGACATGCGTTACCTTCCCTCAGATCTCACCCGTTCTTCACGTTCTGACTTGACCACAAAACATAAATGACTCGAGAAAAGAGCTCAAGAACCTGCATAAGGTCAACATAAATTTTGCAGACCATGTCTCCATCCACACACACACACACACACACGTCACTTGTGGCAACACGCAAGCATCTGCATCAATCCATATAAAATAAATTTAAAAATAATGACCGATATCCTAAAATAAGTAATGGAAGCTGACCAAGTAGAGGGACAAATGGTGGAATTTAAGACAGATGCATAAAATATAGAAAACAGGCCTAATAAAACTTATAAATTGTATCACAAAATCTTACAGACATCTAACAGAGAAAAGGAACTTAGTAATCATCCCTAGATAGGCGTTGTATGTACATTACGGGTTTAGCTCTCTATCATGGCACTACTACTACTATTACTACTACTAATACTAATAATTTGGGTGAATATAAAGAAGTGTAGTAAAAAGAAGCTCTTATGCTGTCAAACTTTAAAAAAACATCGTATACTTGGATGGAAAAATGCTAAAAAAATACAGGAGGATATAGGAATGGAAGAGGGTAGAGAAAGAGGGGAGAGGTGAGGAAAGATGGGGGTTAGGAGGGGAAGGCATACAGGAGTCTTGGCCAAGAAATTTCCGCTGACGACACAAGCATTTGTTTGATGACTGTCAGGTTATCTCCATAAATGCAAAGTTATGGTAGGTTAATTCCCAAGACCTAAGACCTGCCAGATCTCCGAGACCTGCCAGCGATTTGAAATCTGCCAAGCTCTGAGACCTGCAAGCGAACTGAAAGCTGCCAAGGTCTGAGACAGTCCAAGATGTGAAATAAGTCTAAAAATCTTATATCTTCAAAGACTCGAGATTTGATAAGATCTGAGAGCTTCTAGGTCTTGAAATCAGCAAGAATCTGACCCACAAAGCACACCTCTCAGCAGCAACGTCTGCAACTCAGTGACCTTTGAGATATTTTTACGAGACTCCTGGGAAGTATTATGATCTCCTGGGATATATTTTGAAGCCCTAAGTGGTGTTATACTAGTTAATGCAGCTGCTGCAGCTGCTGCAGCTGCTCCAGTTGCTTCAGATGCTCCAGTTGCTGCTGCTGTTGATAGAAATGGTGCTGCTGCGGCATCTTCAGCAACTCCCAAGAGGACAGAAAGAAGGAGCCGTCTTAATTACACTGACGAGTTTGAAACGCCATCTTTGTGTTCGTAGGGGATCGAGATGATGAAGGAGGGGTAGAGTTCTTTTTTTTTTTTTTAAGAAAAAATGATACATCAACAGTGTGCTGCTACCCTATTCTTTGTGATAATTACACAGTAAAAACAAGAGCTAGCTATGTTTATCTTCCATATGCCATCACGCAGGATGGTGCTCATACCAGGTGTTGAAATCCATCAACTCGAGGTGGGAGATTTCTGCGGGACAGTGAAGATATCGTTAAGCATTCCAGTAAGGGTTCATCAACTGTGGGAGTTTCAAAGGTTTTCTTCCAGCGTAGCTGGAGTTACTATCACTTGGGTCCCGCCATATCTCGGGAAGGCCTATCCCATACACTGTAGAAACTGATTTCTTGTAATAATGGAAAAATAAACACATAAGCAGTATAATGTGATCCTTTATTGACAACGTTTCGCCCACGCAGTGAGCTTTATCGAGTCACAAACAGATCTACCTGGATAAAAGATACATGAGTATTTATAGGATTTAGTCAGGTGGAGAATGTGGGTCAGGTGGAGAATGTGGGTCAGGTGGAGAATGTGTGTCAGGTGGAAAATGCTGCATGTGACAGTCTTCAAAGTAGGGTGATGAAGTCTTTAACCTTGGGAAGCTTTATAAAGAAATTGGTCAAGTATATGGGTAGACCTTCTGCAGTGTTCCATTCTTGAGTTCTATGTGGGATAGCGATGAAGAAGTTTCTTGGCAATAGGTTCAGCTATGTTGTAGAAGCCGTTGTTCTGGTTGAAGTTGTTGGATATGCAGATGTGATGATTCCAGGATTCTTCGGTACTGAGTGTTGTCTTCTCTGGCGATGAGTCTTGCGTTTCTGTAGTTGATTAAATGGTTTGTGAATTTCGGTGTTGAACACAGGCATTCCTTGAGTCGTCAGATCTGCCTGCGTACTGGTGTTCTGAAATACGTGTTTGGAGGTCTCTGGATGTTTCGCCGAACGTATAATTTGCTTATGTGTTTATTTTTCCATTGTGTCGGTATTTTATACCATTTATTTCCTTCTTGTAATAATGGTAGAATTACTGACAAAATGATAGTTAAAAGGACACACTGCAACTAATGTGACATTTAATTGTGGCAGCGTTTCGCTCTCTAGGAGCTTTGACAATCCATTACCGTTACCGTAACGGCTTGACAAAGCTCCTGGAGAGCGAAACATTGCCACAATAAAATGTCACATTAGTTGCACTTGTGTCCTTTTATCAAACTGATTTCTTGTCAAAATATCTCCATCATCCCAGAGCGAGGACAAGAAAATTATTCACACAAGACAAAGGGGAAAAAAAAGGGGTGAAGGAAACGAAAGATGTACTAAGATATATGACACCACACACACACACACATATATATATATGCAAAACAACCACGGGGGAGGGGGGGAGTGTTGAATGATAACATTAGGCGCCTGCAATGTTGCAGAAATGAGTAGGAAGTCCAGATAGATGTGTGTCAAGAAAGACGTTTTTCCGCCTCCTGTTTTTGCATTGTATAAACGATTAATGATATATATATATATATATATATATATATATATATATATATATATATATATATATATATATAATGATGATAGGTAATGATTAGCAAAACCACAAAAGAAACCTATAGAGTCGTTTATTAATTCAGAAACTTTGACCTTACCTTATTCAAAGGCAATTTATTTAGTAATCAATAAAATATTTAATAGTTACATTAATTTAATAAAGGAAACTTATTCACGTATATACATTTTAGTATATATATGAAATCCAGACTAAAATATATATATATATATATATATATATATATATATATATATATATAAAGTTTATTGCCGCTATATGTGGTATATAAGATTAGAAAGGAAGGCGGGGAGGTTGGAGACGAAGGTGGGGTGGAAGGGAAGGCTGGAGACGAATGTGGGGGAGGGGAAGGTGAAGGGAAGTGGGGTATAAAGAGCAAATGAGATGGGATGGTAACTTCAAACTATTTTATTCGCAAACAAGCTCTAAACCCGTTGGACTCGTGCTTGGGAGTCTCTCCCGAGCACAGTCACACAGCTTTAGGAGAATGAGCACGAAGAGGAAGAATGGGGTGGGCGGGGTAGGTGAGGGAAAGGGTAGGTAAGGAAGATAGAATTGGGAGAGGGGGAAGAGAAAATGGGGAAGAAAATGGGATGAAAGGGGTAGAAGGAGTTGGGGGAAAAGGAGGAGGTGGGTGGTTGTAACCAAAAGACCATTTCCTCTTCCTCTTCCACGCCAAAAAAAAATATTTTAACGACTTGCCCTGATTAACTACCTTACTTTCTCTCTCTCTCTCTCTCTCTCTCTCTCTCTCTCTTACACACATGCACACACTACACACACACACAGGAGCCAGGAGATGTGACTCGACCCTGCAACCACAACAATGTGAGTACACATACATCAAATCATATTTAGAGCGAAACACTAATAAAAACGTCTGGCTCTGATACGGGTGTTTCACACACTTACTGTAAATACAAAGTTGTTGCTTTACGGCGCTGCATACACACGTCTCTCACTGAGACACAGTCTACTACACACGTCTCTCACTGAGACACAGTCTACTACACACGTCTCTCACTGAGACACAGTCTGCTACACACGTCTCTCACTGAAACACAGTCTCTCAGTCTACTGACACGTTACCGTCTCTCACTGAGACACAGTCTAGCTACACACGTCTCTCACTGAGACACAGTCTACTACACACGTCTCTCACTGAGACACAGTCTACTACACACGTCTCTCACTGAGACACAGTCTACTACACACGTCTCTCACTGAGACACAGTCTACTACACACGTCTCTCACTGAGACACGGTCTACTACACACGTCTCTCACTGAGACACAGTCTGCTACACACGTCTCTCACTGAGACACAGTCTGCTACACACGTCTCTCACTGAGACACAGTCTACTACACACGTCTCTCACTGAGACAATCTCACGTCTCTCACTGACACAGTCATCACACGTCTCACTGAGACACAGTCTACTACACACGTCTCTCACTGAGACACAGTCTACTACACACGTCTCTCACTGAGACACGTCTGCTACACACGTCTCTCACTGAGACACAGTCTGCTACACACGTCTCTCACTGAGACACAGTCTCTACACACGTCTCTCACTGAGACACAGTCTACTACACACGTCTCTCACTGAGACACAGTCTACTACACACGTCTCTCACTGAGACACAGTTCTACACACGTCTCTCACTGAGACACAGTCTCCGTCTCACTGAGCACGTCTACTACGTCTCTCACTGAGACACAGTCTGCTACACACGTCTCTCACTGAGACACAGTCTGCTACACACGTCTTCACTGAGACACGGTCTACTACACACGTCTCTCACTGAGACACAGTCTGCTACACACGTCTCTCACTGAGACACAGTCTACTACACACGTCTCTCACTGAGACACAGTCTGCTACACACGTCTCTCACTGAGACACAGTCTACTACACACGTCTCTCACTGAGACACAGTCTGCTACACACGTCTCTCACTGAGACACAGTCTGCTACACACGTCTCTCACTGAGACACAGTCTACTACACACGTCTCTCACTGAGACACAGTCTGCTCACACGTCTCTCACTGAGACACGGTCTACTACACACGTCTCTCACTGAGACACAGTCGTACACCGTCTCTCACTGGACACGGTCTACTCAACGTCTCTCACTGAGACACAGTCTGCTACACACGTCTCTCACTGAGACACGGTCTAACTACACAACGTCTCTCACTGAGACACAGTCTGCTACACACGTCTCTCACTGAGACACGGTCTACTACACACGTCTCTCACTGAGACACAGTCTACACACGTCTCCACACACAGTCTGCCTCACCGTCTGAGACACGGTCTACTACACACGTCTCTCACTGAGACACAGTCTGCTACACACGTCTCTCACTGAGACACGGTCTACTACACACGTCTCTCACTGAGACACAGTCTACTACACACGTCTCTCACTGAGACACAGTTGCTACACACGTCTCCACTGAGACACAGTCTACACAGTCTCCATGAGACACGGTCTACTACACACGTCTCACACTGAGACACAGTCTACTACACACGTCTCTCACTGAGACACAGTCTACTACACACGTCTCTCACTGAGACACGGTCTACTACACACGTCTCTCACTGAGACACAGTCTACTACACACGTCTCTCACTGAGACACAGTCTACTACACACGTCTCTCACTGAGACACAGTCTACTACACACGTCTCTCACTGAGACACAGTCTACTACACACGTCTCACACTGAGACACAGTCTACTACACACGTCTCACACTGAGACACAGTCTACTACACACGTCTCTCACTGAGACACAGTCTACTACACACGTCTCCACTGAGACACAGTCTACTACACACGTCTCCACTGAGACACAGTCTACCACACACGTCTCTCACTGAGACACAGTCTACTACACACGTCTCTCACTGAGACACAGTCTACTACACACGTCTCTCACTGAGACACAGTCTACTACACACGTCTCTCACTGAGACACAGTCTACTACACACGTCTCTCACTGAGACACAGTCTACTACACACGTCTCTCACTGAGACACAGTCTACTACACACGTCTCTCACTGAGACACAGTCTACTACACACGTCTCTCACTGAGACACAGTCTACTACACACGTCTCACTGAGACACTGTCTACTACACACGTCTCACACTGAGACACAGTCTACTACACACGTCTCACACTGAGACACAGTCTACTACACACGTCTCTCACTGAGACACAGTCTACTACACACGTCTCTCACTGAGACACAGTCTACTATACACGTCTCTCACTGAGACACAGTCTACTACACACGTCTCTCACTGAGACACAGTCTACTACACACGTCTCTCACTGAGACACAGTCTACTACACACGTCTCTCACTGAGACACAGTCTACTACACACGTCTCTCACTGAGACACAGTCTACTACACACGTCTCTCACTGAGACACAGTCTACTACACACGTCTCCACTGAGACACAGTCTACTACACACGTTTCTCACTGAGACACAGTCTACTACACACGTCTCTCACTGAGACACAGTCTACTACACACGTCTCTCACTGAGACACAGTCTGCTACACACGTCTCTCACTCACAAAAAATGAGATATGTGTATATGAAAAAGAGAAGCGAACCTCTTAAAGCAAATCTGACCTAAAAAAATATGATACAATTAAAGATAGCAAAGATATAACTAGTAAGCAAGACCCGAGGAAACAAGACCCAAGCAAAAGAAAAGAAGGCAAAGAAACCGACACATTAAACAAAGAAATGAAGGAAAAGATAAAAATAGGATTTTTAAGACTCCAAGGAGGGAACATAGTGGAATAAAAATGCATATACAAACAACAGTGGATAAAAGACGTAGCAACGAGAATGGCAGATAAACGACATGGGGAAGGAGGGGATAGAGAGAGAGAGAGAGAGAGAGAAGAGAGAGAGAGAGAGAGAAGTGAAAGATCAGATCAAAAGAAGAGACAAGTGAAAAGGTACGCTTGAAAGCACACATCAAAATATCGAGATAAGTTAAGGATGAGATGAGACAAAAATTTGCAAGAAGTAAGAGGTGACTGTATGTATCTCAAGAAAGATGTACTCTGAGAAACTTGACTGATGAAGAAATGGCAAATGAATTATGAAAGCGAATGAATGAATGAATGAAATGAATGAATGAGGAAGGGAAGCAATTTCAAAAAATTGCTAACCCTTGTGACTTTGCCCACTTACACACGTACACCAAGTCATACACACACCAAGTGCCACTCACTATTCACACACACACAAACACGACGAGAGACCTAAAGTGACCTTACGTGTGTTCCATGAAGTAGAATGCCTTCATGCTAGTGAAGGGCTCTTGATCCAAAGAAATGGTGCTACCCCCTCACCTTCCTTGGATCAAACTTAATTACCTCCCATTCCCCAAGTGCTGCATGACCCCTGCGGATTTAACGTTTCTCAAAGAATAAAGTAAACCACAAACCTATGTTCACCTAGCAGTACCTAGGTGCTAGTCAGGTGTTGTGGGTCGCGTTCTGGCAGAAGGATGAATAATGACAATGATAACTGTGAATAATAAGAGAATTAAATAATAATAATAATAATAATGACGCGATATAGCCAGCAGAGCTCTGCTCGTGTAACTACTGATAGATGAGACTAAGTACCGTACGGAAGTAGAGGAACAAACAGATCACAAAATACAAAGGCAAGTAACAGAGTGGAGAGAGAACAGATACAAAATATTAACTGTAATGCACTAAAAAAAAAAGTACCTCAACGGATGCCATTAGAAAAAATGCCTCCTGACGCGATTGCTGATTTTGGCCATATGATCGACGCCTTCCACTGGCTTACCGGTCCACACCATTAAAATAAATTACAGATATTATTTAATGTCTGTTAATAAGATCAAGAAGTCTGGATCTGTGGTTACGAAAAACGTGACGCTAATATAAATGATTGTGTAGTTTGGTAAAAGGTTGGACAAATACATGGGTGATTTTGATAAAGACGTGCCTTGTATGTTCCATTCTTATGTTCTTCTTATGACTTTTTCACAGAGTGCTGGACCACAACCAGCGGCAATTACATCAACAAGTAATTACTGGAAGGGAGAGAAGATGAGGGTAGGATTGATGGAGAAACAAGGAGAGGGACGGATGGAGGGAGAGAGGGATAGAAGAATAAAGGGAAGGAGGGAGAGATGGAGGAGAAAAAAGAACGAAGTGTAAGAGAGAACTAAGATGAAGAGGGGAGGAATGGTGGGAATGAAATAGAAGGGAGGAATGAAAGTAGGGGAGGAAGGGGAAGACGAAGAGAAACTACACTCAACGCCTCATAATTTCTAATTTGGGAATCTAGGACCAGATTCCCGGTTTCCTAAGAAGTCAGACAAAAAAGGGACACAGGAAAAAGTTTTAAATGGGACATTTAATCCTACTAAATGAACGTGTGATTTATAATCTCCATAAAAGTGATTTTTTACTTCCTCACACTTGCCGCCCTTCACACACACACACACGCGCGCGCGCGCAGAAAACAACTACTGTGAAAAAAATAGTGAAATTCCAAGCGCTTTCGTGATTTTTTATATTATCAAGGACCTGTAAAAATAACAAGAGCAGCAGAAGGCTATATAAGGCCGAGATATCACTCACGGTCACGTCCGACATTACACCCGTCTAACACAAACCAGTGTAAGGTAAGAGAGTCCAGAGCATGGTACACAAATACAGATGGATTATGAAAGAAGAATGATCAGCTGAAAGAACGAACAGCTGAGGTAACCCCATATATCATATCAATCACAAAGTTGAGAGAAATATCAGAAGCCATATTTAAAGAAGGATAACAAGTAATAATGAAAGAGAGGAAACTCGGGAGGAAGAGCAGCAGCACTGCTAATCAGAAATCAGTAGTGGATTTTGGAAGAGGTGAGACAGAGATCAACACATATGAGGCACACGACTTCATGGTCGGCTTAATAAAGAGTCCCCCGGGGGACCCAAAGTAGTAGCTGCTGTGATGCTGAGTTGATGCAGGTGATTATGGAAAACATTTTTTTTAGTCAGCATATTAAGGACACGACAAAAGAGAACGTGAGCCAGCAAGTCTGGACCTAGTATTTACGGCTAGTACATCTGATATACGTGAAAGAGAATTTAAGAGTCCTCTGCGCACTAGCGACCACACTCCTGAACAACATCGAGTACCTTGTGGAGCTAAACGAAGAGGGAAAAATGGAGGAGAAGGGTGTGAGAAACCAGACTTCAGAAGAGGGGAATGAGATAAGAACATGGTAAAAACTACAGAAAACAAAGGACAGATAAGAACAGAGAAGAGAGTAGATAAGGCAGAAGCGAATATGCAGAAGTGAGGAGAGAGGATGAGGAACAATCTGAGAATGACATAGCAACAAAGACTAAGACTAAACCAAAACTGTTATACACCCGCTTCAGAAAAAAAGACGACAGTAAAAACCAAACAACTGAAGGAGGAGAACTCATGAAAAATGACGAGTCAGTGAAGCGTTGACCAAACGATTCGAAGAGGTCTCCTTGGTGGAGGCAAGGGCAAGTCCAGAAAGTCTAGAGGAAATAATATTTACAGGTTCTAGATGCCCTATACACAACAAGGGAAGAGGAAAAGAAGATCAGACAAGGTGTCACCATGGATTCTGCGAAAGAGAGAGAAAGAGAGAAAGAGAGAGAGAGAAAGAGAGAGAGCAGGAGCATTGTCCGAACCACTACCTAAGATGCAAGGAGAACCCCAAAAATCACTGGGAGGAAATCAAGGGACCGCCCGGTTAAGACCCGGTACGTACCATGAAGGACGCCAGAAAGACCAGATCCCAGTAAACCCTCAAAAGACTTATCTTTATCTCCTGGAAGACTAAGACTAACTACACTTACCATGTTAGTTCCTTCCCCAGCTGAACCATGATTAAATAACACTTGCCTCTGTTTCTGGCTTTGTCTCTCGCCCGCCCTATTAGTGTCATTCTCTCTCCCTCTCCTCCGTCTCACTTGTTCATTATTTCTCCCCCTCTTTCTCTCCTCGTCTGTGTGTTAATTAGCTCCTCCTTGCTGTTGCCCTTGTTCTGTTGGCCAATTATCTGCAGTCTTCTTACTTTCTAGCAAACTCACATTCTTTTTTTCCTCTATAACTTTTTTACGTCGCAAATTTATCGTTGTAATTAATGATGATGGTAGCGGAGAAAGATGAAAGTGAGGAGGTAGTGGTGGTGGTGGTGGTGGTGGTGGTTGATGTCGTAAATGGTGATGGATATGGTGATGGTGTTTTAGGTTGTGGGTAGTAGTGTTTGTTTTATGGTTGTTTTATAACACACACACACACACACACACACACACATATATATATATATATATATATATATATATGAGAGAGAAAAAGAGATGTAGTGCCGAATAGGTAAAACTTGCAATTTTGGCTTAAATAGCAACGCTCTTCTTGCCGAATAAGGCAAGCGAAAATTTGCGTATGCAATAATTTCGCAAAAATCATTCTGAACCTAAAGAAAAAAATATATTTCATTGTGTTTGTTTACTTCTAACTTATTTAAAATATATTTAGTTGGACTAGGCTAAATTAAATTGCGCTTGTTATAATAAGGTTAGGTAAGTTTTCTAAGGTTCTTTTGATACAAAATTATTAATTTTTACATTAACATAAATGAAAAAATATATCTTTAAACACATAAGAGACAATTTTAGAAAGGATTTAATTTTAAATGAGTTCTTGTTAATTGACCAGTTTTATCTATTCGGCAAGACATATATATATATATATATATATATATTAAGTCAGGAGTATCTGAGAGAGTTAGAGCTAAGGAAGGGGTAGCAATAATGTTGAAGGATCAGTTATGGAAGGAAAAGAGGGAATATAAATGTGTAAATTCAAGGATTATGTGGATTAAAATAAGGGTCGGATGCGAAAAGTGGGTCATAATAAGCGTGTATGCACCTGGAGAAGAGAGGAGTGTAGAGGAGAGAGAGAGATTTTTGGAGATGTTAAGCGAATGTATAGGAACTTTTGAACCAAATGAGAGAGTAATTGTGGTAGGGGACCTAAATGCTAAAGTGGGAGAAACATGCAGAGAGGGTGTAGTAGGTAAGTTTGGGGTGCCAGGTGTAAATGATAATGGGAGCCCTTTGATTGAACTTTGTATAGAAAGGGGTTTAGTTATAGGTAATACATATTTTAAGAAAAAGAGGATAAATAAGTATACAAGATATGATGTAGGGCGTAATGACAGTAGTTTGTTGGACTATGTATTGGTAGATAAAAGACTGTTGAGTAGACTTCAGGATGTACATGTTTATAGAGGGGCTACAGATATATCAGATCACTTTTTAGTTATAGCTACAGTGGGAGTAAAAGGTAGATGGGATACAAGGAAAATAGAATCAGTAAGTAAAAGAGAGGTGAAGGTTTATAAACTAAAAGAGGAGGCAGTTAGGGTAAGATATAAACAACTATTGGAGGATAGATGGGCTAGTGAGAGTGTAGGCAATGGGGTCGAAAATGTATGGGGTAGATTTAAAAATGTAGTGTTAGAGTGTTCAGCAGAAGTTTGTGGTTACAGGCGAGTGGGTGCGGGAGGGAAGAGGAGCGATTGGTGGAATGATGATGTAAAGAGAGTAGTAAGAGAGAAAAAGTTAGCATATGAGAGGTTTTTACAAAGTAGAAGTGATGCAAGGAGGGAAGAGTATATGGAGAGAAAAAGAGGTTAAAAGAGTGGTGAAGCAATGTAAAAGAGAGCAGATGAGAGAGTGGGTGAGATGTTATCAGCAAATTTTGTTGAAAATAAGAAAAAGTTTTGGAATGAGATTAATAAGTTGAGGAAGCCTAGAGAACAAATGGATTTGACAGTTAAAAATAGGAGAGGAGAGTTATTAAATGGAGAGTTAGAGGTATCGGGAAGATGGAGAGAATATTTTGAGGATTTGTTAAATGTTGATGAAGACAGGGAAGCTGTGATTTCGTGTGTAGGGCAAGGAGGAATAACATCTTGTAGGAGTGTGGAAGAGCCAGTTGTGGGTGTAGGGAAGTTCGTGAGGCAGTGGGTAGAATGAAAGGGGGTAAGGCAGCTGGGATTGATGGGATAAAGATAGAAATGTTAAAAGCAGGTGGGGATATAATTTTGGAGTGGTTATTGCTATTATTTAATAAATGTATGGAAGAGGGTAAGGTACCTAGGGATTGGCAGAGAGCGTGTATTGTTCCTTTGTATAAAGGCAAAGGGGACAAAAGAGAGTGCAAAATTATAGGGAATAAGTCTGTTGAGTGTACCTGGTAAAGTGTATGGTAGAGTTATTATTGAAAGAATTAAGAGTAAAACAGAAAGCAGGATAGCAGATGAACAAGGGGCTTTAGGAAAGGTAGGGGTGTGTAGACCAAGTGTTTACAGTGAAACATATAGGTGAACAGTATTTGGATAAGGGTAAAGATGTTTTTGTGGCATTTATGGATTTGGAAAAGGCGTATGATAGGGTAGATAGGGGGCAATGTGGCAGATGTTGCAGGTGTATGGAATAGGAGGAAGGTTACTGAAAGCAGTGAAGAGTTTTTATGAGGATAGTGAGGCTCAGGTTAGAGTGTGTAGGAGGGAAGGGGACTATTTCCCAGTAAAAGTGGGCCTTAGACAAGGATGTGTGATGTCACCGTGGTTGTTCAATATATTTATAGATGGGGTTGTAAGAGAAGTGAATGCGAGGGTCTTGGCAAGAGGTGTTGAGCTAAAAGATAAAGAAGCAAATACAAAGTGGGAGTTGTCACAGTTGCTTTTTGCTGATGACACTGTGTTTTTGGGAGATTCTGAAGAGAAGCTGCAGAGGTTGGTGGATGAATTTGGTAGGGTGTGTAAAAGAAGAAAATTGAAAGTGAATATAGGAAAGAGTAAGGTGATGAGGATAACAAAAAGAATAGGTGACGAAAGATTGGATATCAGATTGGAAGGAGAGAGTATGGAGGAGGTGAATGTATTCAGATATTTGGGAGTGGACATGTCGGCAGATGGGTCTATGAAGGATGAGGTGAATCATAGAATTGATGAGGGGAAAAGGGTGAGTGGAGCACTTCGGAGTCTGTGGAGACAAAGAACCTTGTCCATGGAAGTAAAGAGGGAATGTATGAGAGTATAGTTATACCAACGCTCTTATATGGGTGTGAAGCATGGGTGATGAATGTTGCAACGAGGAGAAGGCTGGAGGCAGTGGAGATGTCATGTCTGAGGTCAATGTGTGGTGTGAATATAATGCAGAGAATTCGGAGTTTGGAAATTAGGAGGAGGTGCGGGATTACCAAAACGATTGTCCAGAGAGCTGAGGAGGGGTTGTTGAGGTGGTTTGGACATGTAGAGAGAATGGAACGAGACAGAGTGACTTCGAGTGTATAAATCTGTAGTGGAGGGAAGGCGGGTAGGAGTCGGCCTAGGAAAGGTTGGAGGGAGGGGTAAAGGAAGTTTTGTGTGCGAGGGGCTTGGACTTCCAGCAAGCATGTGTGAGCGTATTTGATAGGAGTGAATGGAGGCATATGGTTTTTAATACTTGACGTGCTGTTGGAGTGTGAGCAAAGTAACATTTATGAAGGGATTCAGGAAACCGGCAGGCCGGACTTGAGTTCTGGAGATGGGAAGTACAGTGCCGGCACTCTGAAGGAGGGTGTTAATGTTGCAGTTTTATAACTGTAGTGTAAAGCACCCTTCTGGCAAGACAGTGATGGAGTGAATGATGATGAAAGTTTTTCTTTTCGGGCCACCCTGCCTTGGTGGGAATCGGCCGATGTGTTAATAAAAATAATATATATATATATATATATATATATATATATATATATATATATATATATATATATATATATATATATATATTATTGTAACCACGAACGAGTGGTATTGATCAATAACAACACTGTGAGACTAGCCAAGGACTCGAACCCATGCTGCTTTGCTCGCCTCATGGTGAGCGAAAACACACGGTATTTAACCCACAGGACACGCAATCCTACAGATGACGCACCCAGCAGAGCTAGGTGTTTCACCGTATGTCCTCGGATGACGGTAAAACACCTAGCTCTGCTGGGCGCGTCATTCTTGTAGGATTGCGTTGTCCTGTGGGTTAGAGCGTCATGTGTTTTCGCTCACCATGAGGCGGGCCAAGCAGCATGGGTTCGAGTCCTTGGCTAGTCGCAGTGTTGTTACTGATATATATATATATATATATATATATATATATATATATATATATATATATATATATATATATATATATATATATATATATGCTTAAAATTCGCAAGAACAGGCGAAATATTCACAAACACTGATCTCTGGCCGAAGGAGACTCGAACCTACGAACCTTGCAACAAGGTACGCAGTGCTTTACCGACCGTACCACACTGGACCAATACCTTGGAGCCAGCCCAGCTCACGCTAGACGTTTTGATCCAAGGCAGCCAGCTTTCAGGCAGGTGGCTTACAACTTTTCATCTCATGCATACAACCACAGGGAAGCTATCTTCAACTCCTGTGGTTGTTTTCCATCTTGTGTCGCTTGTTCGCGATTACTGCATAATATAAATACGTATATTATAAATATATATATATATATATATATATATATATATATATATATATATATATATATCACACGCGTAATCCCAGGGCTCTTACAGATTATAAAACAAGGCTATCAGTGCCTAACGACTCTAAATGGGATGGGGAGTGGATAAAAATAATATGGGGATCAGACAAGGAAGAGAAGACGCACTTACGAGAAGGTAGAGGAGAAAAATGGAAGAGGAATAGAGGAAGAAAATAAAAAAAAGAAAATGACGAGATGAACAAAGACGGAAAAAGGTAAACATGGCTAAGAAGAAGACGGATGAAGAGGAGGAAGTGGCGGTGGTGGTGAAAGAGGAGAATAGTAGGAAAGGAAGAGGAAGAGTGCTGAGAAGGATGGCAGAGGAGAAGGGGATAAAAAGGGTTCACGGGAGAGCAGAGAGATAGGTGATTAAGGAAAAGAAAAGAGAAAAAAGAAATGAGTGGGGAAAGGTAAGATATAAATAAAGGGAGAGAAACTGGAGGGACGGAAGGATGGGAAGCCGAAAAGGAAAATGTTTGATGTTCAAAGAAGTGATAGACAACACTGGATAAAACGGAAGAAAGAAAACCAAAAAGGTGGAAGGAATCAGAGAGTGGAAAGGAATAAGAAGCAGGAGAAATAAAGAGAACGAGAAAGTGAGAAAAAATACAGGATTAATTAAAGGAAAGGAAGGAAATGGAAAATGGAGAGGAAGTTTAATGAGACGTAAAAAAAGGGTAAAGAATAAGGTAGGAAGGTAGTAAGGAAGGAGGAGTAAGGTAGAGGAAGGCTAATAAAGAATAAAGGGTAGGAAGAATAAGGTAGGAAGGTAAGGTAGGAGGGTAAGGTAGGAGGGTAAGGTAGGAGGGTAAGGTGGTCGGGTAAGGTAGCAGGGGAAGGTAGCAGGGGAAGGTGGTAGGGTAAGGTAGGAGGGTAAGGTGGTAGAGTAAGGTAGGAGGGTAAGGTAGGAGGGTAAGGTAGGAGGGTAAGGTAGGAGGGTAAGGTAGGAGGGTAAGGTGGTAGGGTAAGGTGGTAGGGTAAGGTGGTAGGGTTAGGTAGGAGGACAAGGTAAGAGAATAAGGTAGGAGGGTAAGGTGGTAGGGTAAGGTAGGAAGACAAGGTAAGAGAATAAGGTAGGAGGGTAAGGTGGTAGGGTCTACCACCTTTCCTACCATTTCTTTAAACTAAAGTTATCAGCTTTCTTTAATAGGATCTTATCTGGCCATTTCCCAGACACTTCCATCCCTCCATACCCCTTTTTCCTTCTCTCTCTCTCCCTCCCATCCCTCTCTCTCTCCCTCCCATCCCTCTCTCTCTCCCTCCCATCCCTCTCTCTCTCTCTCCCTCCCATCCCTCTCTCTCTCTCTCTCTCTCTCCCTCCCTCCTCTCTCCTCCTCTCTCTCCTCTCTCCCTCCCATCCCTCTCTCTCTCTCCCTCCCTCCCATTCCCCCTCTCTCCCTCCCATCCACCCTCTCTCTCTCTCTCCCTCCCATATCTCTCTCTCTCTCTCTCTCTCAGTATGTCATTAAGATTATTCTATTTCTTTCTCAATTTAAGATGACGAACAAGCCGGGATAAAACTTTGCGACGCACTCAATGCGCCACTCCAGCGACGCACTCAATGCGCCACTCCAGCGACGCACTCAATGCTCCACTCCAGCGACGCACTCAATGCGCCACTCCAGCAAGGACCGCGACCTCAATGCGCCACTCCAGCGACGCACTCAATGCGCCACTCCAGCGACGCACTCAATGCGCCACTCCAGCGATGCACTCAATGTGCCACTCCAGCGACGCACTCAATGCGCCACTCCAGCGACGCACTCAATGCGCCACTCCAGCGACGCACTCAATGCGCCACTCCAGCGATGCACTCAATGCACCACTACTTACCTGGAGGGCATTCCGGGGATCAACGCCCCACGACCAGGCCTCCCGGTGGATCAGGGCCTGATCAACCAGGCTGTTACTGCTGACCGCACGTAGTCCAACTTACGAACCACAGCCCGGCTGATCCGGCACCGACTTTAAGTATCTGTCCAGCTCCCTCTTGAAGACAACCAGGGGTCTAATGGTAACTTCCCTTATGTCTGGTGGGAGGCTGTTGAACAGTCCTGGGTCCCGGACACTTACTTTTTTTCTCTTAGTGTACTAAGGCGCCCCTACTTTTCATTGGGGGTATTTTGCACCGCCAGCCCAGTCTTTTGCTTTTGTAGGGAGTGATTTCTGTGTGCAGATTCGGGATCATTCCTTCTAGGATTTTCAAGTGTAGATTATGGTATGTCTCTCTCGCCTGCGTTCCAGTGAGTACAATTCAAGTGCTTCCAAGCGTTCCCAGTAGTTGAGGTGTTTGATGGAACTTATATGTGCAGTAAAGGTTCTCTGTACACTCTCTAGATCTGCAATTTCAACCTGCTTTGAACGGAGATGTTAATGTACAGCAGTATTCCAGCCTAGAGAGAACAAGTGATTTAAAAAGGATCATCATTGGTTTGGCATCTCTTGTTTTGAACATTCTCATTATCCATCCTATCATTTTCTTCGCAGTGTGATCGTGGCACTGTTGTGATCCTTGAAAGTGAGATCATCAGACATTACCACTCCCAGGTCCCTCACATTATTTTTTCGATCTATTGTATGATTAGAGTTTGTAGTATACTCAGTTCGTCCTGACTCGTAGTTCCTCTAGCAACTTCCTCCAGCGACGCTCAACGCACCTCTACATACCATCCTGACTCGTAGTTCCCCTTGCAACTTCCTCTAGCCACGCTCAACGCACCTCTACATACCATCCTGACTCGTAGTTCCCCTAGCAACTTCCTCTAGCCACGCTCAACGCACCTCTACATTCCATCCTGACTCGTAGTTCCTCTAGCAACTTCCTCCAGCGACGCTCAACGCACCTCTACATACCATCCTGACTCGTAGTTCCCCTAGCAACTTCCTCTAGCCACGCTCAACGCACCTCTACATTCCATCCTGACTCGTAGTTCCCCTAGCAACTTCCTCTAGCCACGCTCAACGCACCTCTACATACCATCCTGACTCGTAGTTCCCCTAGCAACTTCCTCTAGCCACGCTCAACGCACCTCTACATTCCATCCTGACTCGTAGTTCCCCTAGCAACTTCCTCTAGCCACGCTCAACGCACCTCTACATACCATCCTGACTCGTAGTTCCCCTAGCAACTTCCTCTAGCCACGCTCAACGCACCTCTACATTCCATCCTGACTCGTAGTTCCTCTAGCAACTTCCGCGTCATGAACTAATTTGGAGGTTTTAAAAAGTTTAAGCGCTCTGAAAATAAGGAAATCTCAGTAACAGCAACACAACACTATGTCGTCATCTCAGTAACAGCAACACAACACTATGTCGTCATCTCAGTAACAGCAACACAACACTGTGTCGTCATCTCAGTAACAACAACAAAACACTATGTCATCATCTCAGTAACAGCAACACAACACTGTATCGTCATCTCAGTAACAACACAGCACTGTGTCGCCATCTCAGTAACAACAATACAGCACTGTTTTGTCATCTCAGTAACAACAACACAGTACTGTGTCGTCATCTCAGTAACAGCAACACAACACTGTATCGTCATCTCAGTAACAACACAGCACTGTGTCGTCATCTCAGTAACAGCAACACAGCACTGTGTCATCTCAGCAACAGTAGCATAGCACTATGTCATCTCTGGTGTTCAAGTGAGATCACTTCGCTACGTTTTCACGAAGACACGTCACGAGAACACGTCACGAGAAGCGAAGCGACATTTCATGTACTGCAAGGGACAAAGTGGCACTACAAATATCACTGGAATATAGTGGCACTGCAAGTAGCACAGGGTCACATTGGAACTACAGGCAACAGTTACAATGACACTACTGGTAGCACTGGGTAACAGTGTAACTGTAGGAAGGTTCTGAAAAATCGACTATAAACAAACCACGCAAAGGGCTGGACTCGAACCCATGGCAAGTGAATCCCAAAACGCAGTTGTCTGTTTTCAATCGTGTTATTGCGAATCGATCTATCTTGATAATCCTTGATCTTGCATCGCCTGAGCTTAATGAAAGAATTATACGCCAATTTTGTAAGTGGTTCCACTCTTCAGTTCTTCGAGAAAGTGTCACTGCCGTCAGCTTTTATTGAAGCTGATCCAGCGGAATGAGCTAACAGAGACGACATCCAGACAGCTTGTCAGTACGTCAAGAAAATCAACGTTGTAAGCAACACAGAGAAGTGAATAAACGGCTTATAAAACCATAAGTTGATAAATGAGACACTTGTGCAACATTTGGGTATCTATATTCTGGAAACATTTCGCCACCCGGTGGCTTCTTCAGTCCAATGCAGAGAAAGGTAATCAGTCCCTCAGCCTGGAGTTAATGTGTACGGGCCATCAATCTTGACATGTCCTTCCTTCATTTCTCTCCTTTCTTCCAGGGTCATATTCGGTTCTCCGAGTCTCTCCAGATACGGCAATCCTTTCAGCTGTGGTGCAAGTCTTATTGCAAATCTTTGGACATTCTTTTAACGTTTTCTCGTGCTTATTTTTAAGATGGAGTTCCACTTTATGGCTCTGTGTGTCATCTATAGAAGAAAGTAGAGAAACGAAGGACATGTTCACAGCACATAAAATCCTAAGAGGTATTGAGGAACTTGCTAGGAACCACATCGATAAGTTAAAAACACAGAATAACAATAGGGACGTCAAAATGTATTGCTTTAGTCTTAGGGCGGTTGATATGTGCAGTGAGTTGGATGAAGTGGTGGTGGTAGCTCCATCCATACACAGTGTCAAGAGTGTACGACAGCGCCCGGGAGACCAGAGTCCAGTAGACATCTCCAAGAGTCCAGTACATGTACATAGGGTTCAAGACAAACCAAAGTTCAGTACACGTAGGCCAAGTCAACCTGAAAGTGCAGTAGACGTCGGTCAAGTAGACCCTCTCCTCTATGTGCGGGATATTTGTGTATTGTTCCAGTCATGGTATTGTCTTTTTTTGTTATCCAAGAGTCAGGGGTCACAACTTGTGTCACGACCACCGCTAACACAACTCGGTGACCACCACGAGTCGGGGAGGACTTACACACCAACCTGAAGACCTAGACCTCGTCATACTCCCTCAGCCTCACCGAACGCCTCCAAGGTAAACACACATTCATGCCTCACTCAAATTAATTAGGACGACCGCAGCACTTTGCTCTTCCCAGACACCTCCACTGGTAATTCTGTCATAAAGGAAGAAAAACATCAAAAACACACACACACACAGGCCTCAGCAGGAAGAGTCGGGTCCAACACTCGACCATAAGACTTTGAGCCACAAAACTCATCCGGAGGAAACCTGAAATTTAACTTGGCGGAAAAAGCCAGCCCAAAAAATCAATTAGTAATTATCTTGAGCAAAATCTGAGAAGCAGCGGGGAAGGGGGATATATAGATGGGGGCACAAGACGTTAAGGAGAGGAGAGAGAGAGAGAGAGAGAGAGAGAGCAGAGAGGAGAGAGAGCAGAGTAGCTCATGGCATGAAGACTGAGATGTTGAGAACACGAGGGTAGAGGTGCAAAGAGGAAGGAAGAGGAACAGCGAGCGAAAGGGAAGGATAAGATGGGGAGAGGGGAAGAGGAGGATGACACTCATCTACAAGGAAGGATGACACTCACCTACAAGTAAGGAAGGATGACACTTACCTACAAGTAAGGAAGGATGACACTTACCTCAACACAAGTGTGCAGAGCAACACGAGTGTGCAGAGCAACACGAGTGTGCAGAGCAACACAAGTGTGCAGAGCAACACAAGTGTGTAGAGCAACACAAGTGTGTAGAGCATCACAAGTGTGTAGAGCATCACAAGTGTGTAGAGCATCACAAGTGTGTAGAGCAACACAAGTGTGTAGAGCATCACAAGTGTGTAGAGCATCACAAGTGTGTAGAGCATCACAAGTGTGTAGAGCAACACAAGTGTGCAGAGCAACACAAGTGTGTAGAGCAACACAAGTGTGTAGAGCATCACAAGTGTGTAGAGCAACACAAGTGTGTAGAGCATCACAAGTGTGTAGAGCAACACAAGTGTGTAGAGCATCACAAGTGTGTAGAGCAACACAAGTGTGTAGAGCATCACAAGTGTGTAGAGCATCACAAGTGTGTAGAGCATCACAAGTGTGTAGAGCAACACAAGTGTGTAGAGCAACACAAGTGTGTAGAGCATCACAAGTGTGTAGAGCAACACAAGTGTGTAGAGCAACACAAGTGTGTAGAGCATCACAAGTGTGTAGAGCAACACAAGTGTGCAGAGCAACACGAGTGTGCAGAGCAACACAAGTGTGCAGAGCAACACAAGTGTGCAGAGAAACACAAGTGTGCAGAGCAACACAAGTGTGTAGAGCATCACAAGTGTGTAGAGCATCACAAGTGTGCAGAGCAACACAAGTGTGCAGAGCAACACAAGTGTGCAGAGCAACACTAGTGTGCAGAGAAACACAAGTGTGCAGAGCAACACAAGTGTGTAGAGCATCACAAGTGTGCAGAGCAACACAAGTGTGCAGAGCAACACAAGTGTGCAGAGCAACACTAGTGTGCAGAGAAACACAAGTGTGCAGAGCAACACAAGTGTGTAGAGCATCACAAGTGTGCAGAGCAACACGAGTGTGCAGAGCAACACGAGTGTGTAGAACAACACAAGTGTGTAGAGCAACACAAGTGTGTAGAGGAACACAAGTGTGCAGAACAACACAAGTGTGTAGAACAACACAAGTGTGCAGAGCAACACGAGTGTGCAGAGCAACACAAGTGTGCAGATCAACACAAGTGTGCTGAGCAACAAAAGTATGCAGAGCAACACAAGTGTGTAGAGCAACACAAGTGTGCAGAGCAACACAAGTGTGCAGATCAACACAAGTGTGCTGAGCAACAAAAGTATGCAGAGCAACACAAGTGTGTAGAGCAACAAAAGTATGCAGAGCAACACAAGTGTGTAGAGCAACAAAAGTATGCAGAGCAACACAAGTGTGTAGAGCAACACAAGTGTGCAGAGCAACACAAGTATGTAGAGCAACACAAGTGTGTAGAGCAACACAAGTGTGTAGAGCAACACAAGTGTGCAGAGCAACACAAGTATGTAGAGCAACACAAGTGTGTAGAGCAACACAAGTGTGTAGAGCAACACAAGTGTGCAGAGCAACACAAGTGTGTAGAGCAACACAAATATGCAGAGCAACTCAAGTGTGCAGAGCAACACAAGTGTGTAGAGCAACACAAGTGTGTAGAGCAACACAAGTGTGTAGAGCAACACAAGTGTGCAGAGCAACACACCACAAGGTAATATGTACAGTCTTTACCTCAGCGAAGAAGAAAAATAAATCTTTAAAAAGCGTCTTTTACAAACGCTGCTAAAAAATGCAGATTCATACAAGAACTTCAAATATTTTCAAACAGATTGCCTGGAAACTTTAAAATTAATGGAAACGACACTTTTTCTTTTTTAATCTTTGTCTGAAGCTGAGAAACATGGCAACAAGCAACAAGTACACGATTTTGATAATGTGATTCACTTAAAACTCGATACATTTCGGTCGCTGCGTGATCCAAGAAAGCTATCCCCGTATCCTAGAAGCCCAGCCTTGTCTACCTCAATGATGCAAGCTATCCCCGTATCCTAGAAGCCCAACCCTGTCTACCTCAAGGATCCAAGAAAGCTAACCCCGCATCCTAGAAGCCCAGCCTTGTCTACCTCAATGATCCAAGAAAGCTAAAATTATATCCTATAAGCCCAGCCCCATCTACTTTAATGCCCGCAAAACATATAGTACAGAATAAGGCATAAATTTATAATTCAGTTAAATGTCTAAATTTAAAGTTTGAAGAACATCAGAAGAAGAATTCTTCAGTTACTTCAACAAGGGTAAAGCAAGACACGTCATTGACAATAATCTAACGAAACGTTCGTCTCTTCTCACTGTTTCCGAAACATAATTGATTTTACCATTGTTAAAACACACAAGAGCCATCGGAACATTAGAGATCCTATTCTAATTTTACTACGTCGGTTTCCCAACGTGGTACCCAACACCACTTTCTTAACGTGTCCTGCACATTTTTAAAAGCCATTTTCTTCTGAGTTACGTTGGGTTTGGCTGAGTTTGGGTAGTTTACACAAACTTTTAAAAACGTATAATTAATCATAAGAAAAAAAACCATGATACGTCTGGCAATAAAGAGACGGAAAGAAAAGAAAAGTTAATTTTGGAACTTTTATCAGAGGTGGTGCAAGAATGAGCTGCATGAACACAAACATGAGCTGAAGAATGAGACACTTGTGTGACATTTGGGAATCTTTACTGAGGAAACGTTTCGCCAGCTATTGTTTGAGGTAATCAGTCCCTCAGTCTGAAATCGATGTGTTCAGTCCATCAATCTTGAGAGTACAGCATATGCTCGCTGAAGTGGCTTAAATACGGCAGCCAGGTGAAACAAGAGGAGGCGGAGTCACAGCCTTACCTCAGCATTCACAGCAAGTCTAAGACTGTACCCAGACACTGCTCACTATCAGGTCAGGAAAGTCTGAATTTTAGCTACACGTTTCTCTCTCTCTCTCGGTCTTATTTTCCTACTTGTTACTGCAGTCCCCGTGACCGGTATCGAGTGTTATTTTAACTCCTGAAGCCCAATCGTTGGACTAACTTCAATCTTAACTGCCTGATCAACCAGACTTGCTCCTTCGAGCAGTCCGCAGGCCGACAAAGACATCACAATCAGGTCGACCTGTCACTGTCATCAGGTAGTGATCCAGCTTCCTCTTCAAAACTGCTGGACGATGTAAATGAATGATCGTAAAACTCCAGACCGACGCGGGTTCAAGCCCCGCCCGTGGTATGGTTTGTTTACAATCGTGTCATTACGATTTCGTGAGTCATAAATGAATGATATTTGATATTTCTTTCTCCATGTTATAACCCGCGTCTACACGAACCATATTCACTACTGTATCCTTTATTTTACAAAAGATACTTCAATTTTAATTTACCAGATACATAAATATATGTATCTATGATGTCTGCAAGTTCTTTCAAGATGATTATTAAATGAGTGATGGTCACTGTTTTTTTTTATTTTACCCCGGTGGGAGAGGAATAACCACTGTGAAAATAGTGAAATTCCAAGCGCTTTCGTGATTGCTCACATTATCAATGGAACTCTCCTTGATAATGTGAGAAATCACGAATGCGCTAGGAATTTCACTATTTTTTCACAGTGGTTATTCTACATATTGTGATATCACCTGTTTACTGTGATCTTATTGCATATATATATATATATATATATATATATATATATATATATATATATATATAATATATTAAATATATCTTCTCAGTCCACAGCAGGATTCGAGCCTGCACACTCTGTATCCAAGTACACAGTACTTTCGCCACTCGGCCAGATCCCAGATAAGCATAGGCGCCTAGCCGAAACTAGACGATTACTCCCCATACCCCGGGACACCAGGCTAGTGATCAGTTATTTCATCAAACCCTGCCACATGATCACTAGCCTGGTGTCCCGGGGTATGGGGGAGTAATCGTCTAGTTTCGGCTAGGCGCCCATACTTATCTAGTGTCTACCTGGAGGGCATTCCGGAGATCGACGTTCCCGCGGCCCGGTCTATGACCAGGCCTCCCGGTACTTTGATACAGAGTGTGGAGGTTCGAATCCTGCTGTGGACTGAGAGATAATGTTTGTTAAAAGTTTGCCTGTTTGCGAATGGTTTTATATATATACTATATATATATATGTGGCAAAGCAAAAATAAACAGAATAAAGGAATAGGAAAAAAAGGGTAAGTAGCGGAAAGAGGAGAAAAAATCAATAAAAAACGTTTAGGGTGGAAAGTTGTTATTTCAATTAAAAGTGAAGACGTTAATAGTTTGCTGCTTTTGTTGGCTGCCATTGTTAGTGCTGTGGGTAATGCTGGGTGTCGGGGGTACTTGTGGGAGGAGGGCGAGTGATGGTGTTAGTGCCGGGGGATGGGGTGTAATTGAGAGGTCTTGGTGCCAGGGGGGCGAGTGAGTTGGGGATGCGAGTAGAAGGGGGTAAGTGAGATTGTATCATTTTTTTTTTCGCTAAAAGAAACGCCCCATTCAATACGCCCCTCTCTATCCTCTCACAATACCCCTCTCAACCCCCCTTCCCTTCACCACGTTCCTCTCACCCCTAACCATATACACCTCTCACTATAAAACACTCCATACCTCTGATGAGTTTCGAGAGTCTTTCTACTCCCGGAGCCCGGCCATGGGCCAGGCTCACCAATGAGGGGCCACTATATGGAAAGAATGCATGTCACTGTCATCGTAGGAGTCAACATGAAGCCTCGAGACCTGTCTACTTCACTGTGTCAGGTGGAGAGTGAAAACAATGGTGAAAGTTGGTATCAGTAAGTGAAACTAGAAGGAAACAGAAGAGAGGAGGGCGAGGATGGGAGAAACCGGTGCGGGGAGAGAGAGAGAGAGAGAGAGAGAGAGAGAGAGAGAGAGAGAGAGACAGACAGACAGAGACAGACAGACAGAGATTACTATTATGTACAAAGGTATGGAAGATTTCCTGCTTCCCAGCTTCCCTGACAATTAGAAGACTGACATTGTACTTACCCTGGGCAGACGTCAGTGGCTTCACTCTTAACTGCACCTGTCACAGGGACATCAATCACCCTCAGCCAGCATTTATTCACCAACTGTCTTGCATTTATAACAAGTTCTTGCAGCACACTTACAATCAAGAAATCAAGTCAACAAACCAAACGAAACCTCTGACACAACAAAAACAATGGTGCCAATATTGTGACAACGTTTCGCTCTATGCTGAGCTCTACCAAGTCACTGACGTGATAAAGCTCTTCTGTCCTCTGACACAGCTGATGCCAACCTCATCTCACACCCAATATGTTACTTAGTATTTAATATAGTTTATACTTACAAAATAATGAACTTTACAATAATACTGCTAGTCAGGCTTCAAAATGAACCGAGGTGGAATAAAAGCTCTATGCTCAAAAAATACACATAGGCACTCCAGACCTAACTCATTTAATTAAATCACAACAACAAACAACGTGGGTGAGGACAAAGAAACGTGAGTGACTGAAAAACGAATTTGAAGCTGACCCAACAGACCAAATTTCGATATTTGTTTCCGGCGCAGCGAGGCGGCAAGACTGAAGGCGTAATAAAAATGAAACAGAACCTGAGAATGCAGATCGGAAGAGGTGGACGAACGAAGAAAAAAAATTGGAATGTGAATAATTGTAGTCAGCGGCAGCACCTAGCGGCTCCAGGGTGAGTGGGAGGAGAAATGTTACCATCTTTAAGGAAAAATCAACTCACGTGTGAGGCTTCCTCTCCCATCCCGCTTCTTCCTGGTGATGAGTAAGACATATGCAGCAGTTGGTCGTCTTTAAAGTTGAAATGTTTCCCCTAAGCGGTAGACTTCTTCAGTTAAATACAGAGAATACTGTATTGTAGGTAGCAGGAGTAGTTGCGAGGTAAAGATGATGTAAATAGTTTGAGGTAGTCAGTCCCTCAGCCTGGACAAGAAACTGACCACTTCAAACTATTTCTCGAAGGTTGACGGACTGATTGCATCAGCTTTACATCGTCACTACTCGTGTTGCCTACAGTACATTCTCCTCTGTATCCGACTGAAGAAGCCTACCGCGTAGGAGAAACGTTTCAACAACACAGATACCCAATTGCTGCACACTGGTCTTAATCAACTCGTCGGTATTTTATACCATTTTTCAACATACTGCTTCTTCCTGTTCATACTGTGTGTGTGTGTGTGTGTACATCTAGGTACTTACTGATGAATAATTTCATTTGTTAGGCTCGCTCTGTGATGATCAAAATATCATAAATTCAATCTGCCGTAGCTACCGAGTCCCTGATGATAAGTATCACGATATCTTCATTGTGTTACTAAGTCTCACACCTCAGACCGACTAATTTCATCACTTAATGCATGCAACTCATCCTGCGTAATGAACTACGACAAGAGACTACGCTAGCCTTTATTACGGCTGTGGAGCCATCACAGGGAGTATGGTAGTTTATTTTTCCATGGTAGCAGCACACTGCTGGCGTACCCACCTTTGTTAAACACACACACAATAAGAAAAACGCGTGAGATGACACTTACGTTATATGTCGGGTATTCAGAGTGAAAACCTTTAGGTATAAACACTAAAAAGACAGTCTGAGCGTAAACCACGGTTGTGAAAACGTCTTGTACGCCCCTTGGAGACCAGCCAAATGATATTTATTTTGTGAGGTTGGTTCAGAGACACGTAAGCAAACACTAGAATATATTTATTAGATCAAGGTCCCAGGACCGAAACGTTGTCTAATAAATATTTCATAGCGTTTGCTTACGTGTCTTTCTAAACCAACCTGTCGGTATTTATTACCAAGGTTTATACCATTTTGTGAGGTTATCTTATACTCTGTTATCTATTAGTGGGATCATCGCCTACGTGGGCCGGCCTCAAACCAGGCATTTTAAACTGGAAACGAAACATTGCAGAGGTAATATAAGTGTAAACAGAATGTAAGAAGAAACTTGTAAGACTTAACTGCCATCTCACTTGTTCATGAAACATTTAAAATGTCGCAAATCCGCCAGAACGCAAAACGTCATTTCCCAACTCGCATGGATGGAGGGTGGTACAACCCCTGGGTGGTTGTTGTCTACCAGCCTACTACCATGCGAGGCGTCCTACCATTTGCAGGTGTACTACGGTGCCACAACAGTCGAATGAAAGGGCATAACACCAGTCACTTCAACAGGGGCAGTACGGAACAATTTAAACGCAAACCAATCAACAACTTAACTGTGTTAAAGTGAATTCGCAAAGTTAATTACCTGCAGGTGTGTAGCCGAGAGTCGCCTGACCAAGCTGAACATCACAGCCGTGAGATAAATACTACTTAGAGAAAGTTTGTCACACACCGGAAGACACAACAATTTAATAAGACAGCGAAAGTTAGAATATGATTTCTTCTTACTAAATAGGATAGAGCTTGTGGAGAGAGAGAGAGAGAGAGAGAGAGAGAGAGAGAGAGAGAGAGGAACTGATGTAGGTAACAGCTCTTAGTTTGTAAATAAAGTTAGGAACCCTTAACCTGACCATGTAAATCCAGAGAGAGAGAGAGAGAGAGAGAGAGAGAGAGAGAGAGAGAGAGAGAGAGAGAGAGAGAGAGAGAGAGAGAAAATGCCTTTGCTACCTTTTCTTGATTGTGTTCTTTACATGACATATTTGACATTTTTATTGCTTCGTCTTTTACCTGTTGCTAATGTTGTGTAGGATGGTCTGCCAGCACTCTGCTTGTTCTGAGTTCCTCATTCTTCCTGTGTCTATGCAACTGAAATTTGTAACCATTGAATGTGAAAAACAAGACACGTGTGCGATTATCAAGACATTTATTGAGGACACGTTTCGCCCATCAGGGGCTTCTTCAGTCCTATGCGATTCGTCCCAGACTGACGAAGTCCCCGGTGAGCGAAACATAGCCTCCACGTCCTGATAATAGCGAACGTCTCTTCTTCACATACATGCCTCTTTATAACCACTGAACATCATGTGATTCTTATTTTACCACTGGACTATTTTATTGATATCTGAATGCATTTTTTCCTCTGTATCTTCCAAAGGATGGCAGGAAGCTTGGCTAGTGCTGTCAACTACGTCAGAAGGTGGCAGGACCTTGCAAGACGACTCACCCTTCTCCCAGATGATCCATCACGTGCACTGAACCACTGACACTACCCCAGGTTCATCAGTAAGACACATGTGCACCAGTTAGGTATCTTTATTCGAAACGTTTCGTCGACACAGTAGGCTTCGTCAGTCGAATACAGAGGGGGCAGTAAAAGCAGTAGAAGTGAAAAGACGATGTTATCAGTCCATCGCCCTCGAAGACAGTTATGAGTGGGTCAGTCCCTCAGTCTGGAACACCGTTCCAGACTACGGAGCAGAACTCTTCTCCAGGCCGAGGGACTGACCTCCCTCAAAACTACGTCTTCCAGGGTGATGGACTGTTTACACAGTCGTCACCTCTCTACTGTTTCTATGGCCTCCTTTGTATTCCACTGAACAAGCCTACTGTGCAGGCGAAACGTTTCGGAATAAAGATACTTAACTGTTGCACACATGTGTCTGACTTATCAGCTTGTCAGTATTGAATACCATCATCACATTCGGTACCCCAGGTGTTGCTGACGACAATTAGCGTAGCCGGGGCGGCTTCACTCTGACTCTGAGCGACCCTCTTACCTGAAGCTGCTGTTAATTACGCGCACCATTACGTCTTCTAATTCCGTTACGGTAAAACCTCAGCGTCGCTACGGGATAGTTGTGAGGTTAACATAAGGAAGAACACTGCAGCAGGCCTTCTGGCCCATACTAGGCAGGTCCTTCTCAAGCCCAAACCCACTACCAAAAATATTTTACCCAACCCATTTTCAATGCTACCCAAGCGGCAGCATGCCTCGCTATGGCTCCCACATCCTTGCGCTCTGGCTCATGGTTGCTTCAAGACGGGTGTCTTCATGTTGAAGGGGCTCTTGATCTAGGGAATTCGAGCTACCCTCTATAGGTTTGGCGCTTCCCCAATAATAATAATAATAATAATAATAATAATTATAATAATAATCTATTAGTTCAAAATGATCGACCCAGGTTGTCGAACAAAGATGTAGGTTGTAGTGATGATGTAGGTAGTAGTAATGATGGTGTAGGTAGTAGTGATGGTGTAGGTGGTAATGATAGTGTAGGTGATGGTGGTAGTGATGGTGTAGGTGGTAGTGATGGTGTAGGTGGTAGTGATGGTGTAGGTGGTGGTAGAGATGGTGTAGGTGGTAGTGATAGTGTAGGTGATGGTGGTAGTGATGGTGTAGGTGGTAGTGATGGTGTAGGTGGTAGTGATGGTGTAGGTGGTAGTGATGGTGTAGGTGGTAGTGATGGTGTAGGTGGTAGTGGTGGTGTAGGTAGTAGCGATGGTGGTGTAGGTGGTAGTGATGGTATGCGTGGGGGTGGGATATTAGGAATAGTGAAGACAATCAGAAGTAGAAAGAACAAAAGAATACTTTGAAGAACACAGTTAAAAGGATCGCTGATAGAACACACGCACAGCCTGCCCACCACTCTTCCTTCCTCCTTCCCTTGCTCGTACAAAGTGTTCTCGTTCCCACGCATCTCCCTCCCTGCTCCAGGAAAAGGCTGCGTACATCATCCTCAGCGAGGTGTTGCGGTAATTCTGCTCATAACAATTAATCTCATGTTTGCTTAAACTTGGCACCAACTTAATGTCTTGGAACGAAGTTATCGGTGGAGCCCTGAGACGAGCCTCCGATACACCAGCCAAGGTTGCCTGACTAGTTAGCTGGTTGGCTAACTGACTGGTTGATGATGGTTGTTTGACTGGCTGGTTGGTTGGCTGGCTGACTGGTTACGGTAACAGTGGCATCAGCATTAACACTGATACTAATATAACACATAAAGCATAAACATCAACACAAGCAACAGGTAGATGCAGTTTAAACACGGAACGGACCACTTGAACAAACAAGAAAATCTATCTGCATCTCAAAAAACGCCAGGACCCAACTGCGGGTAAATCAACAGCAAAGGCCGCAACAGCAAAAGTACCAACAGCAGTCAGATGCAGCGGAAGCAACAACAACAACATTAACCATCTCCGCAGACCCCGACAGCAGTAGCCCAGTGGTGAGAGTCGCGCCTCTCACCACGGGGGTCCGGAGTTCGAGAACTTGAGGAACTACTAATAAAAAAAAGATCTCCCAGAAGAGAAGTAACATCAACAACGTCATTATGATTCAAATAAAGCAAAATCGACACGAACAAAAATAAGTAGGTTAATACCACACACTCGTCACTATGTGACAAAAATCCACTGATAGTGATCAGGCCTTTCTTATCCCTCTCTTCCTGTCTACTCACAGCCTTACCTCTTTCTTCCTGTCTACCCACAGCCTGTCTTACCTCTCTCTTCCTGTCTACCCTCAGCCTCAGTGTGACTTTGTAAATGGTCCAAGTCGGACCGAAACGTCGTCGTAAGCTCCTCTCTTTTTTATACGTGCGGGTTGTGTGTGTATTGTTCCAGTCACGGTATTGTGCCTTTTTTTGTTATTCTCAGCCTTTCTTCCTGTCTACCCTCAGCCTGCTCTATCCTGCAGCAATTCATCCCCTGACCATTCTTCCCGTCGATTTTACAGCCCAACAAAAAAGAACAGTAGACACAGCTACAGGAACCAGCTGCAAAAGTAGACACAACTACAGGAACCAGCTGCAAAAGTAGACACAGCTACAGGAACCAGCTGCAAACGTAGACACAGCTACAGGAACCAGCTGCAACAGTAGACACAGCTACAGGAACCAGCTGCAACAGTAGACACAGCTACAGGAACCAGCTGCAACAGTAGACACAGCTACAGGAACCAGCTGCAACAGTAGACACAGCTACAGGAACCAGCTGCAACAGTAGACACAGCAACAGGAACCAGCTGCAACAGTAGACACAGCTACAGGAACCAGCTGCAACAGTAGACACAGCTACAGGAACCAGCTGCAACAGTAGACACAGCTACAGGAACCAGCTGCAACAGTAGACACATCTACAGGAACCAGCTGCAACAGTAGACACAGCTACAGGAACCAGCTGCAACAGTAGACACATCTACAGGAACCAGCTGCAACAGTAGACACATCTACAGGAACCAGCTGCAACAGTAGACACAGCTACAGGAACCAGCTGCAACAGTAGACACATCTACAGGAACCAGCTGCAACAGTAGACACAGCAACAGGAACCAGCTGCAACAGTAGACACAGCTACAGGAACCAGCTGCAACAGTAGACACAGCTACAGGAACCAGCTGCAGCAGGCGACACAGCTACAGAAAACAGCAGCCACCGAACAACAGCATGTATAACAACCCACTGCAATAGACACAGTGTCATCTACTAGAAAACAGACGTACATCCAGCAGCAACAGCCTGGGGATCCAGTTGCAGAAGCAGCAACAACAGCTTCAACGTGCAGCTGCAGCACATGCAATAAGATTAATATGATGCAGTAGAAACAGCTGCAAAAGGAGTAATATGCAGCTACAAACAGAACATCATGAACAGCAGGAAACTACAGCAGAAACAACCGATACTTCTTTACCCACTACCACTTCCAAAATCCCCACCAGGTTCCCCTTGCAACCTCCCACCTCTCCAGCAGGTTCTCTTCCCCCTACACCTCCCACCTCTCCAGCAGGTTCCCCTTGCAACCTCCCACCTCTCCAGCAGGTTCCCTTTACACCTCCCACTTCTCCAGCAGGTTCCCTTTACACCTCCCACCAGGTTCCCTTACACCTCCCACCTCTCCAGCAGGTTCCCCTTACACCTCCCACCTCTTCAGCAGGTTCCTCTTGCAACCTCCCACCTCTCCAGCAGGTTCCCCTTACACCTCCCACCTCTCCAGCAGGTTCCCCTTGCACCCTCCCACCTCTCCAGCAGGTTTCCCTTACACCTCCCACCTCTCCAGCAGGTTCCCTTTACACCTCCCACCTCTCCAGCAGGTTCCCCTTACACCTCCCACCTTTCCAGATTTCCTTTACACCTCCCACTTCTCCAGCAGGTTCCACTTATACCTCCCACCTCTCCAGCAGGTTCCTCTTACATCTCCCACCTCTCCAGCAGGTTCCAACATCAAAGACGAATATTTCGGGCACTGTCCAGAGTGCTTTTTATAAAATTCAGAAACACTGAATAATTGACGACGACTGTCAGGTCGTTCTGAGGAAACACAAAACTTCCTTCGCAGTTTTTCATTATAACAGTCCCATCAAGGCTCCACCAACATCAGGGCTCCACCAACATCAGGGCTGCAATAACAGCAGGGCTCTACCAATATCAGAGCTTCACCAACAACAGGGTTACAACAACAGCAGGGCTCCACCAACATCAATGCTGCACCAACAGCAGAGCTCCACCAACATCAGGGCTCCACCAACATCAGGGCTGCTCCAACAGCAGGGCTGCAACAACATCAGAGCTGCACCAATAACAGGGTTTCACCAACAGCAGGGCTGCACCAACATCAGAGCTGCACCAACATCAGGGATCCACCAACAGCAGGGCTGCACCAACATCAGGGCTCCACCAACAGCAGGGCTGCACCAACATCAGGGCTCCACTAACAGCAGGGCTCCACCAACAGCAGGGCTGTACCAACATCAGGGCTGCACCAACATCAGGGCTCCACCAACAGCAGGGCTGCACCAACATCAGGGCTGCACCAACATCAGGGCTCCACCAACAGCAGGGCTGCACCAACATCAGGGCTCCACCAACAGCAGGGCTGCACCAACATCAGGGCTCCACCAACAGCAGGGCTGCACCAACATCAGGGCTGCACCAACATCAGGGCTCCACCAACAGCAGGGCTGCACCAACATCAGGGCTCCACCAACAGCAGGGCTGCACCAACATCAGGGCTCCACCAACAGCAGGGCTGCACCAACATCAGGGCTCCACCAACAACAGGGCTCCACCAACAGCAGGGCTGCACCAACATCAGGGCTCCACCAACAGCAGGGCTGCACCAACATCAGGGTTCCACCAACAGCAGGGCTGCACCAACATCAGGGCTCCACCAACAGCAGGGCTGCACCAACATCAGGGTTCCACCAACAGCAGGGCTGCACCAACATCAGGGCTCCACCAACAGCAGGGCTGCACCAACATCAGGGTTCCACCAACAGCAGGGCTGCACCAGCATCAGGGCTCCACCAACAGCAGGGCTGCACCAACATCAGGGTTCCACCAACAGCAGGGCTGCATCGTTAACAGCAGGACCGCAGCAACAACTTTGTTTTATCATCAACCGGTTAGTCTAGATTTGGATACGATAATTTCTGTTCATTTTCAGTGTGTGTGTATGTGTGTAACAAACTGCGGCAGTTTGCTATTGCTAAAATACCACTTGTTCGTGGTTGCATATATATATATTTTTTTTTTTTTTTTATTAACACATCGGCCGATTCCCACCAAGGCAGGGTGGCCCGAAAAGAAAACTTTCATCATCATTCACTCCATCACTGTCTTGCCAGAAGGGTGCTTTACACTACAGTTATAAAACTGCAACATTTACACCCCTCCTTCAGAGTGCCGGCACTGTACTTCCCATCTCCAGAACTCAAGTCCGGCCTGCCGGTTTCCCTGAATCCCTTCATAAATGTTACTTTGCTCACACTCCAACAGCACGTCAAGTATTAAAAACCATATGCCTCCATTCACTCCTATCAAATACGCTCACACATGCTTGCTGGAAATCCAAGCCCCTCGCACACAAAACTTCCTTTACCCCCTCCCTCCAACCTTTCCTAGGCCGACCCCTACCCCGCCTTCCTCCACTACAGATTTATACACCTCGAAGTCACTCTGTCTCGTTCCATTCTCTCTACATGTCCAAACCACCTCAACAACCCCTCCTCAGCTCTCTGGACAATCGTTTTGGTAATCCCGCACCTCCTCTAATTTCAAACTCGAATATATATATATATATATATATATATATATATATATAAACATTATCTTTCAGTCAACAGCAGGATTCCAACCTACACGCTGCATCAAAGTACGCAAAGTATGTGTGCGTGTTAATATAAATACATGTCCGGTTTGAAGATTGCCATGTGGACTATTTTGTATTAATAAAATATTAACTAGATAGATTTTGGTAGGTAATCATCAAGACAGCAACGCTCATCATCAATAGGAAGAAAGTCCAGCACATCAACAACACCAACAGCCTCCCCTCATCAACAATAGCCTAACACACGAACAACAAGAGAGTTGTAGATAAATAATTCACAGAACCGACAAGTTAGTTAATTAGACACATATGCAACACTTGGGTATCTTTACTGAGGAAACGTTTCGCCACGCAGTGGCTTCATCAGTCCTAAACAAAGAAGAATGGTGAAGATCAGAAGGAGTTTGTGGTAATCAGTCCCTCGACTCCAGGCTGAGGGACTGATTACCTCAAACTCCTTCTGATTTTCACCATTCTTATTTGTTTAGGACTGATGAAGCCACTGCGTGGCGAAACGTTTCCTCAATAAAGATATCCAAGTGTTGCACAAGTGTTTAATTCATCAACAAGAGAGTTGCACTAAACAACAAAAGCTTCGTCCACTATCACGCCAACAAAAGATCCTTCGCCATCAACAACGAGAGACGCAACAATAAACACCATCAGGAACAGCAGAAGCAACAGTGACAAAGTAATATTCGCTCCGTCATCTGTTAACCGGATAAACAACGAAATTTATACACCTATAAATTCCTCGAGTTGTGAGATAACTTTAAACTAACTTCTGAGAGATAGTTACACATGTGTAGGGGAGGAGGAGGAGTCTGCACAAGTGACTTGATTATCTTCTTTAAGCCACTCATGGTGACGATTTATCACACCCAGCCTGCAAAATTTGAACGTTGTTTGGTTCCCCGAGAAACTGAATTGCCAGACGTGTCGAAACTGTACTTTTAATTTATTATTCGTGGTAAATATACGTTTTACAAACTTATGGCAACTAACCTAACCTAAAATGAAAGTAATTTCCAACAACTTGCCCTTGCAACCTGCCTTGCAACCTGCCCTTGCAACCTGTCTTGCAGCCTGTCTGGCTGACTGGACGCAGTGCTTGTTCTCAGCATCTTCCTCTCTTCTACCTGATTTACCTAATAACCCACATGACACACAATGAAACAGATATTTTAAGTAAATGGGTTGTGAACTGTACTGGCTTGATCACCACCAAAACCCTTACAGTTGAAGTCAAAGTTTGGAAGCAATTGCACGTCACCACCAGCAGTGGTGACGTGGACTTACTCCTGCGAAGAAGTGACTAGTGTGCTCTCCGTCCTTAGCCTAATGAGATTGTGATGATGGCTTCCCTCGACTATGAGCAGCTGTATCTTCAGCTTAAGGAAGAGTTAATGGAAGCTGGAAGAGAGATTCATCGGCTGAAAAATATGTGCAAGGATTAATCCCGAAACAACGTCATCGAGAACGGCCGTGTCAATGATCGGACCAACGATTGGATGTTGGATGGAACAGAAGGAAGGAAGCTAAAGCTAAGGAAGGTTCAGGAGACTGCTTTGCTGACCAGCAATTCCTTCTCAGTTTTGGCAGACGAGTGTGAGTTGACGACCCTAAACACCCCATTGAAGACCATCCCAATGAAGACCGTAGAGAATGTCACGATGAATAACGTCAGTGAAGGTAAGAACACTGTTTTAGTTGGGGACAGTCATGTTAAGTTTATGGATAGATTTTTGTCTTAGAGATAGGAAGAGGAGGTAGAGGGTGTGAGGGTGTGTTTTCCAAGGAATGGGATACTGTTAGCCATCTGGACATTATGATAGGTAATGGGAATAATCTTATCTTAGTGCTAGAGGCAACAATGTTGGCAGTGTAGCGATAGTGTTAGTTTTAGAGAAACCAGTTATAGGCAGAATGAGATAGTTATTGGTGAACATTGAAAAGCCAGTGGCACTAGGAGATAAGGACAGTAATAGAGATAGTGGATGAGCAAGAATGAGCAGGGAGGGAAAAGAGAAGAGAGGGTTTCTAAAAAACATATTATACAAATAGTTGTAGCCCTAGAAACACGATGGAAGAGTTTAAATTAATTGCAAGTACTGTTAACGTATTTGCCATAACTGATACGTGGTTTAACATGAAGAATTGGGACATGCCTGCTGAATGTCACATTCGGTTATTCCACCTTGATAAAAATAAGAAGGGAGGTGGGGTGGCACTTTATGTTAGAGAACACTTGAATTGCTGCATACAAGTGGGTATTAAGACTGAAAGAACACACACAAGGGAGACTACTTTGGAAAGAAATTGTTAAGGTCACAAGGCACGATAACGTAGTAATTCTAGGAGACTTAAACTTTAGTCAAATTGATTGGAATTCATTGACTGGGAATCTTGAGTCAAACGACTTCCTGGAGGTAGTTCAAATTTAATTTTTGGAGCAGTTTGTGAGAACGAATGAGGGGAAATAACCTGCTTGATTTGCTTCTGGCTAACAAGGATGCCCTTATTAATAGTCTAGAGATTACAGAGGAACTTCGCGTAAGCCACCATCGATTGGAAGTACGATAGTAGCGATAATTCAGTAACAGTTCCATATTTTCGCATAGCAGATTACAATGGTTAAGAGACCACCCGTCATCTGTGGACTGGGGTATCGAAGAGAACAATACGACAGTTTTCTAAACACTATACACACTGCCCAAATAACATTTATTCTGCTTAGGGGTATCGAAGAAAACAATACGACAGTTTTCTAATACTATACACGCTGCCCAAAGAACATTTATTCTGCTTAGAGAAATGAGATCGAATAGAAATGATCCGAAATGGATGAACATAAGTATTTTTTTCCATATAGTCGACACACGATGATACCTTGTCATGGCCTACTTCGTTGGAAACCCAACGTTCGTTATGTATGACGATGAGTAGCGTGCGTGTCTGTCGTTGTTAGCAGATGGAGGATCGAGACCCCAGCACTCCCTGTAATGAATGGTCCACACGGGTATACCGCTTCACATAAATTTTTAAATATATGGTCGCGAGGACGGTCACTGCCACCCACCATTATTAATACAAAAAAGGCAACAAAAACAACAAAACAAAACAAAGCAACAAATAAAACAAATAACAAAATTAACAAAATAACAAAAACAAACCGAAAACAAACAACAACAACAACATAATCACAAATGTGGAGGGTAAAGCGGAACAGACATAAATCGGAGCCGTCAATAAGCCGGCCGAAGGTTTATAATAGCAGCATAGTGAGGAATCAATATGAGGTCAGGCTGGGTCAGGGAGGCAGGATGGAGGATAGATGGAGGGAGGATAGATGGAGGGAGGGTGGCTGGAGGGAGGATGGCTGGAGGGAGGGAGATAGGCTGGAGTCAGGGAGACTGGGTTCAGAGAGGGGAAGGAGGCTAGGTCAGGAAAAGATGGAGGATAGATACAGGAGGGAGAGGAGAAACGGAGGGAGGGAAAAACGGAGAGAAGGACCTGGGAGGGAGACTAGGGTTAGCAAGGGAGGCTCGGTTCAGCAAGGGAGGGAGGGAGGCTGGGATCAGCATGGGAGGGAGGGAGGCTGGAATCAGCATGGGAGGGAGGGAGGCTGGGATCAGCATGGGGGAGGGAGGCTGGGATCAGCATGGGAGGGAGGGAGGCTGGGATCAGCATGGGGGAGGGAGGCTGGGATCAGCATTGTGGGGAGGGAGGCTGGGATCAGCATGGGAGGGAGGAAGGCTGGGATCAGCATGGGAGGGAGGGAGGCTGGAAGGATAGCATGCCGCTGGAAGCAGATTTACGACCTCCCTCTCATTGACGAGTGATTGCCCGCACATAATGGGATTGGGTTTGGTCCTCACAAACATGCTGTCCATGGAACCCAGGGATTGGAGGCTACATGCGGCCCGATGTAGCTGGTGCGCTCCATCAAACCCAGTTATTGGGGCCCAGTTATGCGGCCCACTGTAGTTGGAAGCTACGTGCAGTTTACTGTAGCTGTCCCATATCATACACCACTTAACATACTATATGGTATAAACCTTGGTAATAAATACCCACAAGTTGGTTTAGAAAAACACGTAAACAAACACTAGGTCTCAGGACCAAAACGTTTTCTAATAAATATGTCTTAGTGTTTGCTTACGTGTTTTTCCAAACCAACATACTACATATATCAGGTGAAATTATATACATGGAGAGTGATATAGAAATATACGAGGAATACAATTCTATTATACTAATAATGAAAGTATGGGAATACACTTCTACAAGGTTACTAGGAAGGCAATATAACACTAGATAGGTGGTGGGCTATGCACTGTTTTACATCTATGATAAATGAGAATACGGCCAAGGCTTGGCCCTTTCTGTCTGTGTAACTGCTGTGTAGCTGTGACTCGTCCCCTGCAACGACAGATAGGTAAGTAAGTGGTCTGGTGGTCTGGTGGCTAAAGTCTCTTCACACGGCGAGGGCCTGTTCGTTGCCAGGAGAAACATTGGGCGTGTTTCTTTACACCTGTTGTCTATGCTCCTCACATCAGTAAAATGGGTACTCTGGGTGTTAGTCGACTGGTGTAGTCGCATCCTAGACACTGACCAATCTGCCCGAAATGCTCAGCATACAAGGGACTTTCTTATAGTATATACACTGATGTCAGCTAGGCCTGTATACTGACATGTACTTGTAGTAAATAAAGATAAGTAGATCTTGAACTCAGCCTTGAAGAAGATAACCTGACAACTGGTACTATCCAGAAAACTCACTAACAGAAATGTAAATACTTCCACTCTGGCAGGTAGAAGACGGTTAGGGACACATCATTATACTCTACAAGCCTGCCCTCCTTGGCTGGAAAGATAGCCATGGCTAATACATTTATCACGCTAATAATAAAACACAATAATTTGATAACTCATTATATCTGAGAAATGTGAATACATACAGTACTAAATACATAATTACTAAATTATCTTCTGTTCACTTAGAAGCCTATACTTTGTTGGCCCACCCACAGCCGAGGCTTGGCCACTTTCTGTCTGTGTATCTACCTTGTTCCCAAATAATGAAGGAACAAGGAACTCTTATATTACTCCCTTCTCCTTTACATTTCCTCTAAAGCAGATGGGCAGGGTTAGAGAAACATGACACCTGTAAACATACGTGACAAAAACACAGGAAATTTTGTCTAGTGAACGTAAATTCTACGAAAGGGTTAGATCAAGTTAAGAGAGATCTTCATGGGGTACAAGGTAGCATTTGACACAGCTCCCTACCAAAAACTGATCCACAAGTTACAAAAGCAGGCAATGATAGAAGGGAAGATCCTTCATCGTGTCATACCAGGAGCAAGAGACTTGACTCGCGAAATCATAACATTCAGATTGTAAACAACTCGCCGAACGAAGGGTTCAAACTGATGGCAAACCAGTCCAAAACTAGCAGGCCAAACTCTCTCCTGCCATCAGCAATAAACTCTCTCCTGCCCTCAGCAATAAACTCTATCCTGCCC
This sequence comes from Cherax destructor, assembly GCA_009830355.1. Taxonomy (NCBI): domain Eukaryota; kingdom Metazoa; phylum Arthropoda; class Malacostraca; order Decapoda; family Parastacidae; genus Cherax; species Cherax destructor. The sequence continues at coordinate 190,874 of WNWK01001975.1, forward strand.
TCAGCAATAAACTATCCTGCCCTCAGCAATAAACTCTCTCCTGCCCTCAGCAATAAACTCTCTCCTGCCCTCAGTAATAAACTCTATCCTGCCCTCAGCAATAAACTCTCTCCTGCCCTCAGCAATAAACTCTCTCCTGCCCTCAGCAATAAACTCTCTCCTGCCCTCAGTAATAAACTCTCATCCTGCCCTCAGCAATAAACTCTCTCCTGCCCTTAGCAATAAACTCTCTCCTGCCCTCAGCAATAAACTATCTGCTGCCCTCAGCAATAAACTATCTGCTGCCCTCAGCAATAAACTCCCTCTGCCCTCAGCAATAAACCTATCCTGCCCTCAGAATAAACTTCTCTGCCCTCAGCAATAAACTCTCTCCTGCCCTCAGCAATAAACCTCTCCTGCCCTCAGAATAAACTCTCATCCTGCCCTCAGCAATAAACATCTGCTGCCCTCAGCAATAAACTCTCTCCTGCCCTCAGTAATAAACTTCTCTGCCCTCAGCAATAAACTCTCCTGCCCTCAGCAATAAACTATCTGTGCCCTCAGAATAAACTATCTGCCTGCCCTCAGCAATAAACTATCTACTGCCCTCAGCAATAAAACTCTTTCCTCCTCAGCAATAAACTCTCTCCTGCCCTCAGCAATAAACTATCTGCTGCCCTCAGCAATAAACTCTCTCCTGCCCTCAGCAATAAACTCCCTCCTGCCCTCAGCAATAAACTCTCCTGCCCTCAGCAATAAACTCCCTCCTGCCCTCAGCAATAAACTCCCTCCTGCCCTCAGCACAAACTCTTTACCCTCAGCAATAAACTCTCTCCTGCCCTCAGCAATAAACTCTCTCCTGCCCTCAGCAATAAACTCTCTCCTGCCCTCAGCAATAAACTCTATCCTGCCCTCAGCAATAAACTCTATCCTGCCCTCAGTAATAAACTCTCCTGCCCTCAGCAATAAACTCTCTCCTGCCCTCAGCAATAAACTCTCTCCTGCCCTCAGCAATAAACTCTCTCCTGCCCTCAGTAATAAACTCTCTCCTGCCCTCAGCAATAAACTCTCTCCTGCCCTCAGCAATAAACTCTATCCTGCCCTCAGCAATAAACTCTATCCTGCCCTCAGTAATAAACTCTCTCCTGCCCTCAGCAAAAACTCTTACCCTCAGCAATAAACTCCTCCTGCCCTCAGCAATAAACTCTCTCCTGCCCTCAGCAATAAACTCTATCCTGCCCTCAGCAATAAACTCTATCCTGCCCTCAGTAATAAACTCTCTCCTGCCCTCAGCAATAAACTCTTTACCCTCAGCAATAAACTCCTCCTGCCCTCAGCAATAAACTCTCTCCTGCCCTCAGCAAAAACTCTATCCTGCCCTCAGCAATAAACTCTATCCTGCCCTCAGTAATAAACTCTCTCCTGCCCTCAGCAATAAACTCTTTACCCTCAGCAATAAACTCCCTCCTGCCCTCAGCAATAAACTCTCTCCTGCCCTCAGTAATAAACTCTCTCCTGCCCTCAGCAATAAACTCTTTACCCTCAGCAATAAACTCCTCCTGCCCTCAGCAATAAACTCTTCCTGCCCTCAGTAATAAACTCTCCCTGCCCTCAGCAATAAACTCTTTACCCTCAGCAATAAACTCCCTCCTGCCCTCAGCAATAAACTCTCTCCTGCCCTCAGCAATAAACTCTCTCCTGCCCTCAGCAATAAACTCTTTACCCTCAGCAATAAACTCCCTCCTGCCCTCAGCAATAAACTCTTTACCCTCAGCAATAAACTCCCTCCTGCCCTCAGCAATAAACTCTCCTGCCCTCAGCAATAAACTCTCCTGCCCTCAGCAATAAACTCTCTCCTGCCCTCAGCAATAAACTCTCTCCTGCCCTCAGCAATAAACTCTTTACCCTCAGCAATAAACTCCCTCCTGCCCTCAGCAATAAACTCTTACCCTCAGCAATAAACTCCCTCCTGCCCTCAGCAATAAACTCTCTCCTGCCCTCAGCAATAAACTCCCGCCTGCCCTCAGCAATAAACTCTCTCCTGCCCTCAGCAATAAACTCTCCTGCCCTCAGCAATAAACTCTCTCCTGCCCTCAGCAATAAACTCTCTCCTGCCCTCAGCAATAAACTCTATCCTGCCCTCAGTAATAAACTCTCTCCTGCCCTCAGCAATAAACTCTCTCCTGCCCTCAGCAATAAACTCTCTCCTGCCCTCAGCAATAAACTCTCTCCTGCCCTCAGCAATAAACTCTCTCCTGCCCTCAGCAATAAACTCTCTCCTGCCCTCAGCAATAAACTCTCTCCTGCCCTCAGCAATAAACTCTTCAAAAGCCACTTTCATAAACCTCACCAGGCAACCACTTATGAGCACTTACCTGCCAAAATATATTCCAAGGAATTTCGAGTTCCCCTCATAACCCTTCAGTATTAGTCTACTTACATTAAACTAGAACACTTAATTACCACTGTGACCACTTAGACCGAGACAAAGAAAAACATTTCCATACGTAGCCTACAAAAAAAATAATCTCTGAGTGTGTAAGAGCTGAAACGCTAAGAGTGTGGGAGGCTAAAAGCAAGATTGAGAAATTTAGCAGCAGAATCAAAATTCGGCGACCGTGTTTCCGATAACCCGCTGAGTGACTACAAATTTCTGAACCACCGCAGTATCAAAGGGAAAGGTCCCAGTGCATTGTACCCCTCCCTTCCCCCGCTATTCGCTCCATTAGCTTCCAGGTCAGTCATGTTTTGGTTCTTCGGTTGTACCTGTACATAATACTCCTCTGTATTCTCTAACTTGATAAAGCCACTGCATGGGCGAAAAGTTGTGGGTAATAAACATAGTCAAAGCATCTGTCATTTACTCCCACCTTGTCAGTATTTACATAGAATTCCAACTGTATATCAGTCCATTATCTCCACCTTCCTCGCCCAGTTCTAACCATTAAATTCTGCTATCTCATAAATGTTATGTTGAAAATGATATAAAATACCGACAAGTTGACGATTATTAAGACACATGAGCAGCAGTTGAGTATCTTTAATGATGAAGTTTCGCCTCTGTATTTGAAGAAGCCTACTGTGTAGGCGAAACATTTCAACAATGAAGATACCCAACTGTTGCACATGTGTCTTAATCATCGACCTCAGAAATCTCTAGGCCTGGGTATGTTATGGTACGAGATATTAACACCATGGTAAAGAGATAAATATACGTAGGTACAGTAATCTTCACTGACATTCTGGCCATGGAGTGGGCTTTATCAAGCCACACACAGACAAACCTGGTAAGGAAGGCTGATGACATAAACAAGAGGTGAGTAAACCATACCACGGGCGGGGTTAGAACCGCGATCAGAGTCATAAAACTCCAGACCGACGCGCTAGCCACTGGGCTAGCGTGTCGGTCTGGAGTTTCATGACTCTCTGATCGCGGTTCTATCCCCGCCCGTGATATGGTTTGTTTGCAATCGTGTCATTACGATTTCGTGAGTCAAGAAGTGAGTAGTGGTTAAGTGAAGAGTAAGTGGGAGCACTCGTCAGAACACACAGATTCCCAAGTTTATTAGCAAGAGGTTCAATTAAATTGCAGAAACCGTTGATCTGACTAAAGATCTTGGAGATAATGATGAGTACAGACTCGAGGTATTATCATCTCTGAGTGTTGCCTTTCTTGGCAACTAGTAGTCAGGAATTAGATATATGTTCAACACCCAGGTAACGATAGCCAGAATTTGCACACGTGTCTCATTCCTCAACCTGTCGGTTCTGTATACCACTGACGTAGTAATAATATAATTAGTACGTACTATTCCAATTTATTAAGGAATGAGAATTATGGTGTCTTACACAAGCGTTATTAAGAGTGTCAGTTCTACTCACAAATTGGTTGAAATGCATTTGTGGAGGTCGCTGAATGTCTCACCTACATTGATTCTGTTACAGTTGTTACATAGGAGGGTGTATACCTCTACAGCAAATGAGCTGTTTCTGTCTGGTGATGTTCTTGATGGCTATAGAGGCAGTTGTGGTTATGTTTGAGTTTGCTGTTGGAGAAGAACTTGAAGATGTGTTTGCCAATAAAATTGTTGGGAGTGCCCACAGAGTGCCCACATTTCTCTCTTCGTTAGCGTTGAGTCTGGGTGAGTTGATGCTAAGGGCATATCGTCTGCAATTTCTGATAAAATTTCAAGGTTAGTGCGGCTGGTGAAGATTTGCTAGTCAAGAATTCGCTACTTTCATCTCGGTATCTCCCACCATTACATACCCAGAATCTCAAGACACTGCAGTGAAAATAGGTCCTTCATGTTGTAGGTAAAAGATATGTATGCATTGGTCAAGACATTTATTAAGAAAACGTCTCGCCATCTGTGGCGAAACGTTTCGATCAGCACATGAGTGTCCTTTATCTACAACTTGTCAGTATCACCATACCACTTCCACAGAGGTTCTTCCTACAGAAAGTACCTACTCTCCACAACAGACAACTTCCTATATGACTGCAGACAAGAAAAGATTATACTTAAATCTACTGCACTTTAAATCTCCAGCCTGGGACATGTCTTCTTCACCACAGCACCGACCGAACTGGAAGAGTGCTGGCCACCTCATCATCACAGCTAAAGAAACTTTTTTAGGTTAGAATTACAGGCACTTCACTTCGAGGCATGACACATACATACACATACACAAAAAAGAGGGGAAAATGGCTGTAAATCTTGAACGGATGTAAATTTCAATTGTTTTTTACACTTACACATGACTTAGCAATTGTCAAACTAATACTGTTAGTCACTTGAGCCAGGGCTGAGAAACTGGCTGGCCCCTCTTATCCTCACCCTAGTTCTCCTCACTACTCTTTACTCATGCTTGTTCCTATTCGCACTTGTTTGCTCCTTACTCTTCTTTACTTGTACTCATTCATTCATGCTTGTTCATCTGACTCACCCTTGGTCCACCTACCAGCACTGCTACCACCTCAGGAATCCACCAACATGAGTCGACTCTTTCCAATGTTTCTTGCTTTATTTCTGTTATTCTGTCACAGAAATTCACTCCAGTAGGTTCATGAGGCAGGACTTACCCTCCCTAAAATCATTTGCAGTTTTCCAGCTGCCCGGTAGTTGTTCTGTATCTCGTGACTTGCTGTACATATAAGGCTCAAACAATCCTTCTGATCCTCCTGTTAGTATTCTTATGTATGCGTGTATATACCTATGTGAGTGTATACCAGTGTGTGTACCTCTTAAGTGTTCCTGTGTACATATCTATACATGAAGCTGTGAATAAATATTTGTAAAAATACGATCGTACAGGTTTATGGGTTTGCCCACATGTGGGTGTGTTGTGCTGGGTTACGATGCTGATGAAGGCTCAGATACCACCAGGGTTTATGGTCCAGACCTTTTTCTTCTAGTGGTCTCCTCGGTCAGGTAAGACACCAGCCCATGTCCACCTCTGTGAAGGTGGTTGTTATAAGACTCTCAGGCGTAACAGCCTCTTTAAACTCCAACTACCTTGGCCTAACAGCTCTAAATCTTTTCTTACCTGGAGATCGTTCCGAGGGTCAACGCCCCCGTGGCCCAGTCCTTGACCAGACTTCCTTTTACGACCACATTCTCGTACCACGAGTCATTAACGTTCAGATCTGAATGTTTCCTGGTGGTCTTCGGTCACCTCGTTGCCACACATATCGTGGACTTTCTTTTTCATTTCGTTTGTTTTTGATCAGATATACGTTTTCATATATTTCTTAAATTAACTTCGAATCCCAACCTAACCCAGCTTGGTAGCAGTAATGGCATATAATACCAACAATATAATGAATAACACATGTGCGTATCTTTATCCTGAAGACGTTTCGCCAACCAGTGGCTTTATCAATTCAATACACTTTTAAATAATCTCTGTATTGAAATGATAGTCACTGGTAGGCAAAAAGTCTTATTCATCACTAACCTAACTTAACTCGTCCCAACCTAGACGGAGACAAATGACACAAAACTGACAAGTGGCGAAAAAAGACAACTGCAGAGTGAAACTTTAATTAGATGTGGACAGTCTTCTTCAATCAACACACAGATGTACAACAAGCATATTTATACAAGGGTAGTCAGGTAAGTGGTCGGGTCAGAGAGGTCACTCTGTGGGGTGAATTGCGAGATGGGAGCACCGTGGGAGGGGCCTACCGATCCTTCCGGCCTGTTAGTATAAAACGAATTGTGCTAGAGGTATGGCTAAACTGAAAGCTCCTTAAGTCTGCTGGGTTGTACTTTGTATTCGGATTAGCTCAGCTTCCAGGCATCTGAGTCGTGGTTTCTCGGTTCTTTTACGAGCAGCTGGGCATTCTTCCAAGACATCAGGTGTGAAGTCTGGTTCCTACGCATCACGCAGACATTATTCATACTGTGAGTCCAGCAGGCACGCTGGTACCCTTTCAACCTAATTTGTAGGCTACAAACATCTCTCATACCTATTTCTGGTTACAGCCGCCACATGGAATGATGCTCACACCTGGGTCGTCGTGGCTCTGGTGGTTGTCATTTAGTCAGGTCAAGTGCTTTAATGGTGACGGACGTAATAGTAGCAACACCTGTATTGCTCTTTACCAAGGTGGGTGCAATATATCCTGTAGTCCGGTCTGCAGGAAGGATGAAGATTTTGTATGCATGATCCCTGCAGTCCCAGATATGTACATGAAATTTAAGCGTCCGGAAGATATTTTTAAAAATGCTGCATTCTTCTCCAGATACTTAGGGCTGAAGATTCTGTAGGCACATAAAAAATAAACATGCCAATGAGTGCACCTTGTTCGGTTCTTTGGTCGTGGTGGAGTGGCAGTGTACCATGTCATTCTTGTTGGTGTGCTTTGAATCTGATGCGGACTTGTTTAATGAGTAGTAGGTCGAGAAAAGGAAGGTTAGGATGAATTGAAAAGATGATTCCACACTGTTGAGGCCGTTCAGGTCGAGTCTTTTTGGGGCAATAAACAGAATATCGGTCACATAGCGAAGCCTTGCAACCGTTTTGGGTATGATGACAGTTTATCTTTCGGGCTCCAGTGATTCCATAGACAGATTCGTCTGAACGGCACTAGTTGGTTGAACCCATTGCTATGCGGATTTGTTGTCTGTAAAAGAAAAAGTCGAAAGAAAAGCAATTAAAAGTCATAGAGTTCAGTTAATTTCTCGAAAACTTGGCAAGTAGACAGGTCCATGTCCGGCCTTAGCTGGCGGTGTAATAATTCAATGGTCTGGTCGATGGGGACACTGGTGAAGAAGTAAGCTATGTCTAGGCACTGCAATGTTTTGTTTTGGTGTAGATGTCCGCAAGCTAAGACCGAACATGTACCTGTCTCTGCTTTGCAAAGATTGTGAAATTAAATGAACGTTGCATGAATTTCAATTATTTTTCTTTAGGTAATTCCTATATAGGGGATTCCCTATCCCTCACTCCAGGTGGATGAGATACCTGGGTCTCTAACTCAGGACGGTTGACCAGGATACCATATCCCTCGATCAGGTAAGACATCCCCAGAACTTCCACCGGCAGGTAGAACCCAAAGGAAATCCACCCCAAAAACTCCGTAGAGGTAGGTAGGACCCCAACAGACAGGAAGGACCCCCTGGGAACCCTCAGGCAACTAGAAAGCCCAAGGGATTCCCAGAATCAGGTAAGACCCTGCCTCAGGGACCCCCAAAAGCAGGTAAGACCTCCCCCAGGGACCCCTGCTATGGGACATCTTTGCATCTGGCAGCCGGGAGAAAGCTGGATGACAAACAGTGCCATAATATATTCAATAAATGACTTCCTGCGTGTCGCGTGGTGCCAAAACAAACGAGGCAGCGGCACACTATGTCAAGTCAACGGCACTATTCCTCCCAGCTTTATGCTCCTAGATATTATTCTGCACCTGTTTCTGGGTACGCTTCCTCCCCAACCCTCCAATCCCCAACTTTGCTCACACTTCTCTCCCTCTCTCCTCCCCACCTCCCTTTGCCCTCCCCATAACATCTCCTTCCCTCCCTTACTTTCCCCTGCTTTACTCCTTACCTTCCTTTTCCTTCCTCTGCCCTCTCCAAATCCTCTCCTTCCTCCCTTACTCTCCAACCCTCCCCATTTTTTCATTACCTTCCCTTTCCTTTCCCTACCTTCCTTTTCCTTTCCACTCTATACCATTATTTCTTTCCATATTCTCCAATCCTCCCAATTTTTCCACCTTCTATCTTTCATTCCCCTAACTGCACCAAACCATCTCTATCCACCATTTTCCCATATTTCATTTCCTTACCCTCCTTTTCCATATCTTCTTCTTCCCCAATCCTCTCTCATTTTTCCTTAAGACTCCTTTCCTTCATGTACCCTATCCACTATTTCCCCCTTCCGTGCCCCTTCCCATATTGCCTTCCAACCTTTCCCACCATCCTCTTCCTTTCCCTAGCCTCTCCTATACTTCCACTTCCCTCTTCCACCTACTCTCTCCTCTACTCTTCTTTTCCTTCGTGTCAATCAGCCTCTACAAACGAGTCACTGTTTCCAGCATCACAGGCAGTGAACAGTTGGTGTTTCACATTGCTTCGTATTACGTCTTTCACGAAAATACATACTATTACACCTGTTCACCAGGTCTGCCACCACACCTGTTCACCAGGTCTGCCACCACACCTGTTCACCAGGTCTGTCACTACACCTGTTCACCAGGTCTGGTACTACACCTGTTCACCAGGTCTGGTACTACACCTGTTCACCAGGTCTGCCACTACACCTGTTCACCAGGTATGGTACTACACCTGTTCACCAGGTCTGCCACTACACCTGTTCACCAGTCTGGTACTACACCTGTTCACCAGGTCTGCCACTACACCTGTTCACCAGTCTGGTACTACACCTGTTCACCAGGTCTGCCACTACACCTGTTCACCAGGTCTGGTACTACACCTGTTCACCAGTCTGCCACCACACCTGTTCACCAGGTCTGCCACTACACCTGTTCATCAGGTCTGCCACCACACCTGTTCATCAGGTCTGCCATCACACCTGTTCACTATGTCTGGTACTACACCTGTTCACCAGGTCTGCCACCACACCTGTACACCAGGTCTGGTACTACACCTGTTCACCAGGTCTGCCACCACACCTGTACACCAGGTCTGGTACTACACCTGTTCACCAGGTCTGCCACTACACCTGTTCACCAGGTCTGGTACTACACCTTTTCACCAGGTCTGCCACCACACCTGTACACCAGGTCTGGTACTACACCTGTTCACCAGGTCTGCCACTACACCTGTTCACCAGGTCTGCCACCACACCTGTTCACTATGTCTGGTACTACACCTGCTCAGCAGTAACTACCCACCGAACATATATGAAGGCAGCGTGTTGTTACCACACATCACGAGAAAAAACAGCAGGGAACATCATTTTTTATTATATTTGAATCCTTCGTCATGATCATTATTATAAGATGATCTGATCTATGAAGCTACTGGATCCTTCCGGAGATGCGCCCAAAAGCACCCGTTGGCGCGCGGTGCCGGAGACGTGACAGCTGAAGAATGGAGTAGCCGCTGGTCATTTGACTGACCACGGCAGCAACGACCGCTGGCTTCCTCTGCTGTGAACCAGAGAAAAACAACTGCCTGTGCTGGACTCTTGCTATGAGCCAGATAAAAACAACTGCCTGTGCTGGACTCTTGCTATGAGTCAGATAAAAACAACTGCTTCGTGTTGGACTCTTGCTATGAGCCAGAGAAAGCCAAACAGGTAGTAGGAATGAAGTTGGAAGAGAGATTATTCGTGTGAGACAGTATCAAGTTCTCCCCATCCAAGCCGGTGTGCGAGATTCATTTGTGTCACCCAAGAGGATAGTTTATTGTGCAAAGGACAGGATTACATGGGTTACAGGATTACAGGATTACAGGATTACATGGAAAGTACTTGAGGGCCTGGTCCCAAATCTGCACACTGCCATAACAACATACTGGAGTGAGAGATATGGGAGAAAGTGTAAAATAAACCCAGTGAGGAGCAGGGGGGGTGGGGACAATACAGGAGCACTGTATTAACATCCGGGGTCCCAGACTATTCAACATCTTACCAGAAGATATCCGAAACACGGCTGGAACCAGTGTAGAAGCCTTCAAGAGGAAACTGGACAAATATCTTCACCAGGTGCCAGATCAACCAGGCTGTGATGGATATGTGGGGCAGCGGGCCTCCAGCAGCAACAGCCTGGTTGACCAGGCAAGCACCAGACGAGCCTGGCCCATGGCCGGGCTCAGAGAGTAGATACTCTCGAAACTCTTCAAAGGTATATCAAAGGTACAGATGTCACAATGGGTGTTTGTCAGACACTACTGGGTATAGTCACATTTTTATGCTATTACAGGTATTTCTTTTTTATTTATTTAGCTAATCACCTACCCAATCTATTATGTTAATAAAATCTAAAAAATTCAAAATATTTTATCAATGTCACTGCTATATCTGCTGTGGCTAGGAAGCTGCTGTAGTGTGGCCAGGAGACTGCTGTAGTGTGGCTAGAAGGCTGCTGCAGTGTGGCCAGCAAGTAGACTGTAGTGTGACCAAGAAGCTGCTGCTGCATTGTGGCCAGAAGACTGCTGCAGTGTGGCCAGGAGGCTGCTGCAGTGTTTAGGGGATGCTGCAATGTGGCTAGGAGGCTGCTGTAGTGTGGACAGGAGACTGCTGCAGTGTGGCCAGGGGGCTGCTGCAGTGTGGCTAGGAGGCTGCTATACTGTGGCTAGGAGGCTGCAGTAGTGTGGCCAGGAGGCTGCTGTAGTGTGACCAGGAGGCTGCTGTAGTATGACTAGTAAGTAGACTGTAGTGTGACCAGGAGGCTGCTGTAGTGTGACTAGTAAGCAGACTGTAGTGTGGACAGGAAGCTGTTGTAGTGTGGCCAGGAGGATGCTGCAGTGTGGCCAAGAGGATGCTGCAGTGTGGCCAGGAGAATGCTGCAGTGTGACTAGTAAGCAGACTGTAGTGTGACCAGGAGGCTGCTGCAGTGTGACTAGTAAGCAGACTGTAGTGTGGACAGGAAGCTGCTGTAGTATGACTAGTAAGTAGACTGTAGTGTGACCAGGAGGCTGCTGTAGTATGACTAGTAAGTAGACTGTAGTGTGGACAGGAAGCTGCTGTAGTGTGGCCAGGAGGATGCTGCAGTGTGGCCAAGAGGATGCTGCAGTGTGGCCAGGAAAATGCTGCAGTGTGGCCAGCAGGCTGTCAGGAGGATGCTGCAGTGTTCTATGACTCAGACATCAGTTTCTTCTTCATCTTATCTCATTAATAAAGATGCTTTGATACTGGTGAATCTTGACCCGAGCAATTGGAGTGGCCCTCTCCCTACCTCGGATCAAACCTGATATTATACTTCCTCTCCCACGGTCTAGCGTGGATCCCTCCCTCGCTTCAACGTAGGTTGCTCCCATGCTCCAGTGAGCGTCCCTCCCAAATTTATCGCAGAAGCGCCATTATATATTCTTAGACATATAATGATTTTTCATTATCTGCTAATGTATTTATGTAGTTATATATTATGGCATACAAATTTCTCTTTTCCTATACACACACAACCCGCACATATAAAAGGAGAGGAGCTTACGACGACGTTTCGGTCCGACTTGGACCATTTACAAAGTTCTCTCTCTCTCTCTCTCTCTCTCTTTCTCTCTCGCTTTGGGATGATCGCGATACGTTCGTAAAAGTTCGATTTCTCCCATGTATGGGACAGACTGTCCCGAGAGGGAGTAATTCCCAAGTGATAGTAACTCCAGCTATGATAGGATGAAACCTCTGAAACTCTCGTAGTTGTTGAAACATTACAAGAATTCTTGAAGATATCCTCAATACCCTATGGAAATCTCCCAGCTCAGGCTGACATATTTCAACACGCACGAGCCCCATCCTGCGTGATGGAATTTGACAGGGAAACAGATTTTGTTCCCACTGTGTAACAATCATATACATAAACAGGGTAACAGCACAACAAATGTCATGACAGCCAGGAAAATGACGGTGGATAACGAGAACTTTCAAATCAAGGTAAATAGTGCCAATGGTGACACTATTCAAATCGCTTGTGATCTCTCGTTTAGAGTATTGCTTAAGTGTTGACAGACCAGTTCAGGACAGGAGAGATATCAAAGCTGAAATAGATACAAAGATTATTTACGGTCCGCAGACACAATAAAGTATTTACATTGAAGGAAATGTCTCAACGTTCTAAATATGTTTTCACTGGAGCGGAGTCAGAGAGATGATAATATATAAGAAGAAAGTATCTGAGTAAATAATCCTAAATCTGCACACTGCCATAGCATATAGGAGTGAGAGATATGGGAAGTGTAAAATGATTGTAGTAAAAAGCGAGGGTCTTGGACATCCCACAGGCGTGAGTGAGTGTGTTTGACAGAATTGGAAGCAAGTGGGTTTTAATGACCTGACGTGCTGATGGAGTGTGAGCATGGTAACACTTATGAAGGCGATTCAGGGATTTAAAGAGTCCTGGAGGTGGAAAGTACAGTGACTTTACTCTGGAGGGGCGGGGATATTGCAGTTTGGAGGACCATCTGAGTTGTAATGTCGGCGCGCCTCTTGCAAAACAGTAATAACGTGAATGATGATGAAAGTGTTTTTTTTCTTTTCGGGCCACCCTACCTCGATGGGAGACGGCTGGTGTTACAAAAGAAATGAAGAAAAGCAGGCGTGCCATATGCACGATAAGAAAACATCGTATCAACATCAGTGGTCCCGGATTATCCATGTTACGAAAAGATACCAGAAACACTGTTAGGACAAGTGTAGAAATCTTGAAGAGGAAACTGGACAAGAATCTTTACCAGATGCAAGATCAACCAGGCTGTGATGGACATGGGCCAGCGGACCTCCAACAGCAGCCTGGCTGACCAGGCAAGTACAACAAGCCTGGCCCAAGGCTGGTCTTGGGGAATGGAGAAACTCTCGAAATTCAAAGGTATATCAAAGGTCAAGGTTGCTAAATGCTAAATATATATATAAAAAAAAAAACAGGTTCGTCGTAAGCTCCAGCGTCGGTCACAACTCGTTCCAGAGCTCCTTCTCGGTCCAACGTCGGTCACAACTCGTTCCAGAGCTCCTTCTCGGTCCAGCGTGGATGCTCCCCACTCCTTCCCTTCCTCAGCGTGGGTTCTCACCTCTCCCGGGGATTACATTTCTCCTGTGTATGGGATAGGCTGTCATGAGAGATGGCAATTCCTAGGTGATAGTAACTCCAGCTATACTGGAAGGATACCTTTGAAGCTACCACAGCTATCATCAGTTACTTGATGAAATCCTCACTGTCCTACTTATGTCTCCCAGCTAAGGCTGACAGATTTCAAAACCTTGTATGAGAACCATCCTGCGTGAAGGTGTTATGCAGGTTTAATACGACGGGGAATCATACACAGCTTTTGTTCCCACTTTGTAATTTTATAAAATAAGGTAGCAGCACAATGCTGATGTATCAAATTTCGTTAAATAAAAAACGCCTCGGGAAGAAGTCTGCCGCCCCATCCTCGTCATGCTCTCACCCACTCTTATCTTTCTCTTACAAAGAGCCAGTGCGCGCGTGTGTGTGCCGGGGATCTTCCTCCCCCTGTGTGTGTGCCGGGGGTCACCCTCCCCCTGTGTGTGTGCCGGGGGTCACTCTCCCCCTGTGTGTGTGCCGGGGTCCCCTTTCCTATGTGTGCCGGGGGTCACCCTCCCCCTGTGTGTGTGCCGGGGATCTCCTTTCCCCTGTGTGTGCGCCGGGGGTCACCCTCCCCCTGTGTGTGTGCCGGGGGTCTTCCTCCCCCTGTGTGTGTGCCGGGGGTCTCCCTCCCTCTGTGTGTGTGCCGGTTGTCCCCCTCCCCCTGTGTGTGTGCCGGGGGTCTCCTTTCCCCTGTGTGTGTGCCGGGGTCTCCTTTCCCTGTGTGTGCCGGGGTCTCCTCTGTGTGTGTGCCGGTTGTCCCCTCCCCTGTGTGTGTGCCAGGGGTCTCCCCTTCCCCTTGTGTGCCGGGGGTCTTCCCCTGTGTGTGTGCCGGTTGTCCCCCCCCCTGTGTGTGTGCCGGGGGTCTCCCTTCCCCTCTGTGTGTGTGCCGGGGGTCTTCATCTCCCTGTGTGTGTGCCGGAGGTCCCCCTCCCCCTGTGTGTGTGCCGGGGGTCTCCTTTCCCCTGTGTGTGTGCCGGGGGTCTCCCTCCCTCTGTGTGTGTGCCGGTTGTCCCCTCCCCCTGTGTGTGCCGGGGGTCTCCCTCCCCATGTATGTGTGCCGGGGGTCACCCTTCCCTTCTGTGTGTGTGCCGGGGGTCACCCTTCCCTTCTGTGTGTGTGCCGGGGGTCACCCTTCCCTTCTGTGTGTGTGCCGGGGGTCACCTTCCCTCTGTGTGTGCCGGGGTCTCCCTTCCCCTATGTGTGTGCTGGGGTCTTCCTCCCCCTGTGTGTGCCGGTTGTCCTCCTCCCCTGTGTGTGTGCCAGGGGTCTCCTTTCCCCTGTGTGTGTGCCGGGGGTCTCCCTCCCTCTGTGTGTGTACCGGTTGTCCCCCTCCCACTGTGTGTGCCGGGGGTCTCCCTCCCCATGTGTGTGTGCCGGGGTCTCCCTCCTCTGTGTGTGCCGGGGGTCACCCTCCCCCTGTGTGTGTGCCGGGGGTCTCCTTTCCCCTGTGTGTGTGCCGGGGGTCTCCCTCCCTCTGTGTGTGTGCCGGGGGTCTCCCTCCCTCTGTGTGAGTGCCGGGGTCTCCCTCCTCTGTGTGAGTGCCGGTTGTCCCCTCCCCTGTGTGTGTGCTGGGGGTCACCCTCCCCCTGTGTGTGTGCCGGGGTCTCCCTTCCCCTCTGTGTGTGTGCCGGGGGTCTCCCTTCCCCTCTGTGTGCCGGGGGTCTTCCTCCCTGTGTGTGTGTGTGTGCCGGGGGTCTCCCTCCCCCTGTGTGTGTGCCAGGGGTCTCCTCTGTGTGTGTGTGCGCCGGGGGTCTCCTCCCACAGTGTGCCGGGGGTCTCCCTCCCCCTGTGTGTGTGTGTGTGTGTGTGTGCGCGCGGGGTCTCCTTCCCCCTGTGTGTATGTGCCGGGGGTCTCCCTTCCACTGTGTGTGTTTGTGTGCCGGGGGTCGAGGGCTTCTTTTGCTTCTTATTTACCTTTGCTTACTCTTCTTCTACTTCCTTTTCCTCTTTGTGCCTCCACGTCCCTTTCTCCACTCCTCCCTCACCACTGAATGATCCTATTTTTATTCCTCTGTCTCTTGGTTCCGTCCTTAATCTTTCATATTTCATATCAACATCTAGTTTGTTTTACACTTATGTTCTCCTTAATGTGTCCTTCTCTTGTCCTCTCTTCCTTGCCCAGTGTGTGTGTGCAACCTTCCATTGTCACTTATGCCCTCTCCAAATATTTTTCTTGCCCTTTCCAACTATCCTTCCTGCCCTCTTCCACTACCCTTCGCGCCCTTTACCGCTATCCTTCCTGCACATCTGTTCCCTCTTTCCTTGGATTCACACATATTAAAAAACACCGCACTAAAGGACAGATACATAGTATTTTTTACAAAGCCCATAATGCATGGAGTGTCCAGCAGCCTGGTACGAGAGAGAAGAAAAAAAAGTCTAGAATAAAGAAACACACACAGTAGAGCTGTGAATCGACCCCTGCAACCTAATATAGGTGAGTACACACACGCACACACATGGGATGGGAAAGAGTGGATCTTGTAGCGACCAGTGAAGAGGCAGGGCCAGGAGCTGTCTCTCGACCCCTGCAACCACATACAGGTGAATACACACACAAGGGTAATACTACCTTCTAGTGCTAATCGGAGAACCAGATCCTCGTAGAATAAGATTTCAGTGAAACATTTTGAGGTTTCTTCCTGAAAGTCGTCTGAGTATTGGCTTCCACCCGTGGTCACATCTTCCTCCTACCCCTCACCATCACCTCCTTCACCAGGCCACTAGGCTCGGTCAACAGGTGGTATGCGAAGAAGGATCGTATGGTTCCCCTAGGATGATATAGGGTGACGAGGTGTGTTGGTATCGTACCTCCAGCTTTCCCCGTTATCCCCACCACACCTTAAGAGTACCACAAATATTGTGTGGTACTCTTGAGGTGTGTGTGTGTTTGTGTGTATATGTATATATATATATATATATATATATATATATATATATATATATATATATATGTATATATATATATATATATATATGTATATATATATATATATATATATATATATATATATATATATATATATATATATATATGTGTGTGTGTGTGTGTGTGTGTGTGTGTGTACTCACCTAATTGTACTCACCTAATTGTGGTTGCAGGGGTCGAGACTCAGCTCCTGGCCCCCGCCTCTTCGCTGTCTGCTACTGAGTCTCTGCTCTCCCTGCTCCATGAGCTTTATCATACCTTGTCTTAAAACTATGTATGGTTCCTGCCTCCACTATATCTTTCTCTAGTCCATTCCACTTCCTGACTACTCTGTGGCTGAAGAAATGTTTCCTGACATCCCTTTGACTCATCTGAGTCTTCAGCTTCCAGTTGTGTCCCCTTGTTTCTGTGTTCCCTCTTTGAAACAACCTGTCACTATCTACCTTGTCAATTCCCCGCAGTATTTTGTATGTCGTTATCATGTCTCCTCTGACCCTTCTTTCCTCCAGTGTTGTTAGTCCTATTTCCCTCAACCTTTCTTCATAAGACAGACCCCTGAGTTGTGGAACTAACCTTGACGCAAACCTTTGCACTTTCTCTAGTTTCCTTACGTGCTTGACCAGGTGTGGGTTCCAGACTGGTGCTGCATATTCTAGTATGGGCCTGACGTACACGGTATACAGTGTCTTGAACGATTCCTTGTTAAGGTAACGGAACGCTAATCTAAGGTTTGCCAGACGCCCATATGCTGCCGCAGTTATCTGGTTGATGTGTGCCTCCGGAGACGTGCTAAGCGTTATACTCACTCCAAGGTCTTTCTCCTTTGCCAAGGTTTGTAGCCTTTGTCCGCCTAGCTTGTACTCTGTCAGCGGTCTTCTTTGCCCTTCTCCGATCCTCATGACTTTGCATTTGGAGGGATTGAATTCGAGAAGCCAACTGCTAGACCAGATGTCGAGCTTGTCCAGGTCTGTTTGCAGCCCTGCCTGGTCCTCTTCTGATGTGATTCTCCTCATTATTTTCACATCATCCGCGAATAGAGACACTTCTGAGTCTATCCCTCCGTCATGTCATTTACATATACCAGGAATAACACTGGTCCTAGGACTGACCCTGCGGTACACCGCTCGTCACAGCGCCCACTGTGATACCTCACCACGCACCATGACCCGTTGTTGCCTCCCTTTGAGGTATTCCCTGATCCATTCCAGTGCCCTTCCTGTTATACCTGCTTGTTCTTCCAACTTCTTTACTAATCTCATGTGAGGAACTGTGTCGAAGGCCTTCCTGCAGTCCAGAAAATGCAATCAACCCACACTTCTCTCTCCTGCCTTACCTCTGTTACTTTATCATAGAACTCTAGGAGGTTTGTTACACAGGATTTGCCTTCCCGGAATCCATGCTGTCTGGTGTTTATTATCCTGTTCCGCTCAAGGTGTTCCACCATTCTTTTCCTGATGATTTTCTCCAGGACTTTGCACACTATACATGTAAGTGACACCGGTCTATAGTTTAGTGCCTCTTTTCTGTCTCCTTTTTTAAAAATGGGGACTACGGTGTGTGTGTGTGTGTGTGTGTGTGTGTGGGGGGTGTCCCGTGGACTAGAGCGTCCTGTCTTTCGCTCACCATGAGGCGGGCCAAAGAAGCATGGGCTCGACTCCTTGGCTAGTCGCATTGTTATTGATCAATACCACTCGTTCGTGGGTACAATTATATATATATATATATATATATATATATATATATATATATATATATATATATATATATATATATATATATATATATATATATATATATTTATATTGAAAAAGATCCAGTAAACAGGTGATATCAAATGAGGGCAAGAAAACCACTATGAAATGAAAGAATTTCGAGGTCATAGATTACTCAATTATCAAGGAACTATAGTTCCTTGATAATGTGAGTAGTCACGAAAGCGCTTGGAATTCTTCTATTTTTCATAGTTTTCATATGTATATTATATATATATATATATATATATATATATATATATATATATATATATATATATATATATATATGCAGTAATCGCGATGTATTCAAACCACAAAGAAAGGTTTAGAGAGCAGCTCCAGGCCTTTCACGCTGTCTCCATCGCTTCTTCGGGAGCTTGCAATATGAGGAAAAAATATGAAAAATATCTAAGCAAGCAGTTAGCGACATAAGACAAGAGGGAGAATGACGGTCTACATATTTCGAATTTAAGTTGAGCTTCTTTTCAGTAGATACCTGGTGGCCAAAGTAACTTTCTCACGAAAATAAACTTTTCAAGGATCACAAGAGTGCCACGATCACAACTGCAAAGAAAATGATAGGATGGATAATGAGAACGTTCAAAACAAGAGATGCCAAGCCAATGATGATCCTTTTCAAATCACTTGTTCTCTCTAGGCTGGAATACTGCTGTACATTAACATCTCCGTTCAAGGCAGGTGAAACTGCAGATCTAGAGAATGTACAGAGAACCTATACTGCACATACTTGACTTGTACTCAATGGAACGCAGGCGAGAGAGATATATCATAATCTACACTTGGAAAATCCTATAAGAAATAGTCCTGAATCTGCACACAGTAATCACTCCCTACTAAAGTAAAAGACTGGGCAGGCGGTGCAAAATAACCCCAGTGAAAAGTAGGGGCGCCATTGGTACACTAAGAGAAAACACCATAAGTGTCCGGGGCCCAAGACTGTTCAACAGCCTCCCACCAGGTATGAGGAGAATTACCAACAGGCCCCTGGCTGTCTTCAAGAGGGAGCTGGACAGATACTTAAAGTCGGTGCCGGATCAGCCGAGCTGTGGTTCGTAAGTTGGACTACGTGCGGCCAGCAGTAACAGCCTGGTTGATCAGGCCCTGATCCACCGGGAGGCCTGGTCGTGGACCGGGCCGCAGGAGCGTTGATCCCCGGAATACTCTCCAGGTAGACTCTAGGTAAAACACCTCCCTCGCCAAAACACCTTTCTCGCCAAAATATTGTTCTCATTTAAGTACTTTTCCTGCTCTTAGGCAGGTATCATTGTTTCCTCTACACAATGAGTTGTATTTCTTCTACAAGACCTTTTTCTTTTCTTCCTGCCTTCATTTATTTCCCAACTTTCTTCCTGACTTAATTTCTTTCCCAACTTTCTTCCTGATTTCATTTTCTTCCCAACTTTCTTCCTGCCGACTCAACCTTCCCAGCATTCTGAATAATATAATACTAATACTACTACTACTAATAATAATAATACTGTCCAAACCCCAGTCTCATCTATCCAGTGCTTTCAGACGCCTCGTACCTCACTGTCAAACATCCAGCTTAAAACAGCAGGACCCGGGTGCAATTCCGGGAGGGAGCGAAGACATGGGCAAGTCTCCCAAGACCTGGTGTCCATGTTCATCTAGCAGTAAACAGGTACTTGGGACTTAGTCGACTGTTGTGGGTGGCATCATGGGGAAGGACCTAAGTATTAAACCCAATGGAAATAAGCCACACTGCTTGGCTTTCTTGGGTTACTGACTTCCATGAATAAAGCCGTAGTCGTGTTGTTGTTGTTGCTCCTCTTCTTTCTCTTTCTCCTTCTCCTCCTCTTCCACTGTCTTCTCTCCCGTCTACCCCCATCCTAACACTTAGTGACCATAACTTCCTCCACAATGAGTAATTATAATCCCTTTTCCACTGAGTGACCATAACTCCCTACTGAGTAACCATAACCCCCACTGAGTGACCATAACATCCCAATGAGTGACTATAACCTCCACTGAGTGACCATAACTACTCACTGAGTAACCATAACTACCCAATGAGTGACCATAACTTCCTTTCTACTGAGTGACCATAACTACTTTCCCAATGAGTGACCATAACAATGAGCGACCATAACACTGGTGCTGCGTGTTAAGGAGACCATAACCATCTCCTCTTCATTCATCCACTAACCTCAACACCACCAAGAAGAGAGTCTGGCAAATCGATGTCCAATATCTCCAGCCGGTGGGTGGGCGAGTGGGTTGGTGGGTGGGCGAGTGGGTTGGTGGGTGGGTGAGTGGGTTGGTTGATGGATGGTTGGATAGGAGGTTTTCTTAAGTAACAGGGTTGATAGGCTGTTGGGTGGGTTCTTTTTTTTTATCATCACTGTGTATACAAAATACCTTTCGCCATTGTTGTCAGTGGTATCAGAGTGTGTGTCACCAGTGTTGTAAGCTGTGGCAGTGATGGCAGTGAGCGTAGCATCATCCAGGCACGAACTAGCATCATATTTGCTTAGTCAAATGTTACCAGAGATCCCTTTCCCGGGTCTTTTTCAGCTAGGCCACAGGATGGCTCAAGTCAGTCCCCAGGATGGCCCTATCTAGGCCCCAGGATGGCGCTAGCTTAACCCTAGGAATAACTCAGCTTAACCTCTGGATGACTCAAGATTGGCCCCAAAATGACGCCCAGAATTTCACCAGCCTGGCCACAGGATGGCCCCAGGATGGCCTCACTATAGCTTGTTTGACAGACCATTTAAGGAAGTGCCACGTCTTTGGCACTGTAAAGTATCAATGTACTGTTACTCGAACTCACTAAAACCACCACACACGCACCATACACTGCCACACTCACACCACCATACACTGCCACACGCACAATACACTGCCACACTCACACGCACCATACTGCCACACTCACACGCACAATACACTGCCACACTCACGCATCATACGCTACCACACACACGCACCATATAATACACTCACATACACTATATAATACACTCACACGCACTATAAAATAAACTCACAGTATAGAATACACTCACACATATTAAAAAATACACCCACAAGCATTAAAAAAATATAAAACCATACATCACCACACCCACACGTCACCACACACACACAGGAGGACAGGAGGGTTAGGGGAGACATGATAACGACATACAAAATACTGCGAGGAATAGATAGGATGGACAGAGACAGGATGTTCCAGAGATTGGACACGGAAACAAGGGGTCACAATTGGAAGTTGAAGACTCAGATGAGTCAAAGGGATGTTAGGAAGCATTTCTTCAGTCACAGAGTCGTCAGGAAGAGGAATAGTCTGGCAAGTGAGGTAGTGGAGGCAGGAACCATACATAGCTTTAAGACGAAGTATGATAAAGCTCATGAAGCAGGGAGAGAGAGGACCTAGTAGCGGTCAGTGAAGAGGCGGGGCCAGGAGCTGAGTCTCAACCGCTGCAACCACAAATAGGTGAGTACACACACGCCAACCTTCCCACAACTCCCAACATTCAGTCCTCCCTCCTCATTCCCATCCTCTTCCTGTACCTTCCTTTCACCTCTTCCTGTTTTAATCCTTCCTTTGTTCCTTCTCTTTGACCGTCATTCTGGTAGTCATCCCTCTCCCTATCTTGTCCTTACCAGGCATGCCTTGTATCCTGCTAATTCTCTTCTCGCCTCCTCCTCCTCCAGTTTATTGTCTTCTTTGTCGTTCCTTTGTTCGTTGCCTCCCTCCCGCCTCTTCGTTTCTATGTTTCGTGGTTCACGGATTTCGTATTCCTTATTCACCGCTTTACTATTTTTTCGTAAGTTCTTTTCGTTTGCCCATTTATAAGTATATTGTTCTTGTCCCTCCCTCCCTCCCTCCTTGCCTTCCTGAATACCTCCCTCCCTCCCTCCTTGCCTTTCTGACTACCTCCTCCCTCCTTGCCTTCCTGACTACCTCCCTCCCTCCTTGCCTTCCTGACTACCTCCTCCCTCCTTGCCTTCCTGACTACCTCCCTCCCTCCTTGCCTTCCTGACTACCTCCCTCCCTCCTTGCCTTCCTGACTACCTCCCTCCCTCCTTGCCTTCCTGACTACCTCCCTCCCTCCTTGCCTTCCTGACTACCTCCCTCCCTCCTTGCCTTCCTGACTACCTCCCTCCCTCCTTGCCTTCCTGACTACCTCCCTCCCTCCTTGCCTTCCTGACTACCTCCCTCCCTCCTTGCCTTCCTGACTACCTCCCCCTCTTGCCTTCCTGACTACCTCCTCCTCCTTGCCTTCCTGACTACCTCCCTCCCTCCTTGCCTTCCTGACTCCCTCCCTCCTTGCCTTACTGACTACCTCCCTCCCTCCTTGCCTTCCTGACTACCTCTCTCCTTGCCTTCCTGATTCCCTCCCTCCCTCGTTGCCTTCCTGACTCCTTCCCTCCCTCCCTCCTTGCCTTCCTTCCTGACTCCCTGCCTTCCTGACTCCTTCCCTCCTTACCTTCCTTCCTGACTCCCTCCCTCCTGACTCCCTCAGTTTATTACCTCCCGTCCTCTCTCCCTCACTAACTCTGCTTTTCCATTATTACATCTCTGACTCAACGTTATCTTTGCTCTATTTACGTGTTTTATTTTACAAGAGGATGACACAGGCATAAGAGAGAGAGAGAGAGAGAGAGAGAGAGAGAGAGAGAGAGAGAGAGACCGGGGGGGGGGACGCAGACTAGCAGTTGTACAGACAGGTAGACGAGAATAAAGAACATAAAACGTGTTGTCAGAAAACAAACAGAATTTGGAAAGAAAAGCGATGAAGGTGGGGAAGGTTTGGGGGAAAAGGGGGAGTTTGGGAGGTTTGGGCAAAGGTGGGGAAGGAACCTGAGGCGGGTCTGTGGACTATTTCACCTTTGCCAGAACAAAAGCTAGATGTTTTCAAGAGGAAACTGGATCACTACCTCCTCCACTCGACCAGACTGTGGTGTCTATGGGGGCCAGCGAGCCGCTAACATCAACAGCCTGGTTGAACAGGCAAACAAGAAAGCCCTTCAAGCCACTACAGGTAATTTACAGGTGTGTGAACGTACTTCCCACCTTGATCCAAGGAATCAGACCTAGCCTTCTCTTCCTTGGACCGAACCTGACTGCTTCCCATTCTCCAGGCGCTATATGACCCTTACGGATTTAGTGCTCTTTCCTTCATAACAATATAAATTAACAATAATAACAGTTCAACACGTTCGAGGACGAGGTAGAACCAAGGAATAAGCAAGGTCGAGGACGATTTAGAACCAAGGAGTAAACAAGGTCGAGGACGAGGTAGAACCAAGGAGTAAACAAGGTCGATGTAAAACCAAGGAGTAAACAAGGTCAAGGACGAGGTAGAACCAAGGAGTAAACAAGGTCGAGGACGAGGTAGAACCAAGGAGTAAACAAGGTCGACGACGAGGTAGAACCAAGGAGTAAACAAGGTCGATGTAGAACCAAGGAGTAAACAAGGTCAAGGACGAGGTAGAACCAAGGAGTAAACAAGGTCGAGGACGAGGTAGAACCAAGGAGTAAACAAGGTCGAGGACGAGGTAGAACCAAGGAGTAAGCAAGGTCGAGGACGAGGTAGAACCAAGAACTTTACAAATATTTCAAACATTCAAAATGTCATCCTCTGCCCTTTTAAGGTCACATACGCGGCTGTCACCTGTAATTGGTCGACGGTAACCAACCATCACGGCCCTATATAATATACCCCCCTCCCCCACCACGCTTTCTCTCTCGTCTACCGCATACACTACCTTACCTCATTTAAAGTTAATGTTTACTGTAAAAGGTCACAACTTCTGTATGTCAGAGAATAGGTGTTTCCAGTTCCATTCACACGTGTCAGCCTGAGCTGGGATACTTCAGTATGTCAGCCTGAGCTGGGATACTTCAGTATGTCAGCCTGAGCTGGGAGACTTCAATATGTCAGCCTGAGCTGGGAGACTTCAGTATGTCAGCCTGAGCTGGGAGACTTCAGTATGTCAGCCGACTGGAGACTTGTGTCAGCAGGGACTTCAGTATGTCAGCCTGAGCTGGGAGACTTCAGTATGTCAGCCTGAGCTGGGAGACTTCAGTATGTCAGCCTGAGCTGGGAGACTTCAGTATGTCAGCCTGAGCTGGGAGACTTCAGTATGTCAGCCTGAGCTGGGAGACTTCAGTATGTCAGCCTGAGCTGGGAGACTTCAGTATGTCAGCCTGAGCTGGGAGACTTCAGTATGTCAGCCTGAGCTGGGAGACTTCAGTATGTCAGCCTGAGCTGGGAGACTTCAGTATGTCAGCCTGAGCTGGGAGACTTCAGTATGTCAGCCTGAGCTGGGAGACTTCAGTATGTCAGCCTGAGCTGGGAGACTTCAGTATGTCAGCCTGAGCTGGGAGACTTCAGTATGTCAGCCTGAGCTGGGAGACTTCAGTATGTCAGCCTGAGCTGGGAGACTTCAGTATGTCAGCCTGAGCTGGGAGACTTCAGTATGTCAGCCTGAGCTGGGAGACTTCAGTATGTCAGCCTGAGCTGGGAGACTTCAGTATGTCAGCCTGAGCTGGGAGACTTCAGTATGTCAGCCTGAGCTGGGAGACTTCAGTATGTCAGCCTGAGCTGGGAGACTTCAGTATGTCAGCCTGAGCTGGGAGACTTCAGTATGTCAGCCTGAGCTGGGAGACTTCAGTATGTCAGCCTGAGCTGGGAGACTTCAGTATGTCAGCCTGAGCTGGGAGACTTCAGTATGTCAGCCTGAGCTGGGAGACTTCAGTATGTCAGCCTGAGCTGGGAGACTTCAGTATGTCAGCCTGAGCTGGGAGACTTCAGTATGTCAGCCTGAGCTGGGAGACTTCAGTATGTCAGCCTGAGCTGGGAGACTCAGTATGTCAGCCTGAGCTGGAGACTCCAGTATGTCAGCCTGAGCTGGGAGACTCCAGTATGTCAGCCTGAGCTGGGAGACTCCAGTATGTCAGCCTGAGCTGGGAGACTCCAGTATGTCAGCCTGAGCTGGGAGACTCCAGTATGTCAGCCTGAGCTGGGAGACTCCAGTATGTCAGCCTGAGCTGGGAGACTCCAGTATGTGCTGAGCTGGGAGATCCAGATTCACTGAGCTGAGACTCCAGTATGTCAGCCTGAGCTGAGACTCCAGTATGTCAGCCTGAGCTGGGAGACTCTCAGTATGTCAGCCTGAGCTGGGAGACTCCAGTATGTCAGCCTGAGCTGGGAGACTCAGTATGTCAGCCTGAGCTGGGAGACTCAGTATGTCAGCCTGAGCTGGGAGACTTCAGTATGTCAGCCTGAGCTGGGAGACTTCAGTATGTCAGCCTGAGCTGGGAGACTTCAGTATGTCAGCCTGAGCTGGGAGACTTCAGTATGTCAGCCTGAGCTGGGAGACTTCAGTATGTCAGCCTGAGCTGGGAGACTTCAGTATGTCAGCCTGAGCTGGGAGACTTCAGTATGTCAGCCTGAGCTGGGAGACTTCAGTATGTCAGCCTGAGCTGGGAGACTTCAGTATGTCAGCCTGAGCTGGGAGACTTCAGTATGTCAGCCTGAGCTGGAAAACTTCAGTATGTCAGCCTGAGCTGGGAGACTCTGTCAGCATGAGCTGGGAGACTCCAGTATGTCAGCCTGAGCTGGGAGACTTCAGTATGTCAGCCTGAGCTGGGAGACTCAGTATGTCAGCATGAGCTGGGAGACTCCAGTATGTCAGCCTGAGCTGGGAGACTTCAGTATGTCAGCCTGAGCTGGGAGACTTCAGCAGGACCATACACAAGACCTGGGATAAGTGAGGAGGATTTTGTCAAGAGAAACGGTAACATAACTCCCGATAAACCGCTCAGCGGAGCTTTAAGCCACTTGACAGAGGCCTTCAGCTGGCTTACCAGTCCACCACGCAAAAATATCATGTGTGCTTCACGATCTGAGTGAAAGCATCACAACGTACATACTCGTGCAAGAGTTGGTGAAATGTGAGTTTATTCCAGAGTGCATATGCAATAATATCCCTAACTGAATATATCGTCATTTCCGGCATATAAGGCGCACGACAGAAGTATCATAACGTTAAATCAGTGATCATATTCAAGGGTTAATTACCCTCTTACTTCACGTTAAAGCGTAACCCAAAGCCTATACTTGACCCTGACCTTGAGCATATAAGGCGCAGGGTGCTTTTCCAAGACTTTTTGTGGGAAAAGAGGAGCGCCTTATATGCCGGAAAATACGGTACCTTAATATCCATGGATGGATATACTTAATATTATGTGGGTGTTTTGTACCTGATTACTTTCCCAAAATAATACCCTTTACCCTATCAGTGAATGTACGGCCTCTCAAAAACAACTAACACTGTTACTCAATTTTGTAATTTATTCTCAAAACAATTAAGGAAAGGCATTGCAAAAGAGGGAAGTAGAAAGAATAGGAAAGGAATAGACGGAAGAGGAAGATGGGTTGGAGTGGGAGAGAGAAGGGTGGGGGAAATAGAGGTGATGTAAGGAATCAGAAGAGAGATTCAATATTTGATAATAACGGGAAGGGGGAACGAGGGTCGTGGATATTACAGAGTGAGCGACCGAAAGGTCATTCCGTGTGCACTACATGAAATATATACCCATTCATAACACACACACACTCAGCACATAAAATTCGATAGAAGTCATTAAAATAAATAAACACAATCATAAATAGTTTAAAAACATCAATTAAAAAATACTAACAAATTTAGCAGACTTGAAAGCTTTGCCGTAAATGTCAGTGTCCCCATAAAACCCAGGTAGGGCACACTCAGGCCTAAACCAGTACAGACTGAGCTTAGGGCATGGTACTAATGTCTGGATGCCAGTGACCAGCGTCATGCACGCTGCCCAGGGAGGGATGGGGTGGCAGGCTTTCCAACAAGCAAGTATATTCATGGGTGGGGTAAATGTGCCTAATCAACAACAAAAAATCAGCTCGTAATTATGACTCCTGCAGAAATAGGAGGGTCAGGCATCCACGTCCTGCAGAATCCTGTACAGCTTGTTGTTTGTTTTAGGGACCCATCACCAAAATCACTTCCCCATTATATAATGGGTTGGAATTCCACGGTGAACACTAAGGATGCTAGTGGTACCAGGACACATGGTTGTAAATGGTATGGTGACACCCACTAACTGAAAGAAAAGAACATCTGTGTACAGTTCTGGATACTTATTAAAGGAAACGCTTCGCCACGAGTGTCTTCAACAAGACTGACGACGCCACTCGTGGAGAAAAGCTTCCTTTAAAATCAATACGCAGAACTGCATACAAGTGTTCGTGTTTCATAATAGGTCACAGATGCAGTCTTCAGAGTGTGTCACTGTAAAACTCTCATACCTCTCTCTCTCTCTTCGTTCCATCAGTAAAACTCTTCACCCTTAACGCATAAGAATATGAGGCAAAACATTCTAGTGAGTTGTTGTATTCATAAGGGAAAAGTCTCCTGACAGATATCTTTACCAGAGCATCAGCACATACCAGTGCTGGGACATCAGTAATGTACCCACCACTGACATACCACTGCTGGGACATCAGTAATATACCCACCACTGACATACCAGTGCTGGGACATCAGTAATATACCCACCACTGACATACCAGTGCTGGGACATCAGTAATGTACCCACCACTGACATACCAGTGCTGAGGCATCAGTAATGTACCCACCACTGATGTAATTACTGTTATTCTGTTGAACAGCGGTTTAGTGCCGAAGGGGTAGCCCAGGTTGCAGAGATACAGCCGTAGACTAGATTGGCTTTATTAGACTAAGGAGTGAGTAGACAACGGGCAGAGTGTGAGAGGACCCGAAAGCCAGACCGCTGTGGGGTAGGATGTTAGTCCAACGATGGAAGCCGTGGAAGTGAGGCTGAGTGGCATCGTGTCCCACTGACCTCAGCAGGCCTAAAGAGGGCAGTACCGTAGTGCAGAGAGTTATGAAACTAACAGGCAACACATGCTGTCTACACTGACATACCAGTGTTGGGGCATCAGTAATGTACCCATCACTGACATACCAGTGCTGGGGCATCAGTAATGTACCCACCACTGACATACCAGTGCTGGGGCATCAGTAATGTACCCACCGCTGACATACCAGTGTTGGGGCATCAGTAATGTACCCACCACTGACATACCAGTGCTGGGGCATCAGTAATGTATCCAGTGTCCACTACTGACATATGGGCATCATTTGCCAGTGGGGCATCAGTAATGTACCCACTACTGACAGGCCCAGGAGGAGCTCTCCAGACAATACAGATGATAATCTTAAGACACGACAAATGTGACTAACACACAATAACTGATATTACACAGAGATGATAGCTGTAAGGAGGTAGAAGACGAGAGTAGTGAGCGGGAGACGAGGAAGTGATCCCTGCGTGACTTACAACGTCATGCAGGGAGGACTCCAACACACCGTGGGAGGCGGAGGATGAAGAGGCGTGTGGGAACTGGGATACACCCAGTGGTATGATGAAAGATAGCACACACGCTGATAAAGCTAGGGATAAGAGGAATATATGATGACCATCAATTTGAAACAGTGTGCATGCACAATACGAAAGGGCTTAGCTGTTAGGAGAGAGAGAGAGGGGGGGGGAATACCGATACGGGGAGGGGGGGTGATAAATAACGGCATCAAGAGAGGAATTTAAACAAAGGGAAAATAGAAGGGTTTCCCCGTTATACTCACTCTAACGTAACACCCGGTAACTCATACGTCTCTCCTGGAGCCTAGCTATTATACCTTAAGTATCACTCAGCCACATATTAATGTAGTCATTACAGGGATACTCTCACGCCTCACGAGGGTGGGAGAGAAGCAAGGGAGAGGGAGTGCTTTAATACTCGTGGCAGCCCAGGGACAAATGAGGGATCATGCTTAATATGCAGTGGGAGGGAAGGGGAACAGTTAGAACACAATGAAAGGTACAATATATAATCCTCAAAATATGCTCACCAAGGTCTTTTCACAAGCTACTACTAAGATCCTCAGCTCTGATAGATAGTGGAGATATCTATCAGTAGATAGATCATGCACCTCGTATTCATTTTATGGATGGTAGCGCAAGGTTATATGGATATGCAAAAGGCTTAGGAACTAGTATCGAAAAGTGCTAACAGGAGACCATCTGGATATATATTTACAATTTATATTTAATGTTACAAGAAGATTTAGGATAAATTGCCTAAAATGTCGGATATCCTATTTTCATTAATAATATAATTTGCCTCTATATTCCTCAATAAGTGGACAGTCAATCACATAGTGGTCATAAGGCTGAACACACACGTTAGGTGTTGATCATATTCGTGTATGCCGAAGTGTCAGGGGTACTTGTAACCAAGCCCAAGCCTGGCTACTATATCAGTCTGTTTACATAGCCAGTTACTCCGTTGACGTTATTTTCTACCTTCACGTTATCATAGTGAGTTACAGATCTACTAAGGCTTCTCAATGTTTTCCTATGACATTTACATTTATTATTGTCTTATCTTAGTATTTTTTTTCTAGTGCCTGTGGGAAGACCACACCAGAGATACTTCCCTGACCTGCCTGTGGGAAGACCACACCAGAGATACTTCCCTGGCCTGCCTGTGGGAAGACCACACCAGAGATACTTCCCTGACCTGCCTGTGGGAAGACCACACTAGAGATACTTCCCTGGCCTGCCTGTGGGAAGACCACACCAGAGATACTTCCCTGACCTGCCTGTGGGAAGACCACACTAGAGATACTTCCCTGACCTGCCTGTGGAAAGACCACAACAGAGATACTTCCCTGGCCTGCCTGTGGGAAGACCACACTAGAGATACTTCCCTGGCCTGCCTGTGGGAAGACCACACTAGAGATACTTCCCTGGACTGCCTGTGGGAAGACCACACTAGAACGTCATTCAACTGCTACAAACAAATACTGCTCGGTAAACGCGCACAAAAACCACGTTGTTTACATGATCAGCTGGCGATAAAGTGAGCAAACAGCCAGGCACGCAAGATACTTCCTTCCACACGAGACAAACACAAGAAACTTTCGAGGCTTCGCCCTCAAAGGACCTCAGCGCCCGCCGCCTCTCCTGGATAACCAACCAACCCAGTCTTATTTCCCCGCCGCTGTATGACCCTTACGGGTTTAGAGCTGCACAGCGAATACTAACAATCACTAGCCAACAAAATTTAACTTTTTATCCAGTTCAGACACCAAATTGGTTGTTTTAAGCTAATTTTGATGAGTTTATCATCAATGAGTTGTGTTCAATATTTTGGATATTTAAGGTTGAAGAGCCACATGATACATGTTACCAAACAATCAGCGGAATTATGCACAGAGATGGTGTAAGAAAGCAATCAAAACATGGAAAAAGAGCAAACGTTTGCAAGGAAAGTAGCCCTAGAGCTGAGTGGTGTTACCTTTGATATACCTTTCATGAGTTTCGGAGTCTTTCTACTCCCGGAGCCCGGCCATGGGCCAGGCTCGTCTGGCTCGAGAGGCTAGAAGAGCTAAACCTGACAGGGTGGACAGAGTGTGTTTGAGAGGCGAGTCTCGGGTACACAAGGTCACAGCTGGAACTTGAAAATACAAAGAAATACTTATTAAGCCTTATAATGGTCAGGAAGTGCAACGACCTTGATAAGAAAGTGGTAGAGGCAGAATCCATGCAAAGCTTTAAGAATAAGTATGACAGGGTTCAGAGACAACGGAGTGAAACCAGTAGCAGCCAGCAGAGAGGCGGGATCAGGAGCTGAGACTCCAGCAACCACAATTAGGTGAGTACAATTAGGGGAATACACACATGCGCGTATACACTTGATCATTCTCTTTCTCTCTCTGGATTGTTATTCTGCTAGTGGCCCAGTATGGGCCAACAGGCCTACTGCAGTGTTCCTCCTTTCTTATGTTCTTGTTCTCTCTCTTTCTCTCTCTTCCTTTCTCCCTCCCTCTCTCTCCTCGTCAATCTTAACAACGTTGGTGGCCTCGTGCACTGGTCGTCGGCGAAGAGTTTTGTCGTGTTTCCAAAGAGAAAAACTCTGCTCGACTTCCCCAGCTAGGAAAGAAATGGATATATCTGCTGTATGAAGGTAGCTTCTGCAGGGCAGGAGGTGACTCCTGTGTGTGGCAGTGTGCAGGGCAGGAGGTGACTCCTGTGTGGCAGTGTGCAGGGCAGGAGGTGACTCCTGTGTGTGGCAGTGTGCAGGGCAGGAGGTGACTCCTGTGTGGCAGTGTGCAGGGCAGGAGGTGACTCCTGTGTGTGGCAGTGTGCAGGGCAGGAGGTGACTCCTGTGTGGCAGTGTGCAGGGCAGGAATGACTCCTGTGTGTGGCAGTGTGCATGGCAGGAGGTGACTCCTGTGTGTGGCAGTGTGCAGGGCAGGTGGTGACTCCTGTGTGTGGCAGTGTGCAGGGCAGGAGGTGACTCCTGTGTGGCAGTGTGCAGGGCAGGAGGTGACTCCTGTGTGAGGCAGTGTGCATGGCAGGAGGTGACTCCTGTGTGTGGCAGTGTGCATGGCAGGAGGTGACTCCTGTGTGTGGCAGTGTGCAGGGCAGGTGGTGACTCCTGTGTGTGGAAGTGTGTAGGGCACGAGGTGACTCCTGTGTGTGGCAGTGTGCAGGGCAGGAGGTGACTCCTGTGTGTGGCAGTGTGTAGGGCACGAGGTGACTCCTGTGTGTGGAAGTGTGTAGGGCACGAGGTGACTCCTGTGTGTGGCAGTGTGCAGGGCAGGAGGTGACTCCTGTGTGTGGCAGTGTGTAGGGCAGGTGGTGACTCCTGTGTGTGGCAGTGTGCAGGGCAGGAGGTGACTCCTGTGTGTGGAAGTGTGTAGGGCACGAGGTGACTCCTGTGTGGCAGTGTGCAGGGCAGGTGGTGACTCCTGTGTGTGGCAGTGTGCAGGGCAGGTGGTGACTCCTGTGTGGCAGTGTGCAGGGCAGGTGGTGACTCCTGTGTGTGGAAGTGTGTAGGGCACGAGGTGACTCCTGTGTGTGGCAGTGTGCAGGGCAGGAGGTGACTCCTGTGTGAGGCAGTGTGTAGGGCAGGTGGTGACTCCTGTGTGTGGCAGTGTGCAAGGCAGGAAGTGACTCCTGTGTGTGGCAGTGTGCAGGGCAGAAGGTGACTCCTGTGTGAGGAAGTGTATGAGGACTTGTGTAGACTAGGAGGTGACTCCTGTGTGTGGCAGTGTGCAGGACTTGTGTAGACTAGGAGGTGACTCCTGTGTGTGGCAGTGTGCAGGACTTGTGTAGACTAGGAGGTGACTCCTGTGTGTGGCAGTGTGTAAGACATCATGAACACAAGCACTTCCAAAGGACTACTGTGCCTGGATGTACAAGAGACCAGTCAAATGATCAGACACTGGAACAACCAAGAGAACGAGGAATAAAATATATACTAGATATTTCCTTTGCTTTACCATATAGGCCGGTAGGTGACGTGTACTTGCCTAGCATGGGCCAGTAGGCCTGCTGGAGTGCTCCTTCCTTATGTTCTTATTTCAACCACCAAGCCTAATGTATAATTAGTTACACTATATGCAGTGGATTAGACCCAATAAACTATTACATAAGTAGAATTTGAAGAAAGAGAGAGCATATGATAACTCTTACTGCTACAGCTTTAAACACCCATACAGATAACAAATGCTAGTGTGGTATCAACCAGCACGAGACTTCTGAGAGTCTGAGAGTCCAGGGCTGCCCCTACATGCGAGGTAGCTTTCCCTGGGTCTATTCCCTCCTTCACTCTAAACAAACAGGACCTCTACCACCACTGGGAATCACCTCGTACTGCATTGGTGCACTCAGTGTGAGCAAGCAATGAGGTACCGTGCATGAAAGCTGGCTTAAGATGACATGCAGGAATGTGGTTACATGTATGTCCAAATATAATACTGCACTGGGTGCACGCCACGTAGGGCTTGTGGGAGGCAGTTTGTGGGGATGAGGAGTGGGTAGGGACGGGGCGGGGCAGGGCGGAGAAGGGAGGGATGGGGCGGAAAGGTGAAGAGCGACATAATCAGGGTGTGGTGCATCCTCCTCTCCGCAGCAGTACTTCACACTCAATAAAAACCGTTCGTTAGCGGCAACTCCCACTGGAACTTTATACCCGAATTATGCATCTCTATTTACTCATTCATTCATTCGCGCCACGCACAGCGCGCGCACACACACACACACACACACACACACACACTACAAAACTTGGCCGACAGAATAGGAATACACTTGCACGAAGGATATTGGAATTATGAGGATACAAATGAAGGACACTTGAAATATACAAGAACTAGCTGCAGGAATGATGTATCTAGTTCAAATTAGTGAGACGAGGAGATGGAGAAACATGAGAAAGAAAATTCCACATGGAGGGGGGGGGGATGAGTTAACTCACGAACACATAAAAAATGAGACTTATTAAGAGAAACTAAGAATAGGAAGAGCTATGATCGTGACACAGAAAATACTCTGAGGCATAAGCATAGACAGACAGGCTCTGTGCCAGAGGGGGGAACCAGACACTTAACTATGCAAGAGACATCGTTTTAAACTCCGAGGTGAGAGTAAAAAAGTGAAAGGTTTTTAAATGAAAATATAACGGAGGTAATTCCCCCCTCAGTCAGTACAGAGTTTAGATGAAGGTCGTAGTGTTTACGTCATAGTCGTACTGAAGACGCGTAGCAAACGTTGTCAAACGTAGCAGATACGAAGGAAACGTATATCAATCATATATCAGACCTGCAAGACAAGCATTTATTGGGAACACGTTTCGTTCTGAGAGCGTTTTCAAGACAGGAAAAACTCCATAAAGCGAAACGTTGTATCTAACTAAAGAGGCTTAGTCTACTGTATCTTCGTCTTTACTGAAAGTTAGCAGGCGAGGAAGGGGAGGGGCCCACGAGCCAGAGCTCAGCCCCCGCAAACTCGGAACCAGAACTCACAGGTAAGCACCCACAAGGGGTTAGGGGGAAAAAGTGAGGACAGACGAAGAATAGATGGGGGAGAGAGAAAAAGGCTACAGAAAGAGAGCCAGGGCTAAACCTCATCAGAAACTCAAACTCAGTACATATTAAACAAGCAGGTCGTTACACAGAGTTTCCTACAGCCTCGGTGGCACCGCACAACAAAAACGAAGAATTAATCGAGCAAGACTTGCTATCGATTAAAAGTCTGAATTGGAAAGTCTATCACGGGATCCAGGAAAGAAACTGCAACAAACCATGCAAGAAATTCGGAAAAAGTGGTGACCTCACTGAAAGAGAGAGAGAGAGAGAGAGAGAGAGAGAGAGGAGAGAGAGAGAGAGAGAGTGAGTAAAACTATACTAAATTGGATCATTGACGCGACACGTGAGACGGAACGAATAAAAACGTTAAAGCTTTTAAATGAGAAAATCGTGAAGTTTGGAGGAGATTGAACGCAGCTGCTGCATTCTCGTTCAAATAACAACAGATGGAGCAACCCACAACAAAAGTGCTGGTGGAGGGACTCGTGTTGTTCACTATTAATACTATGTCACTATTAATACTGTGTTACTATCTCTTGTGTTATCACTATTTTGTGTCACCTTCAGCAAATACAAAGGGTATGAAAACACTTGTCCCAAATAAAGCTTCTTCTGTTGTAGGTATAATCATATCCATACTTCTCCAGCAACTATAATGTTAATGTGGTGGCGGTGGTGGGTGTGGCGGTGGTGGGTGTGGCGGAGGTGGGTGTGGCGGAGGTGGGTGTGGCGGTGGTGGTTGTGGCGGTGGTGGGTGTGGCGGTGGTGGTGAAGGAACTTGAAAGATGTGAAGAACAGTATGTCCTTCCTGGAAGTCGCTCACATTGTTACCTTATTATATGTAACGGAGGTGAGACTCACACGGAAGTCTGCACACAGAGAGATTGTGTTTGTGTATATATATATATTATATATATATATTATAAATATATATTATATATTATATATATATATATATATATATATATATATATATATATATATATATACATACATATATATATGAGAATTAATTTTTTTGCTACCCTGTGGCTAAAGAAGTAATTCTTCACAACCCTAGCATTTTAATCCTTTCTGGCAAGATTTTAACGTATAATAAGAACGATGACGGTTCTAGAACTGATCTTTTGGGGCCCCTTACTCGTTACATGTTCCCATCTTCAAATTTTCACCCTCACCATTTCCCTCTGTATTTTATTTCTTAGGTATTCCTTGAAGCATCCTTGCACCCTTGCTGATCATTTAATGTGAATTATTTTCAGGTGGGTGCAGTGAAAATAATTTCCCGTAGTCCGAAAACATGATGTTGACCCACCCTTGCCTTTGTCGCTTGATCTTTTATTCTGTTATAGAATTCCAGCAGTTCCTTGAGGTTTGCTTCCTTGTTTACCGTAACTAAGTCTCTCCTCTCTAAGAGCTAAATAAACCTGCAGCAGAATATTTTCAATGTAGTAAACATGTCAGTGATACAGATCTATAGATCAGAAGCCTTTCATTGTCCCTCTACTTACACTGTGTCCCTCTGCTGCTACGTTGGGACCACATATGCTTGCATACACACTTACAGCTTTCCAACTGTCCTGTGATGCCGGGTCACCATTTGGAGAAGACCCGGGCCGGATGTACCGGCGAACATACAACAACAACAACTGTCCTGTAGTAGTCACGCTTCTACTGACTTCCTAAACATCTTTGTTTTAGGTTCAAACTATGCTTCGGCTCCTTTCAATATCCAATTGAATAAGTCATTAGACTCGAGGCTTTTGTGATGACCAGCTCTTTTAGTAGCTTGACCAACTCCCTCGTTTATTTAGTCGCCCTTACATTGTAGACTGATCCTTGTCTAGTCGAGGAATACTCCCTTGAATCCTCTGCTAAGTTTCTTGCATACCTCCTCCCTCAGTTTTATTACACGGTCTTTTACAGTTCTCTTCCTTCTTAGGTGTGTGCCTATGATGCTATGTCATCCCTAAATTGTCATTCTGCTTCAATTCTCATCTTTGCTTTTTCATTCGTAGTTGTTCTGCTGACTTCCTATTATATGTTATCATTTGTGTTTCTACATGTTTCCCATATTTCTCTGCTCACTGCATGGGCGCCTCTGCATCTGTGGTTAAAGTGAGGGTGCTTTCTGTATTTTGCACCTCCACTCCTGACTGCCATCAACGTTTCTGTGTTCTGGCACTTTTTACTTAGGCCTTCCACCATATGTTGAACTGTCTGATTATCCACTTCTTTCCCATTGCTCTTCATTCAGGAAACATCTTATCTCTTTTTAGTCTCATCTTTTGTAGTATAGTTTACGTCCCTCTCATTTTCTCACTCCCGCATCTACCAAGTATTCAAAGCTTCCCTTTGGGGGTATCAAGGGCTCCTACTGATAAGAGCGTCTCGTTCATTTCTCGCATTTTTGTTTTTTTAAGCATGT
Source organism: Cherax destructor (assembly GCA_009830355.1). Lineage (NCBI taxonomy): Eukaryota > Metazoa > Arthropoda > Malacostraca > Decapoda > Parastacidae > Cherax > Cherax destructor. The sequence continues at coordinate 227,188 of WNWK01001975.1, forward strand.
TAAATTATGAAAATTTCCATTACTTTTTCCATCCATCTTGCTCTCAACCTTTTCGACTCGTCAGTGCAGATTCCAGGTCTCCTAGGCCATTTTCTTGCTATTTAATCCCCTGCAAAAAAAAAACTTTTGCATTGTTTTTCTTGCGTTCTGGATGTGGGCGTGGGCTGTGATGGAGTTGGGCTGGGTGTAGAAGCGGGCTCGGGTGAGATGTGTGTTTAGAGAGTGGGCTGGTAGGTGATGTGCGGGTGGGGGTGGTGGAGAGGCGGGCGTGTGTTTTGGTGGGTGGTTGGGGAAGGGGTTGACGAGAATTCGTAAAAGTGATGGTAGTGGCGGGCGTGGGTGGGGGAGCGACATGGGAGAAGTGGGAGGGGGTTTAGCCGGTGTGAGGGAGGGGACGGGCGTGGGAACCTCTCCTATACCACATCACAGGCAGTTAACCAGTAGCCGGAAGCGGCAGTCAACACTCCCCCCATCCCCATCCACTTACACACACACATATACAGATTAACTCGTATACTATAACAGTTACATTAAAAGCAGCAGTTATAAGCATTATGGGTAGAAAAATGTTAAAACTCTGACCTAAGATAATTAACAAAAAGTCAATGTGACTTATTTCCATTCTGCCCTCAAACAGTAGCAGATTTTATTATTATTAATTAATTAATTAATTAATTCATGTGTATTAATATAAAAGATATTTTTATTAACCCTTTACCAGGCCACGCATCAAATTTGAGACACTGCAACATTTGCAACCTATATTCTGATAATATAAGCAATTCTAAGACATATTTATTTGTGTTCATTTGTCAAGTTTATTTATTTTAGGCGCCTCTAAAATACCCTCTATGGCAGAATCAAATATGAGGCACACCTGGCCTGGTAAAGGGTTAAGGACAAAAAAGAAAAAGCGCTAGACCGTAAAGAGCATTCAACGACTGGGAAAAAGAGACGGTGCCTTGATGTACATAGGGTCTCTTGTTAATCTTAGCAATGGCTCTTGATCCAAGGAGTCAGGACTGCCCTTCCATTCCTTGAATCATACCTGATAATTACGACCAACTGAGAGAAACATTTATCATGAACCAAAACAGACCACAACACTGCATTACACTGCCAAAGGAAGGTCACGGTATTTACATCTGTTACTTCCAATACTCATCACCATTCTTGAGACACTCATCCAAACACAGGCAACCTAAGCTTAGCCTCGAGACACACACATCCAAACACCGCTACAGGCTTAAGCTTCGAGGCACACTCAGTTGTAGGGCGAAATATATAAACAGTTATTCTTCCTGTTTGAACTTCATCCCACAAATTAAATTTCAAGTGTCTCCGCTCTCAATCCACGTTCTTTATACGCCAGCTCGAATTTTACTACACCGGCTGTCTCTCACCAAAGCTGGTGCCCTGTAACGATATTTGGATGAGTTTGTATTGAATGTAAGTTAAGGTCCTTAACTTAAATTCAATATAAGCACCAGTAGTGCCAACAGAAGTAACATAATGCCAACGGTAGTACCAGTAGTGCTAACAGAAGTACCAATAGTACCAACAGAAGCACAAGTAGCTGCAACAAACCCACCACTAGCAAAAACAGTAGCACAAGTAACCCCCAACAGACCCACCAGAAACACCAGTAACCCAAAAGAAACACAGTAACAGAAATGCTAGTGTTAGACGTAGGATCAAGAGCCTCGTGAGCAACTGTGGTGGTAGAAGCTTCTTAGTGATAAGCGACGAGATCCACGTTATCATGTGAGGGAAGCCTCGTGTTTCGCTGACAAGACAACAGGTGATTACGTGATATATCTATAGTGTAGCCAGTAATAATTAATGTAGCAACACTGGAGTTGCAAAGAGCTGCAACTGGTAGATATTAATCTCACATATACGGTGCAAATGCGGACGAAGAGCTTTTCTACTCCCGGAACCCGGCCCTAGGCCAGGTTTGTCTGGTGCATATCTGGTCAACCAGGCTGTTGCTGCTGGCGGCTCACTGGCCCACATATCCACTCCAGCCTGGTTGAGCTCTTAAAATTATATTTATGATTATTTTTTTCCAAAATGATGGACCTTATGGAGGCCAGGTACCCGAGGAATTTGAAGCACCAGGTTTTTTTTTTTACGGTCAACTAAGCCTGTACCTCCATGAAGTTCGATCCCACATTTTCTGCCCAAATACTGCCCTTGACTGATAATACGTAGGACAAGTGAGTGTTTGCTGACGAGAAGAAAAGAGAACGAGGAACGACGAAGCAGCCTGTACCCACAGGAAGACGGGTGCCACCAGCTGGAATTCCATCCTCCCTTTAATCAAGACTGTGTGTAGTAGTAGGGCGCAGAATGAAGTTGAAGGTTTACACAGAGAAGACTGATAGGTCGTGGTATGACTGCCTGGAGAAGCCAGTGGTAGCGGACAGGGTGTAAGGAAATGCCAGGGTGCGTCCTCTAGAAGGCGGTCCCCAGTATTAGTCCCGTAACGTTCAGTCGAGCAGTTCCGAAATGAGGCCTTGTCAGAGCACTGGAGTGATGGAGGTTTGTAGAAGCTGGTGTCGTTTACCTCAAAGCATGAGAGGCAACATATCTGGGTTTCAAATCCACCGGTGTTGAATAGACAGCTTTGGCACCTAAAACTCCGACCACATCAACAGAAGCACCAACAGAACAATCAGTAGCTCCAAGAGACGCCCCGGCACCAACAGAAACAACAATAACCTTAAGAGACACTGCAGAGGCTGTCAAGGGACATACTGGCAAGAGGCAATCTCGGCCCAGACTCAGCAGGCGCAGCGGGGAGGGGGTTCCTCTCGCCTGACAAGTCAAACACCACCTGACGGCTCTATGTTATATTACTCCTAGTTCCTGCCTCCACCAACCTTGATTCTTGCCACCACCACCCCTAGTTCCTGCCTTCACTACTCTTTGTAGGGGCTCACCTAGCTGAGAATTACCTAACGGAGGATCACCTAGGATCCCGTGTTTGTTCTCTCTAAGCATTTTTGCCTGTGAGAACACAGAGCAAAGTGCCTTGTTCAGAAGTACTGATCCTCACGCCACTTCAATGACGGGACTTCAGCCTCTAGTGGGACAATGTGCTCTAGCATCTCGCTCTTATGAACGCCACGTGGAAATGCTTTCCCAAGAGAAATGAGTACTGAGTATTGGTGGGTGGGAGTTTATAGGACTGTGTCTATATATATATATATATATATATATATATATATATATATATATATATATATATATATATATATATATATATATATATATATAGGATGGGTCCACCTCTGGTGTCAATTGTGGGACCCATTGCCTCGGAGAAGTGGATAAAAAGACTTCAAGGAAGAATATTTAGATTTCTTTCTGAAGCCATTTGAATATTCCACTTCCCTACCACCCCATCTTTTTTTTTTTTTTTACAAACTTTATTTCAAGACAAAATACAATGGGGAGTAAAACAACATAGATAACAACTCAGAGCTACATGTCAAATACTTCGTCCAACTCCCCGGCAGTGGGCCGCGTGCCCAGAATACTGCAGGTATTTCCCTCTGGATCGCAACACTGAGTCTCTGAAAGAGGAAGCTGGTCGCCCTGTGGTCCTTGGTTTCTATGATGAGTTTTCCACCCAGCTCCTTGAGAAACTTTAGAGCACACTTGCCCCATGCTCCATGGGTCTCCGACCCTATTGGGATGAAGTTATAGCAAGAGGAAGGTCTTCATATTTGCGGGTCTTCTGGATCTCCCTGTGGCTGGCAGCTCCACCCCCTTCGGCTAAGGAGTGTGGCAGGTAGGTGTCTGCCAATGTGGCAGCACAGGTGTAGTCCCAAGCAATCTGCTTACCATCCTTCCAGGGTAGCATGGTGGCTCCATCAGGACGCTTTTGACTTCCATCAGACCTCTGCACTTGGGGTTCCCGTTGAGCTGGGCAACGGGCTGTGGCGAGGCTTCTCTTTATGATGTCATTGACCTCCTCATGTCTAGCATACTTCCCTTCTGATGTGTGACACACTAGACCATGAAGTCCGAATTGATCAGCCGTCGCCCTGCCGCAAATACACCTATGTTCGGTGAGTATGGGGGCGGCTAGGCGAAGAGCAACACCAATCCGAATGGCCTGTGGGTCGAGTCGAGTGCCCAGAGAGGAATTGGGAACAGCAAGAAGGAAATCTCCTGAGTGTGGTGCCCTCACCGCTAGGAGACGAGCTTTGTCCTTTCCTGAAGCGTTGGTGAGCATTGTGTTGGAAATTTTTTCCATGATCGGTTTGTCCCAGTGGGACTGTTTGTGCTCTTTGGGAGGAGCTGGTCTACTGGAGGAGTCTGCCATGATGTCCCACTGCACTGCTGCTTCAATGAACTTGGGGTCTTGAGCTCCCACCACACCTATATACACCTATATACACACATATATATAATGTGTGTGTGTGTGTGTGTGTGTGTGTAAAACAAAAGCCTGTATTTGTTTTACATGATGGTAGGATTGCTGGTGTCTTTTTTCTGTCTCATAAACATGCAAGATTTCAGGTACGTCTTGCTACTTCTACTTACACTTAGGTCACGCTACGCAAACATGTACACGTTTATGTATACACACTCATTTGAGTTTTCTTTGATTTTATCTTAATAGTTCTTGTTCTTATTGCTTTTCCTTTCATATCCATGGGGAAGTGGAATAAGAATCTTTCCTCCGTAAGCCATGCGTGTCGTAAAAGTCAACTAAAATGCCGGGAACAATGGGCTAGTAACCCCTTTTCCTGTATAGCTTACTAAAAAGACAAAGAAGAAAACCATCAAAGTGGGATGTTTGAATGTGCGTGGATGTTGTGCGAATGATAGAATGATAAGAAAGAGATGATTGTAGATGTTATGAATGAAAATAAAAGAAACTGGATGTCCTGGCTTTAAGTGAGACAAAGCTGAAGGGGGTAGGAGAGTTTCAGTGGGGAGAAATAAATGGGATTAGGTCAGGGGTTTCAAATAGAGTTAGAGCTAAAGAAGGAGTGGCAATAATGTTGAATAATCAGTTATGGCAGGTAAAGAGGGAATATAAATGTATAAATTCAAGGATTATGTGGAGTAAAATAAAGGTTGGATGTGAAAAGTGGGTTATAGTAAGTGTTTATGCACCTGGAGAAGAGAGAAGTGTAGAGGAGAGAGAGATTTTGGGAAATGTTGAGTGAGTGTGTGGGAGTTTTGAACCAAGTGAGAGAGTAGTTGTGGTTGGGGATCTTAATGCTAAAGTGGGTAAAAATGTTGTGGATGGAGTAGTAGGTAAATTTGGGGTGCCAGGGGTAAATGTAAATGGGAACCATTAATTGAGCTATGTGTAGAAAGAGGTTTGGTAATAAGTAATACATATTTTATGAAAAAGAGGATAAATAAATATACAAGGTATGATATAGCACGTAAGGAAAGTAGTTTGTTGGATTATGTATTGGTGGATAAAAGGTTATGAGTAGGCTTCAGGATGTACATGTTTATAGAGGGCAACGGATATATCAGATCATTATTTGGTTGTAGCTACAGTTAAAGTAAAAGGTAGATGGGACAAAAGAAAATGGCAACAGCAAGTAAGAGAGAGGTAAAAGTGTATAAACTAAGGGAGGAGGAAGTTAGGGTGAGATATAAGCAAATATTGGCAGAAAGGTGGGCTAGTGCAAGTAGGAGTAGTGGGGGTTGAAGAGAGTTGGGATAGTTTTAAAAATGCAGTATTAGAATGTGGGGCAGAAGTTTGTGGCTATAGGAGGGTGGGTGCAGGAGGAAAGAGGAGTGAGTGGTGGAATGAAGAAGTAAAGGGTGTGATAAAGAGAAAAAGGTAGCTTATGAGAGGTTTTTACAAAACAGAAGTGTTAATAGAAGAGCAGTATATGGAGAGTAAAAGAAAGGTGAAGAGAGTGGTGAGAGAGTGCAAAAGAAGAGCGGATGAAAGAATGGGAGAGGCTCGGTCAAGAAATTTTGCTGAAAACAAGAAAATTTTGGAGTGAGATAAACAAGGTAAGAAAGCCTAGGGAACGAATGGATTTGTCAGTTAAAAACAGAGTAGGGAAGTTAGTAGATGGGGAGCTGGAGGTATTGGGTAGATGGCGGGAATATTTTGAGGAACTTTTAAATGTCGATGAAAAAGGGAGGCGGTAATTTCATGTACTGGCCAGGAGGTACAACATCGTTTAGGAGTGAAGAAGAGCAGGATGTGAGTGTGGGGAGGTGCGTGAGGCATTACGTAGAATGAAAGGGGTAAAGCAGCTGGAATTGACGGATCATGACAGAAATGTTAAAAGCAGGGGGATATAGTGCTGGAGTGGTTGGTATTTTTGTTTAATAAATGTATGAAAGAGGGAAGGTACCTAGGGATTGGCAGAGAGCATGTATAGTTCCTTTATATAAAGGGAAGGGGATAAAAGAGAGTGTAAAAATTATAGGGAATAAGTTTACTGAGTATACCAGGTAAAGTGTATGGCAGGGTTATTATTGAAAGAATTAGAGGTAAGACAGAGAGTAGGATTGCAGATGAGCAAGGAGGCTTTAGAGTGGGTAGGGGATGTGTAGATCAAGTGTTTACAGTGAAGCATATATGTGAACAGTATTTAGATAAAGGTAGAGAAGTTTTATTGCATTTATGGATTTAGAAAAGGCATATGATAGAGTGGATAGGGGAGCAATGTGGCAAATGTTGCAAGTGTATGGAATAGGTAGTAAGTTACTGAAGGCTGTAAAGAGTTTTTATGAGGATAGTGAGGCTCAGGTTAGGGTGTGTAGGAGAGAGGAGATTACTTCCCGGTAAAAGTAGGTCTTAGACAGGGATGTGTAATGTCACCATGGTTGTTTAAATATTTATAGATGGGGTTGTAAAAGAAGTAAATGCTAGGGTGTTGGGAGAGGGTGGGATTAAATTTTGGAGAATTAAATGCAAAATGGGAGTTGACACAGTTACTTTTGCTGATGATACTGTGCTTATGGGAGATTCTAAAGAAAAGTTGCAAAGGTTAGTGGACGAGTTTGGGAGAGTGTGTAAAGGTAGAAAGTTAAAAGTGAACATAGATAAGAGTAAGGTGATGAGGGTATCAAACGATTTAAATAAAGAAAAATTGGATATCACATTGGAGAAGGGATTATGGAAGAAGTAAATGTTTTCAGATATTTGGGAGTTGACGTGTCAGCGGATGGGTTTATGAAGGATGAGGTTAACCATAGAATTGATGAAGGAAAAAAGGTGAGTGGTGCGTTGAGGTATCTGTGGAGACAAAAACGTTATCCATGGAGGCAAAGAAGGGAATGTACGAAAGTATAGTGGTACCAACACTCTTATATGGGTGTGAAGCATGGGTTGCAAATGCTGCAGCGAGGAGGAGGCTGGAGGCAGTGGAGATGTCCTGTCTAAGGGCAATGTGTGGTGTAAATATTATGCAGAAAATTCGGAATGTGGAAATTAGGAGAAGTGTGGAGTTACTAAAAGTATTTGTCAGAGGACTGAAGAGGGTTGTTGAGGTGGTTTGGTCATTTAAGAGAATGGATCAAAGTAGAATGACTTGGAGAGCGTATAAATATGTAGGGAAGGAAGGCGGGGTAGGGGTCGTCCTAGAAAGGTTGGAGGGAAGGGGTAAAGGAGGTATTGTGGGCGAGGGCTTGGACTTCCAGCAAGCATGTGTGAGCGTGTTAGATAGGAGTGAATGGAGACGAATGGTTTTGGGACATGACGATCTGTTGGAGTGTGAGCAGGGTAACATTTTGTGAAGGGATTCAGGAAACCAGTTAATTGATTTAGTTGGACTTGAGTCCTGGAAATGGGAAGTACAATGCCTGCACTTTAAAGGAGGGGTCTGGGATAGTGACAGCTGGGAGGACATTCTCAGCTGTCGTATCTGAACTCCTCTGCAAAGACAGTGATTATGTATATGTGTGGTGAAAGTGTTGAATGATGATGAAAGTATTTTCTTTTGGGGATTTTCTTTCTTTTGGGTCACCCTGCCTCGGTGGAGACGGCCGACTTGTTGAAAAAAAAAAAATAAATATAAATATATATATATATATATATATATATATATATATATATATATATATATATATATATATATATATATATATATATATATATATATATATATGTACATACATATACAAGTAGTGTTAGAGTGTTCAGCAGAAGTTTGCGGTTACAGGAAAGTGGGTGAGGAGGGAAGAAGAGTGATTGGTGGAATGATGATGTAAAGAGAGTAGTAAGGAAAAAGTTAGCATATGAGAGGTTTTTACAAGTAGAAGTGATGCAAGGAGGAAGAGTATATGGAGAGAAAAGAGAGGTTAAGAGAGTGGTGAAGCAATGTAAAAGGAGCAAATGAGAGAGTGGGTGAGATGTTATCAACAAATTTTGTTGAAAATAAGAAAAAGTTTTGGAGTGAGATTAATAAGTTGAGGAAGCCTAGGGAACAAATGGATTTGACAGTTAAAAATAGGAGAGAAGAGTTATTAAATGAAGAGTTAGAGGTATCAAGAAGATGGAGGGAATATTTTTAGGAGTTGTTAAATGTTGACGAAGACAGAGAAGCTGTAATTTCGTGTATAGGGCAATGAGGAATAATGTGGAGAAAATTCTCCAAATGAGGGGAGTACCTACCCTTTCTGCCCTTAGAAAGGGCTCAACCCTTTCCGGCCCTTAGAAAGGTCCAGACGGCGAGTCTAGCGTCCTGATCAACAACCTACTGGTCAACAGTTTAATTGAAAACATATGGACGGACCCAAACAGCCAAGAGTCACGTAGTAGCTGACCAGGGTTGCAACCAATGTGAAGTAATGAGTGATAGACATTGAGATATGTTACTCTTTACCTTAGCAGGAAAGTTATAGTAAACTGCTGTATTAGTTTCTACACTTGAACATTGCAATCATGTGTTCCAGGGATCTATATATTTAGAGAACACAAGTTCTTGAATTGCAAATTGTTGCAGTGGTTTGCAAGTGTTGAAATTTAGCTGACCTCAGCGACGCCGCTTGACCGGGCTGCGGGCTGCAGGAGAGGGTAGATTGCTTTAAGATACCTAAGGGAAAAGGCTACGGCGCGGTTTATAACCAGACAAAGAGACCATCGTCGTATGCGTTCGTCCTCCCTCAATCTCCACTAACGTCGGGAAATCGGATAAGAATTCTGTTACAGCGCGTTTAGTGTATAAAATCGCGGTATATTCAGAAGTGTGCGCAGCTTCTTACTACTGCAAAAAGACTGACATTAAAGAACGTAAAGATACAATGAGTTTGCGTCGTCTAACAAGGCAGTGACTCTTCAGCAGCGTTCTTCAAACAAGACAGCGATATCCGGGTGTGAATTAAGGGTCCGTTACAAATACCCAGGTAAGTCTGCTTAAATCTAGATGCCACCTACTGCGCAGTTAGGAAAGCATAATTTGCTTTAGGCAGATTTATCATATCACCCGGTGACTCGTGGGCGTTCCGCCCAAAACCTGTGAGTAAACCGCCTTTCAGTCTGTCAAATGACTGAGATATGGGCATATGCTCCTTTGGGGCAATAATTATAAACTCACACTTGATACTTTACCTTACAGCCCTGTGGAGAATGAGGCCATGGATGTATCCTCTGTGAAGGTGTTGGGGATGGCTGTGACATCTTGGATTCATCAATAAGCTAAGTATTAGCAAAACATACAGTCCATGTTATCGTAGGAGCACAATCCTCCACAAATAACATCTTGTTGGAGTGAGGAAGAACCAGTTGTGAGTGTGGGGAAAGTTCGTGAGGCAGTGGGTAGAATGAAAGGGGGTAAGGCAGCTGGGATTGATGGGATAAAGAAATAAATGTTAAAGACAGGTGGGGATCTAGTTTTGGAGTGGTTGGTGCTATTATTTAATACATGTATGGAAGAGGGTAAGGTACCTAGGAATTGGAAGAGAGCGTGCATAGTTCTTTTGATAAAGGCAAAGGGACAAAAGAGAGTGCAAATATTATAAGGGAATAAATCTGTTGAGTATACCTGGTAAAGTGTATGGAAGAGTTATTATTGAAAGAATTATGAGTAAGACGAGAGTTGAATACCAGATAAACAAGGGGCTTTAGAAAGGTAGGGGTGTGTAGACCAAGTGTTTACAGTGAAACATGTAGGTGAACAGTATATAGATAAGGGTAAAAGAGGTTTTGTGGCATTTTGAGGTTTGGAAAAGGCATATGACAGGGTGGAAAGAGACGCAATTGGTAGATGTTGCAGGTAGGTAGGTACTGAAAGCACTGAAGAGTTTTTATGAGGATAGTGAGGCTCAGGTTAGAGTGTATAAGAGAGGAGATTATTTCCCAGTAAAAGTAGGCCTTAGACAAGGATGTGTGATATCACTATGGCTGTTCAATATATTTATAGATGGGGTTGTAAGAAGTGAATGGAGGGTTTTGGCAAGAGGTGTAGGGTTAAAAGATAAAAAATTAAATACAAAGTGGGAGTTGTCACAGTTGCTTTTGGGAGATTCTGAAGAGAAGTTGCAGAGGTTGGTGGATGAATTTGGTAGGGTAT